>CAWUFW010012752.1:0-521509 GCA_963921515.1 Calotriton arnoldi
ATGCACCCTACAATTTCACAAGAACATGGCGCACTATCACCCACAAACAGATTTGTGGATTGCTGCATATCTGTGAGCTGGGTGGGGCCCACACACTAGAGGAAGAAGAGGCAGGCTCTTCCGTAAGCTTCATAGGGTGCTCTTTGATTCAACAAGAGGTCCCTGGAAAGGGCCCTGGGCACATCTCAAGAAGGAGATGGGCCTGATAAGAGAATGATAAGGAGTCAGGCTGGGCCCTGGGGTAACCTTTTGATGCCCATATCCCTGTGGTTGACATCCAGGTGTGAAACACCAGTCACTCCTGTTGCCTGTGTTGTGGGGATATCAGATTTGGAAGAAGGGCATGGCAGAGGAGAGGGTACTTCAACAGGAAGTAGACCTCCAACACAAACTTCAAAGACTCAGACCCTAAATCAAATTTTTTGTCTGGAAATGGACTGGAAGAAAGGGAACTCTAGGCCACTCAAATTGTCAACTATCAATGAGCCAGTCAAGCTGTTTGAGGAGGAGAAGCACTGCAAGGCTTCTGTCTGTGACCAGGGTTGGAGGCTAAGGACTGCCAGCCTCCCAGCTGGGTGAGGGCACATCACCCAGGGATATCCAAGATGAGCCACGGCCCATGCAGGTAAGAGCGGTGGGGTGCTGGGGCCCGGGTTGGGGGTGGACAGACCACCAGGAGGGAAAATTAAATAAATAATTAATTATCCTGCATCAATGTCTGTCGAAATCCCCCACCCAGCCCCACCGCGCCACAGCTCTTACCTGCATGGGCCATGGCTGTCCAAGACTACCTGCCCCTGGAGCCTTTGAGCACCAGTGCCTGTTTGCTTACCAAGACCAGTGTGCCCTGTGAGGAAGGGAAGAGTGCTGGATGGATTGACGGTCAGTGGGTGATCCTGGCGAGTGTATCACTGTAGCAGGGTGTTCAGAGAAGGCTGTTGCACCTATCAGGTCATCGCCCATGTGCAGGTTCGAATCAGTGACCCCGTATGCCGGAGGGAACTGCCATGAATTTAGTCATGTTCAGCATCACTGACATGCTGATCCGGCCATAGCCCGTGTGCAGAGTGAAGTCGGTGATCCCATATGCCAAGAGGAGCTGTCTTGAAGATTACTGCAGTGCTGACTGGGCATGTGCAGCAGAAAGCCGATGACACCGTATGCCAAGTGCAATACGGTAAGGACAAGGACAAGGATACCAGAAAGGACAAGGATTGCTGCCCAGTACAATCCATTGTTGCGAACAGATCCCACTGTGGTGACCTGTGGGGGCCCAAGCCCTGTAAGAAATTGGGTTACTGGTTGTCTGGGGTGTGAGCCCTGGTCAAGTAGCAACAACAATCCTTGCCAGGGTAATGCACAAGCAAACCCCAAAGTAACCTTTGCTCAAC
Organism: Calotriton arnoldi; assembly: GCA_963921515.1. NCBI lineage: Eukaryota > Metazoa > Chordata > Amphibia > Caudata > Salamandridae > Calotriton > Calotriton arnoldi. The sequence continues at coordinate 1,392 of CAWUFW010012752.1, forward strand.
CCCCGGTAGCTTGTCACAGCGCATTCAGGCTTTACTTAGAGGCAATGTGTAAAGTATTTGTGCAACACTTCAAACGGTAATACAGTGAAAACACAACACAAAAAAATCCCACACCAAGTTAGATAAATAGAGTAAAATTTAATGAATAAACCAAGACCAAGAATACAAAAATCCAATCAGTAGAACCAGAGTTATGAATTTTTAAAGAATAAACTGTAAAATAGCACCAAAAAGCATTAAGACACCAACTGCAGCTATATGGACGCGCTGGAATGGGTCAAAGTCATAAGTTCAGGATGACAGAGATGGAGCATGGGTTGTATACAATCCCAGATTAGTCCCACTGAAGGTTTACCTTGTCAAGTCTTGTACCATGAGCCCCGTTCACGTTGTTGTGGGCCACGAGGAGCAAAGAGGTCATTGCGGGTGGTTGTTGGCGTGGAGCAAAGAGCAGGCCAGGTATTGTTGCCGTTGAGCTGGAGCTTTGCGTTAGTGGTCCCCTATGGGTTGTCGATGCTGCTATGCGAAGAGATGGGCAGGCAGCATTTTGGACTGGATTTCAGTGAGAGTGGCACGGTCTTGATGAGAACTGGCCTGTTTGAGGTCTCAAAGAGCCCAAAAGCTTGATTTAAGAGCCTGTGAGCCACACCAAGGGTCCAGGACCTGCAAGGCACCATTTGGGGGTCAGGAACTCACTGCAGCAAGGTCCAGGAGCTGGTTGGGGAGTCTTTAATGTCACTGAGGCTTAGATCAGGAGGCCAGCAGACTTGCCCTTGGAATCATTCTCGAATACGGGGTTCAAGATGAAGTTGCAGGCCCAGTATTTCTTCCCCAGGCAAGAGGGCAGCAGGCAGCAGGTCAGCACAGCAGGACAGGAGCTCCTATAGAGCAGCAGTCCAGCAGAGTGCAATCCTTGTTGCAGCACAGCAGTCATTCTTCCTGGCAGAGTATCCACAGGGCCAGAAGTGTAATGAAGCGTTACTGTCTGAGGTCTAGTATTTTTTACCCATTTGTGCTTTTGAAGTTGGACAAAAGCTTCTAGAAGTTTCCCTTTCAAGTTCCCAGACATCCTGCCTTCTCTGTCCTGGCTCCAGACTAACTACAGAGGGTATGCAGCCATTTGTGTGGAGGCAGGACACAGCCTATTCAAATGTAAGTGGTGCTGTGCCCGGCTCCTCCCTCCTATCCTGCCAGTGGTGACCCATTTACACACACCTAAGATCCTTATTGTGTGTATCTGTCTAGGAGGAGTACACAAAGCTCAACTGTCGGCTACACCCAGTCATGTGACCCAGGTACAGGCTACAGGCACTAAATGGTGAAGGTAGGAAAATGCCAACTTTCTCGAAGTGGCATTTTCAAACTTACAATTCAAAATCTGACATTGCCATAAGTTAGGATCTTAAATACTGATTCTAGGGACACCAAACATAAACTGGTGATCTCTTCCCATTTGTTAATTATACTCAGTGGTGGTCCATGCAGGTAAGCGCTGTGGGGTGGTGGGGTGGGGCAGGGATGTGGTGGGGTAAAAGTGACAAATGATGGGATAGGGAATGTAAAATAAATAAATAAAACCACTTACCTTGCGCTCCAACTCGGCGATGCGGCGAGCGCGAGGTAAGTGGTTTTATTTATTTATTTATTTTACATTCCCTATCCCGTCATTTGTCACTTTCATGAATATTAGGCTGCCTCTACCATGAGTAATTTCCTGTATTATTTACGCTTACATTGGCCTTGTAGCTTTCTCTCATGTGTGGTTTGGTTTGACCAGAATATGGTGGCAACTATGATGTGTGCTCCATGTGCTGTGCAGTGGTAAACGTAATGGGGCAACCCGGTGTCCCTCAGAACCTGGGTATACGTATTATAAAGGAAAAAATGGTTCTGTCGGGGTATCAATTACTTCGGACAAGTAGCAACAGCTTACTTATAACCAATATGAACGATTTGCAAAGAAAACCAATAAAGATATAACACACACCAAAATTTTTGAATCAATAATATATTAAGAAAAATCAAATAATAAAGGCTGTCGCAATTTACAATTTCAATTGCAATGTGAAGAAGGTGACTGTGGTGAAACAGTGACATGTGGTGAATGGTGATGAATACAGTCCACTATATACAGAAACAATTGTGCAAAAAATTAGGAGGGGAGGGAGAAAGATTTCATAAATGTCCTTATTCTTAGCACATATGCTTAATGATCCAATGACGAATGGGACTGTGATCAAAAGCGTTGTGTAGACATATATAATACTACGCCGACGTTTCGACCCTGTGTATCGCACAAGAAGTGAAAGTGCGTCCAAGCGGGTCTTCCTCAGGCAGGAGGGGGGAGAGATGGCAGCCCAAAAGCAGATTCGTGGGCCTGCGAATACTAATAACTTGGTCAGGTATAGGTAGGAAAATTCATACGGATCTCCACCAGCCGGTTTGGAGCCTCAAAGATAAATTGTATTTAACTTCCACCCATCGGTTGGAATCGTATTTGTGCCAGTCCGATGTTTTTCGTGATCTGAAATACAAGCCTCCTTCTGTCCGTGATTTATTTCGGAAAAAAGTATTTTTTATGTGCTTCACTTTCACAAACGAGATCGAAAAGACATTGACACACCGTTTGCACTTAGTGCATAGCTTCTATAAGTGTGATTCATGATGGAATGGACAGTCGACAGTCTTGAGGGTAAGCAAAGTGAGCCCATTTAGACTCAAGTAAAGAAAGTAGGAAAAAAAGGCAGCCCTGCGCAGCACAGAGTCCTGCAGCCCCTTCAGGGTGCCCATGTTCAGCTGTGGACTACAAATAGCTGAGACGCCTGGGAGTTTCAGGCTCCCCTCAACAGATTTACACATTCTTCAAGGGAGCCCATCATTTTACGTTACATCACCATTCGAAAGTCCAGGGGCCATATTACTGCAGTTGGAAATGGCATGATTCACAGAATTGGGCCGTTTCTGCCCACAAAAATGCTTATACATACGTACAGAGCACAAATTGCAATTCGGTAACATGTTTGTATTTAGCGATTCAGTGTTTGGAATAGTGTTTAGGGCATCCATTCCAAATACCAAATTGCAGTGCTATGCATGCATGTTTTGCAAAACATTCATTTTTTGCTGACACCTCAAGGGTGGTGGTAACAGTTCACAAATGGGAAGGGGTCCCCGCCGTACCAATGGTTCAACAGATCACTTTCTACTCTTAAAACAGGAAACTTAAACATTTAGTTTCATTTTTTGAAACGCATTTTTAAAAAAAAGATTGCTTTATTGAAAAGTTATCACAGACATGCTGATCCCTGTGAATGCTGTAATTCCTAATTGGTCGTTTCAACCTACCTTGTTAATATTCACAAGATAGGTTTATTGTGACCCCCAGTAGGATTTGCTAGCACCAACTTGTGCATTTATTTTTTTGCTTTAGGAATTGCAATTTCCTAATTGCGATTAGAAAAGAAGAGCAATTAGGAACTCGCAATCGCTAAAGTCTGAATATATGGCCCTAGATTTCTGAACAAGCACATGCCCTTGTGTACCATTTGTAAACTCCATAGTTATTGTGAGAATTACCCGCACCAAGTGAGAAAGAGTCTATGCAACTTCACACAGTCCTATTTGCAATGTAACTGCTACACAGTCAATTGAACAAGGGAGAAAAGTAGTGTCAGTGCTGAGCAACGAAGTGGATCAACTGATGGGTCCTACCAAGAAAAATATTACTGGAGAAGCATTAAGCCATCAATATTTTACCTGGAAGATTTTCAAGAAGCAATCAAAATAACTCCAGTATTAGAATCCCAGAATGGATGTTTTTTCATACACACAGCATAGTACTGCTGTGTTGCATATTCGTCTTTAATCAGGAAGATGATTTGTAGAGAAGCATCATTTTTGCAAAATCGTTTTCTATGAAAAACTGTTTTTTTTAAGTTTTCATGTTTTTCCTGATGAAATATTTAATGTTTGCTTCAGGCAGCTGCTACTTTATTACAGGTTCATTATTTGCTGAACAAAAAGCTCTTCAATGCAATCTAAGCATACTTCATTTTTCTTAGAACATATTGGGCAATAGATTTCTGAGAAAATATATTGTAACAACTATAATGGGAGCAGAAACCAGGACAGGTTAAGGCATTGTTATGAAGAAGATTGAAAGTGTGATAGACTACCAGCTTTGTGCCCCATTTCTGCTTTTGTGAGTCTTACATTATGAGATGCTGTGTCAAACACCTGTGTCATTATTAGTATGACCATCAGCGCAGCTTTGAGTACAATGCAGAAGTGATTTTGGTTATTGTTGCTATACATTGCAATTTTTAAAACTGAGACATACTGGGGCAGATTTACAAGCCCCTTGCGCCACTTTTGCGTCACTTTTCCCATATTAAAAGTGACGCAAAAGTGGCGCAAGGGCTTGTAAATCTGCGCCACTGTATCTAGATCCTGTGCCTCAGCCCGCCCATAGGCTTCCCAATGGCTGGCATCATCGTTGCTCCATTTTCCGTCCTGATCGTTGGTCAAAGGAATGCATACATCATGCCTCTTCCGGTGTGTAGTCCCCCCGACCCCACCCCCCTCCACCCCTCCCTCCCTCGCACACCGCCCTACTGTATTTCAACATACGCAGCAGGCATCGTAGGGCATTGTTTCAGGACTATTTTCTTATTTAAGAGCATCTATGTTTTTACTTGCAACAGTCAGGCTTCAAAATTAACAAATTTGGTTTAGTTGCGTATTGCTGAACAGCTGGGTTGTGGTCAGAGCTTTACGCCATCTTGTACCATTACTTATTTCCTCCTTGAGGCAACACCCAGCAAGAGCTCTCTCCCCCTTCTGCAAAACTGGGTACGCCTAGTGTTTGTAGGCTCCCATCAGGCACCCTTAGATAGAGTGATGCTCACGGGCAGTGGGAGCCCCGCCCATACCAATATGCCATGCGCACTTGAAACACATGGAGAGAGCATCTGCGTTTAGCTAGTAAATAGAATGAAGCAGTTCTGTTCTTCTAATCACTTTAATATCACCTGCCGCTATTATTTAGTTTAATGCTATCAAGGTATTCATTTGAAAGAACAGGGGTTTTAACTAGAATTTGTTCCTCACTTCCCCCCATTTTCGAGCCCTCAGAGAACTTGCCACTAGTTGAGTATTGCATGGGCTACTGTTGCTCTCACTTGCTTTGTTTACAGCCCTGTTATCTTGGCAGAACTTGCAGTGTGTCACTGACAGAGACTTATTCATTTCCTGACTCTGCCCCGATGGCTAAAGGTGCACTACCCGCTCAGTGATGACGTCACAGTCATGCAGCTGCAGCAGGAAGTGAGAGTTTCAGTGACCGATGGGCAGTGAATCCCGTTACAGCTGTGTTTCTCTCATGACGTCACATCCTCCTTTGTATCCCCTACATCAGGTCGATATTTACGAACCTGCTGTATTTTTCATGCACACATGGGTGTGAATGGGAAAGACCTGCACAAGGCCATCTGTTGATCAAAGATGAGGGTCTTCTGGTGCAAGCGGATCCCCACTTTGTCACCCTATGCCTAATCCGGGGATGGAACTACACACCACCAGAGGGCCTGCTCAGATAAAAAAATATATGCCGACCTTGCTAGTGCCCAGTGGCCACAACCATGAAGTGATAGGTGCTATACTGGTGGACATTGAGTAATACTTTTCTTTCAAAGGTCTAACGAGCAAATAACATAGAACACAAACTATCAATAGGCAAGTCATCTAAGCACAGGAAACCAATCATCCAAGCGGGGCATCTTCCATACACAGGCTGTCCCATGATCATTTTCATATCTGCACAGATCAAGCAGTGCGCAGTCGTCCCTGCACTGTATGACGTTGACCTCTCAAGGCAGTTTGCATTCTGAAATGGTCTCCGCCAAAGTGCTTTCAACCTGCTGCACTACATGGGTGTCCTGGTAAACTGGGTGACCCTGTACTTGTTTGCTATAGCAGCATGCACAGTCCTGTCACCCTGCTGTCTATTGTATTTACACAGAGAGTACATGGCTCTGGGTGTTGTCACCTTGTGCCTTCTAGGTAGCACGGGACATTGGCATGTTGCACTGTGCTGTCAATCGGGTTCCTTCTGGAGAGCATGTCTCTTGGACGGTGCTCTGACGGTGCTCTGCTGGCATCATGTGCCCTCCCAGAATGCACAACTCCTTGGACACTGTACCATTGCAAGGTGCTGTCACCATGTACTCTCCCAAAGTGCAAAGCTCATAGGACACTGGCACATTGCACCCTGCTGTCACCCTAAACCACCTCGGAGGGCATGGCTCATGAGAAACGGGCACATTGCACGGTGCTGTCACCTTGTTCCCTACAAGAGTGCACAGCTCATGAAACATTAGTTCCAGCTCCGGTGGCTCTGGCATATTGTACAGTGCTGTCTCCATGATCCCACTTCCCCCAGAGCACACAGCTCATGGGACATTGGCACACTGTACAGTGCTGCACTCTGAACCCTCCCAGAGCGCATGATCCATGGTATATTGGCCCATTGCACAGTGCTGGCACCTTGTTCCCCCCCAGTGTGCATGACACATGGAACATTGCATGGTGCTGTCACCATGATGCCACCTAGATGGCATGCCTCATGGGAGATTACAGTGGCGGCTGGTGGAATTTGAAACTGGTGAGGCGTATGCAGAACGAATCAATGCATGCGAGCGAGCCCGACGGCAATAAGGGGGGTTCGGGTGGTTCTCCCCCCGTGAAGAAATTTTTAAAACATTGGCATCTTTTTGGGGTGATTTTCAGCACTATTTCTGTGATAAATGGACTAAAAATTCAGTTCTTCTAGGCATTCATAACAGAAAACTCATACATTATTTCAGAGAATTTCTGGGTTGCCAAGCAAGTCTGACTTCTGAAGAGGGCTAGGGTACTAAGCAAGACTGCTTTGGCTCTACCCTTTCCAATAGAAAACACTAATTAGCGATGTGAACAAGTTCAATGGACAAATCTGGGGTCTAGGGAGAGTCCCTCTCCTGAGAAAGAAATTTAAAAAAGATTGGCAAATGGTGCATTTTAAAGCAAATGAATGCAGCGATAAAGCAAGGCTTATTAAGCAGTGGGAACGTATAGTCTTGAAATATTAAACACATTAAAAACTGCCCGTATCTTCTTGCATTAATTTGTTCAACAGTTACTGTAATATGTAAAGTGTTCTGCATGACAACTTTAGCCCTGTAAAATGTATGCTTGCCCAGTGTCTTGCACTGCATGCAGCATTAACTTTGGAAAAATATGCTCTAACCAGACTTCGGGAAGCACCCACAGCTGCTGGCTGTAACCAGTCATATAGAAATATTTGCAGACAGGTCTTTAAGTGAGATGAAAAAGTGGGTGCTCCCTATAAAGGAACATGCCAAATACATTTCTGTGATTCCCATAGTGTGCCATCAGACCGGTATTTTGGTTTCTCTCTGAGATGTAATTTTATCCAGATAAATGGCACAGCAACTGACATACGCCTAAAGCCTTTCACTATGATTGGCTTTGTCACTGGGTGTTAGCTGTTTAAGATAAATGAGTAACAACAATGATTTCTTATAAATAATTAACATTGAAAATGTTTAAATTCTGAAATAGTGAGTCTGTGAATTAAATAGCATTGAGGCCTGTGGAAGGAGTTTTGGCCTTCAATTATGTGTGCTTTATGTTAGATATGTATCCTCTTTTTCTCTGCATATCTTGTCTATCTGCACATCTTCAACCTCCTCTCTTTCCTCTTCAGCATCCTCTTTTCACTCTTCCCCGAATGTCCTTCCTCACATGTCACTTCACCGCCCCCAACATGCACTGCACTCCCTCAAATATAAGCACTTTAATTTCTCTTACTTTTGCCTTGCAAATATTTTGACATCAGTGTACCCCCTTCACACACATTTCCACAGAATTTCAGTTGCAAATGGAATACACAAATATTGTTCTGTGTGCTCTGCAGAGAGGCCAACCCACTGACAGGCACTTTGTTTGGCTTTAGCCTTAGCGCCTGCGTGCTCACTGCTCAATCAAAGCCCCTCATAAACACCTGGCATGGCTCAAGCCTCAAAGTATGCACAGAAAAAAATACAGATAAACAACCACATTATAAAATAGCTAACTCGTGGGGAATGCAAGATCAAGTAAACATGTAAAATAAGAGAGGAACTAAATCGCTGAAATGCATTCCCTCGTCATTTTTAACATTCATTGTTTGCAAGTCAATTCATGTTTTTGGCATCAGTGTTAACTTAGGGCCATGTACACAGGGCCAGTTTTAATGCCATACATCAGAGGACTGGCCACTGTAAGCACGTTACACAGTAACCACATATCTCTCGCTTTGGGCCTGACTCGGATATTTGGATCCATTTCACAAGTGAGCAAATGCCGCAGCTCCACTTCTACAGGAGCGAGCAATGTGCAGCGAGGGCCTGGGGTGTCAGTGGGGGAGGTAAGCATGATGAGGGGTCTCGGCACAATATGCAGAACACAGCATAGTAACATCGATCAAACCAAGGCGTAATGGACGAGTGCATGAGCAACGGCAGCATTGCGGCTGCCAGGCTCAACAGGCACAGGGGGGCAGGGTACAGGCAGCGACTGTGTGAGGTGGGAGACAAGCCTGCATGGGGAGCTCTTACTGGGGTATTTGTGATTTGACCTTACTTATTCTGAGTGCTGCACTTGTTCTCTCACCTCTAACTGTTATTGGTGATAAAATTGGTCTGTATACCACGCTTGCTCTCGTAGATGCACTTTTAGCGGTGCTCTGCTGTGCCGGATCTCTCTGCTACAGTTGCTCTGTGTGCTCAGTGTTTGAGTGTTCACGTTTTCTAGGCGCTACACTTGTTTTGGGCCTACATTTGCACTCGGTGCTATACTGGTTTAGTGTGCTGCCCGCACTCTCTCTGCTACGCGCTTATACCCTTTATAATTTGTACTCGTTCTTAATACTACGCCTTTCACCATTCTGTTCTTGTTGGTGCTGTGTTGTACTTGTTTAATTTTGTGTATGTGTTTGTTGTCAATGCTTTGCTGGTTCTCAGCACTACACTTGTTACTCGACTGTATTACTCTATGTACTCACTATATTATCAGTATCTCTCGTTTTGGGCCCTGTTTATTTTCGCATGACACTTGTTCTCTGTTGTTCATCTATGTGCCATTCTGGTCCTTAGTTCTGCACTGGTTATCCGTGCAGCGAATGTTCACAGTGCTGTATTTGTTCTTGCGACTGCACATATTCTCAGTGCTGCACTGTCTCTCTCTCGCTACAACACGTGGGTCAGGGTCTGGAGTTGGGCATGTTGTTATCAGATCTATACTAGCTTCTGGCGCTGTAATTGCTATTCGTGTGCTCGGGGATGCACTTGTTTCCTATCTAGTACATGTTGTTGGGCCTGCGCTCGCTGTCTCTTCTGTGGCTGTCTATGTGCTGTAAGGGGTATTTGGGCTGCACTCGTTCAGTCTTGCACCAGTTCTCCGTTTTTCAGGGTGCACGTCTCCTTCTGCATCAACTCACGCACTCTGTGCTTCGCTCCTTTGTGAGTCCTTGTGTTTTGCTGGCAGCTTGCGCGTACGGGTTCTCTGTCACACATGACATCATTTCAAGATGGGGATTCAGGCCAAGTGCATACAATGGGGTACTTGCACTGTCCATTCATTGTTACTGCTGCTCTGGGTCTCAGAGTTAGCGTTGGCCTGAGACTGTCAGTCAGTGTCTGTCAGTTGCTCGGTGTTCTCACCATCTCTACCGTTCCATCCTTCTGTGCCCAACTTGCTCTCCTCACCCGTCACTCGCTTGGGCCCTTCGATGCCCCGTCTGCTCTCCACACCCTTGCCCTCACACTCGCTGTCTTTCCCATCCTCTCTCTCCCACCTGCACCCTTCTCCCTCCTCCCAGTCCTCCGGCGCCCCCTCCCTTGCCCTCCGTGCTCTCTCCTTCTCGGTCACCCCCCAGCACCCCCATGCTCCAGTAACGCTTGGTTGGGCTCACAGTGAAGTGTGGGAGAGCATCAGAGGCGTGGGGGCTATCGGTTAGCGCAGACTGCTGCTCCGCCAGAACAAGTGCTTGACTCTCTCCCATGATCAACCCCTCTCTCTAGTCTCGCGGTCTGCCCGTCTGACCATCATGCTCTGCTGACCTTCACTGCTTGCACCCTAGCGCCCCGACACAGCCTGGGCAACATGAAGCTTTATACAAAGGACGTTACACAAATACATGAGAAATCCACATTTGTAAAGCTCTCTTACCGGCGCTGCTGCAAAGCAAACTAAGAATGACATTACAGGGGCCACTGACCAGAAGAGAACATGACACGGTTTTTACAGTGGCTCTAGAGCACGGTGAAGGTCCCCAGTACAACACGGACCCAGAAAACTACACAACACCATTGTCAGGAGGTCAGCGGCTCGCATCGCAATACTCGTGGGGGGGGGGGGTTGTCGCGCGGGGGTGGGGGCCAGGGAATAAAAATAAAAATAAAACTTACCTCTCCTTCTCGGTCACCCCCCAGCACCCCCATGCTCCAGTAACGCTTGGTTGGGCTCACAGTGAAGTGTGGGAGAGCATCGGAGGCGTGGGGGCTATCGGTTAGCGCAGACTGCTGCTCCGCCAGAACAAGTGCTTGACTCTCTCCCATGATCAACCCCTCTCTCTAGTCTCGCGGTCTGCCCGTCCGACCATCATGCTCTGCTGACCTTCACTGCTTGCGCCCTAGCGCCCCGACACAGCCTGGGCAACATGAAGCTTTATACAAAGGACGTTACACAAATACATGAGAAATCCACATTTGTAAAGCTCTCTTACCGGCGCTGCTGCAAAGCAAACTAAGAATGACATTACAGGGGCCACTGACCAGAAGAGAACATGACACGGTTTTTACAGTGGCTCTAGACCACGGTGAAGGTCCCCAGTACAACACGGACCCAGAAAACTACACAACACCATTGTCAGGAGGTCAGCGGCTCGCATCGCAATACTCGTGGGGGGGGGGTTGTCGCGCGGGGGTGGGGGCCGGGGAATAAAAATAAAAATAAAACTTTCCTGACAGCCGGTCCGTGCCGCCTCTGCTCCCCTTGGCGCCTTCACAAACTGCACTGGAGTGGCAACCCCTCTCAGCCAATCCTGGCGCTGCTCCAGCAGCGCCAGGATTGGCTTAGCAGGGTTACTAGCCGCCCGCCTGCCCATTAGGAGACCGAGGTTTGAGCCTTTGCTCAACCCTCGCTCTCCTAATGGGCATGCGCCAGCCAGAGCAGACACTAGTGCGCATGACTGGGCACAGCGGAAAAATTCGCCGACCTTCACCAGTCATGCGCACTTGTGCTGCTGCCTGCTGCCCCTGGTCTGACAATGCATGTCAGTCAACATGACGCCGGACCGCCCACCCCCTTCAGACTCTGAAGGGGATGGGCGGTCTGACGTCATGCTGACTGACATGATTGTCAGTTCTTCCTCGGCGTCTCTGAACTTAAGTAAACTGAGTCAGTTTACTTAAGTTCAGAGTCCCCAAGGGAGCTGCGGACGGGGGGGCAATGCCCCAACACCCAATGGACGCACCGCCACTAGGAGATTAGCACATTGTTCATACAAAAGAGCTTCTGTGCCTTTGTCTCCGCTCAGAATACAGACGAGGCCATTAGCCACAAAGCCCTGCTCTGGCGGCCGCTCTGTGACAAACGTGAGACGAGTGTATTCACCCCCGAGCCACGAGCCCCATCACTTAAATAATTATATCACAGTTGGGCACCAAGGGTCACTATTTTGTGGGTGGCTGCTGTCTGCTAGAAATGGATGAATGATTGAAGAGCCTAAACTCATAAACAAATTCACAGATTTACGTCTTCTCACTCCCTTAACCTATCTGAATGCCAGTTTGAAATAAACATGTAGTGACAATAAAAAGATGTGGTATAAAAATGACACCTCTTAAATGTACTTTACTATTAATTTAGTTTACAAAATATTTAAATTAAATACAAAAATGATTTCTGCATATGCTTCTGAACATTAAAAATAAAAATGTAAATAATCCATTAATTATTTTAAATAAACTAGAGTTAGGGAAGAGCTGGGGCTAGAATAATGGAAAGGGCGATAGCGGGGGTGAGGTTAGGGTGACCTTTAGGACCAGATTGTGCACAGGGATCAGGTTATAATAGGTTAAAGGATGGGGTCAGTGGCCAAGAGAGGGTGCTGGCTACTAGGGTAAAGGTTGTTTTTGTGGTAAAATGGCATAAAAGGTACATTTAAACTGTTTTACTGGTACATTTTAGCATTTCCAATTTAAATTCATGTAAATCATGACATTTTTGTTTCAAACGTTTGAAGGAGTACATTTTTGTAGCCTATTTTTGCATGGATCTTGGTAAACATATAGCCTGCCCAGAGTGCTTCCATTGTGTGGCCCGCTAACCCCATCTCTTGAACCTCAGGATCTCCTCCAATGAACAACCTCTAATGAAAGTCAAAGCAACAAATTTGAGTGCCCATCTTATGATGCCATCTCCTGGACAAGGTGGTGCCCACGGAGCTCCATATTGGCTCCAGGCATCGCCAACTTTTCAAAGGTTAGTGGAGCAGAATGCTCTTCAAGGAGAGATCCAGACTCCATAGATTTTAAAGCTTGGAATCGATCTGAACATTCACAATCCACAGACAATAAGACTATGAGTAAATATGTTCTACTTGCACCCCAGCAATCAACCTTCACCCTCTTCTAGCTAAAGCTGCTCTCGAGTCTCGACCTACAAAAGCAATATAGAAGCCAGCCGATGAGGCAACTTGGGGAATAGTCCTATCTCTCTCTCTTCTCTTTGAAACTCTCCAGCCATGGATCCAAAGAATGGATCAATCTCTGTGTTTACAGAGACATTTTAACTGATTACTGGGGAACAGCATGAGCAATAAAGTATCAAACATCACCACTTCCGGAAGGAACTGATAACTCATCTCGTCAAAGAGCACTTTTTCCTCCTCATGTACCACTGATGGTCCCACATGGACCACGCCTGATGAGAACTTCCTACTCCACTTCTAATCATGAATACTTCTTCCTCCTTTGATGGAACCACAGGCACACCTGTGAAGCACCTATGAAGAATAGTAAAGCGCCTTCTATAAAGCGTTTCCTACTGTACTTCTGCTGTTTCCATGCACTGCAAATAACAGGTGTTATCATTACCCACTTTACTGGTACTCAGTTTATCGACCACAGAAGGACGGAAGATAGAGTTGACCTACTCCGATCCGAACTCAAAACCCACATGTTTCAGTGGTGAGTGTTCCCTCCTGGGTCTTCTTGCTGCCAGTCTTGAAGAGACTTTAAGACAACCCCGTAAATACTGCTGTAACAACCACCTCATTGTCCTCCGATAAAACCACCTTGAGTCCACAGTGCATTGCACTTGAAGAGAACACAAGTGGACTGCACTTGGAGAGACCTCCCTCCTGCCACCTTGATACTACCTCTGTTTGTCTTTCTAAACATGTGGGCGCTCCACCCCGTCTATCTAGATTAATACTATGCATGTACCAATCAATATTTAAACACATTCAAACCTCACAAATGGGCTTGAGGACCCTGCTTGAGGTGATGCCACCATTCCCCAGTGGTTAAAATAGCCCTTGTGTGGACTACTTGCTGGAGTAGAATGCCTTAATTCCATGGTAACAATAACTCCTATTCTCTAACACCTAGAATGATTGTGGCTTGAGGCGTGCACTTTGTAATATAAATTTGACATATTTGGAAAGACCCATAGACATTGACATAGACAACGCTAACAGCTCTCGGGTTGACGAGGCCTATTGGCTTTGCCAATGCTTGTTATACTTTGGCAGTGTTTTGTTATTATGTCTTTAATTTCGAGACACAATGTGAATCTTCTCTAAAGCAGTATCTCAGCCTCTAGAATAAAGAATAATACGACAGGCTTCCCAAAGGAAATATCAGAGTAAACATAAATGACACTCATCTTAGTAAGTGAAATAGGAACAATTTTAGTATGAGCTAGTGTTGTTTCCATCCCTTGACTTTTATTTATGGGAGAGTAGATGTAAAAAAATTCAGCGAGACTAACTCATAGATTCATGGGAAGTGGGGTACAAAAGGGTAAAAGTAGCAAAATCTTGTACTATTCCAAATATGACTGCCAGATGGTGAGACAGTGGCGTAGAAAGAGGGGTCGGGGGTGGTCCGCCCCGGTGGCACGAGTTTTGGGAGTGGTGGCCTCTCCTCTCCCCCGCTCTTATCTGCGTCTGTCATGGGGCGGTAAAGGCAAGAATCGCCAGCACCCCCGCTCTTACATGCGCCCGCCGCGGGCGGCAAATGCATGGGCCGCCATGGGTGACATAAGGCCTAGCTACGCCATTGTAATGAGAGGTACTGATTCAGAAACAGTGCCTAAGCCAACAATGTCAGTGCAGATACATTTGCTGTGTACAAGTAAAAACAAACAAGGTCTGGCAAAGTCAATAGTTCTGGTTCTTGTATAGTGAATTAAAAAAAGCACAACTTGAAGGTACCTGTATGCACGTACACATCATACACACATGCAAACTTGCAAGCGAACAACCTAATTACTATGTGTTTTGGTAAACATATTAATATACAAACAGGCATGAGTGCACACAGACTAACAGACATACAAGTACACATGTACCTTGAGGTAAGGGGCATACTCTCTCAAGTGCAAGCACAAGAACTTGGAATTTACTTTCGAAAAAGCAACCAGGATCGCTGTGATTCAATGTCTAGTGTATCCAATGTTTTTCTTACTTTTGCACGATTAGGCAATTTATCCTCTTACTTACATCTACACAATCAAATAAGAACTTTATTTGAATTGACATAGAAGGGCTGTTCCAGCATTTCTTCACAGGACTGGCAAACACCTCGATTGCAGAAGTATGCAAAGCTGCTAGACTTTCGACATGGCATTATCAGTTCTTTTGAACAGGGCTGCTATATTTCTAATAGGGCAGTAATGGCATTCTAAAAAGGGGCCTCTTTCTCCTTGATGGGCCAGTACAAAAACCTCCCAGCATGGCTTTTAAGTTTTTATTCCTGAAGTGTCAGAGCTTCACATCAGACATAATATATACTTAATGTGACATTGCCATAGTCAAGACTGGCATAGCTGGTATAATGCTTTACAATTTAATATCTGTAGCTGTTTTGGACTCAGCAGAAACCTATTGTATACAAGGCATGAGGTCTGGCTTTCCATTTTATTCATATGCACACAGCAGTTCGAGAACAGGTGCAAAGTAAGATCTTATTACTACAACTAACTATAATGTCAATTTAACCTTTATTTTTTTCAATGAATTTCTAGGGCAGGTGTGCCCTCCTCCTCTTCCAGCTTTACAGGCCCCGGGGATCTAATTCCCCAGGGCCATTTTCTTTTATTAAGGGGAGAGGGCGTGTGGCATACCAGTGCCTTTTTAGCACCCCAGAAACCATACCTCAGTGGCTTTCTTGTTTGTTTTTGAGCCATTAGTGGCCAGAGGGCACCATCTCTTAGGGCTTGGCCTTGGGTTTGTGCCCTGGTGCCTACCTGGAATGCTCACAAAACACTATTTTGGTGGCAGCGGGGGAAGCCCTATGGCCCCTGCAGCCCTGTCGGCTCCCCTCATGTACCCATCATGGGAGCATCAAGAGCCAGCATTGCTTCCACCCTGCAGGAGCAGCTATTTCTGCATGCTCCTGCAAGGAGGGAGCAGTCTGAGTTCCCCTGCCATCAATAGCACACTCAGGGAAACCAATGTCTGCCCCCACCTGGCAGGAGCATTTTTAATGCTCTTGCCAAGTGGGAGCAGGCAGGTTTTCCCTACCCATATTCTTGCAAGCTGGGAAAAAGTGTCTCAGAGGTGGACCTCTGGGAAACAAGAAGAGAGCGGCCCTAGGGATGGTTCAAGGGCCTTGCAAAGCTCAGGGAGGGAGGCCGTGCACCCCCTCCCTTTTAGAAAATGTCCTGTGCCCCTGTTGGATTTTGTCCCCGGGCCTTGGTCAGTTCAGAGAATCGGGTCATGCACCCCTTTTCCCTTTGGATATTGCATTGGGTTTGAGAGATTGGGTCTCCGGGGTTGTGATCGCCTTGGAGAGGGAGTTGCGTGCCCCCTCCCTTTTAATGTTGCACTGCTCCCTGAGCGATGGGGTTCCCTTGGCTGTGATCAGCTCATGTAGGGAGACCACACAGCCTCTCCACTTTAATATTTATGCAGGGCCTTGTGGGTGGGGTCCCCGTGGCCATGATCACCTCAGGGAGGGGGACTATGTGCCCTTTTCCCCTTTCATAAAGATGTTGGTCCCTTGGGGATGGGGCCTCAGGGTCGAAACCGGGTCAGGCAGGGGACTCACATACACTGTCTTCCCCAAATAATATAATGCAGTGACCCCCAGGCTCTGGCCTACCCTGGGGGTCAAATTTATTTAAAAAATAAATGGTGGCCACCATTTTTTCCATGATCTCATGGGAGTACTGACGGATAGTAGGCAAAAATAGATTTTTGATTTTGGCCTTGAATGGTCCATCTGGGACACCCCCACAAGGACTATCATTTTATAAAACATTTTCAGGACAGGGGACTAAGTACCAGAGTCCTGTAATGGCTGCCCCAACATTTTTGTTCATGTTGTGGCCAGCCCACCAGAGAGCTTGCTCAGGCAGAAGTATATGGCCCCTGGAGAAAAAAAGCCACGTCGGCCAATCAGAACGCCCTCGAACCCAACCATCCAGATATACACATCTTTTTGTACTTTAATGTCACCTAAACTACAACGGATTTACAACAAATCACAAAAAGCACACTTTTTGAACCAAGATATAGCTTTCTGCCAAATTTAGTGAAATTTTGTTCAGCAGCTTTTGCTGTAGCCCTTTTCAAAAATCACTATGGAAATTGCATAGGGATTTCACATTTTGGGGCCTCTATTTTACTCGGAATGGTAAAGGCATGCATGGTAAAACCTGCAATGTAAAGGCATGCATGGCAAAGGCATTTGAGCTACCCAAGCATGACTAGCAAGCATTAGGGTACGCATTTCAGATAGTGTGACAGTTCCAAATCCAACTTTCCTGTGAAGAAACACTCCAGGGGCTATTTAAACACAGAATTTACTGGTCTGCTATTTGTATCCTCTGAAATTATGGTTTTAAAAGACCCAAAATGTGTCACTGTTTGAAACACATTTTTACAACAACGCTACACTAACACAATCTCTAAAAATCCATAAGCCATTATTTCGTTTAAAACTATTAAATCTGCCAATAGAAGAGTCAAACCAATTTTGAAAAAATACAACATTGATGAAATCTTTTGAATGAACAGATATAAATGTATGTTCTTCGAGGAAAAAAAAAACATTGCTAGGTCAGGACCATTGATAAAAAAAATATATATATTTTTTCATGTTGGTCGTCTCAGCTACCTCACCTTCTCGCTGTCACTTAAGTGCATTTCCGGCCATCTATGTGCGTAACACAATACTTATTTCTTAATTGACAAATCAAAATTGTCCATCACTAGAGATACTCACCAGGCCACTCTTATACTTCCTAGAGTGCGACTTTTGCATTTTGTCCTACATCAATTAACACAGTGTAATCTCTGCTTCCAGACGTTTGTTAGGTAGCAGTAAGTTTTGAAATGGGACTATATTTAGTTAACATGCTGTTGGGACTTCGCAATGTTTGCACCTCCATAAAGTTGCTATATCTGTAAATTAATAATTGAAGGGCATTGGGGATTCTAGATATTATAACCAGAAAAGTATTAACAGCAAAAACGTTTACTACATTTCTCTTTTGGACCAAATCTATTGCTGACAGAGATGCTTGATTGCAAACATTTTAATGAGCCAATTAAACCTAAATTGAATTCAATTTTCTCCAAAATCATTGGTAAGATCCCTTGAAGCTAGACAGCACTGATTGACTGTACTCAAATCTTGTTTAAAGCCATACTGAGGTTTGGAAATTCTGCTTTATCCATCACCCATTCCTATAGCTGATTCATAAATATCCTCCCAACTATTTTTACAGAAAAGTCTATCAAGGAAATTGGGTGATAGCACTTTGCATTTCCTCTGCTAGCATACTTGAAAGTCGCAATGATAGACTCCTGCCATTATTTGGGGGAAGTGTTTCTCAGGACAGCATTAAGAACATTTGTACCTGGAGGAGTCCATAAATACACATCGAATTTAAAAAGAGTTAACTGAACCATATTATGATCACAACATATCTGACTTGGCCATGCTACTATATGCCCTTCAGCCTCTAACACTGTAAGGCATATGCTTCTAGAATTGCAATTTGTTAAAATACTATAGCTTTCTCAAGATTCAAAAACAGTTTCACTTGAACGGCGTACCAGAAATGTCTCTTCTCTGCAGCCTTGCCAATATTCAACTCATTTATTTTTCACAACAATTTTCAGACATACCAAGAATTGTGAGTGAGTTTTCATGGACATACATTGTCATATATTATATGCCATAGAAATAAATAAATGATTGTTTACAACATGTCACCTTTAGGCAGCAACTAGTTCAAGGAGATATAAAAAAAAAATGATAAATGGGCATGGATGCCTGTAATGGGCACTTAGAATAAACAAGTGGTTTAAACAATACTAAGCCATTTCAGAACTGGGTAAAATGCGGTGTGCGTGTATCTTTTTGCACCCAATTTGCACCATCACCATAGCATATATGTGCTGGTGAAAAACCTATCAATATCAAATGATTGCTGCTTTGTTTCTCTATCAAATGTCAACACAATTGCCATGCAGATGCTCCCAGTCACACATTACATGAAACGATGTACCCATCCTGAGAATTATGATCATTCTCACACAAATCTGCTTGAAGGTGGAATTATTTGAGAAGAGAACAAATATGTTTTGGCACATGGACATTAAATCACATAATCCAATGCCTTCCATGATTTACACTATGAATAGTATACAAGGTTTAGCAGAAGAGTCATCTGGGTACATAACACATATGGAAATTGGTCTGCATTATCAAATGTTTCATGTTTATCTTCTTGCTTAGTTACAGTGTTCTAATATATCATTATTAGGTGATATTACCACCAGGCTTCATCACAATGTACTCTATGATAGGGATCAAATAAAACAAAAAAGGAACACATTCTTCATTGGTTTCTGTGGAAGCTAGAAAAGCCAATAATTTGCTTTGGACATGTCTTGGTAACTCTATCAGAAGGTGGCCACATCTAATTTTCCTGTCCAACTGATATCAAACATTCGCCATATTGACTTCCAGTTGGGTTTCAGATTTGATAGGGAGTTGAAACCATACTATTAAATGTTAGTGAAGAATTGCTTACTACCAGGGAACAGGGCCAGGGTTGTGGATAAACCCTTCTCAACTTCTCCACGGCCAGGTTCGATCATGTGTTATGTTGTGTGTATTTGTAAAGTGCACTATCACCCATGAAGGTATCCTGGCTCTGATCTGGTGTGACCTAGCCCTGCCTATGGTAGTTTGGTGAACTGAAAAGCCAGGTAGGTCTTCAGCTTCTTGTGGAATTAAAAAAGAGAGGAGGAGGCTCTGATGTGGAGTGGGAGGACGTTTCCTGTCTGGATGGTTGGTGGAAAGAGATGTGACCATTCAGGTAGGTGGGGCCTAAGTTATATAGTTCCTTGAATGTATGTGTTAGGAGACTGAAATGAGCACTTTGTGTATCAGGAGCCAGTGGAGCACACTGAGGTGTGGTGTGATGTGAATTCTCTGTAGGAGGTTAAGGATGAGTCTTGCTGCTGAGTTCTGAATGCTTTGTAGTCTACTAGTAATTCGCTTGGTGATTTTGGTATAGAGGGTGTTCCAGTAGTCCAACTTGCTGGTGACTAGGGCATGAGTGACAGTTTTTCTAGTGTTGCTCGGGAGCCATTTGAAGATCTTCCTCAGTATCTTCAGGCTGTGGAAGCAGGATACAGTGTTAAAGACTAGGGGGAATATTCTCAAGAACGTGTGATAACTACCGCAAAATTAGCTTATCGCAACTCTTCACATCGCAGTCTTTCGCGGGAAAACAACTCTGTGTCAACGTGGTATTCACAACACGGCGGCCCCATGCGATAGTCCCACGATAACGATAACGATAACGTGTCAAAAGAACGTGTTAAAACTAACGCGACGCAGAAAAAACACGAAACACGAATGCGAAAATAGTAGCGATGATGCCAATCGCGATACAAGAGTCAGCGATAACCAGCTATAGGCCTGCAATCCCCACGCATCATGCGTGAAAATGCACCATAAAAGCAGATTAAAAATACGGTGAGATGACAATGTACGAGCACAACCACACATCCGTGACGTAGAACAGATGACCATTGTCCCGCATCAAATAGGCATCTCCTCACAGTCACAATGTACATTGACATGCAGTCTGCATGTAAACTGCGCCAATGCAGAAACATGCAAGGAACACACATTGAAACCACATCTCCCCTTCACATTGCAGAGGGACAAGCAACCCCTCCTGCACACAGACGTGTCATGACCATGATCAATCCACCATGAAAGCGTGGACGAATGTAGGGGCAGTGACTCCCTCTTACGTACATGTTGCCCATGTTGTGGGACTTGAGCCACAGGGGGCATCCCTGCATCATGGTGGTACATATCTGACCCCAAAAGGAGCCCTGTTGTCACCTGTAGGACACAAATGGCAGCCAAAATGGAATGAATTTGGACACATGTGAAACGCCGAAGAGTGGGATTCCCTACTAACTGCAACACACAGAACTGGCAGTTCGAATACGTGACACCCTAAACAGCCTCTCTGCACAGAGGTGACACACCCACCATCCATGAACAAATCATAAAATTGTCAGCAATACATGTCACACTCCCACTTGTCTGAGTGATGTGCCTGTACAGATGAGTGACATGCACTCAGGGAATGTGTATTTTGAAAGCATTTAGTAGCACATGCTGTGCCTGTGGTCATATTGTACTGTCCCATGATTGCCAAGGACTGTCACAATGTGACGTGCTCATGTGAAGAAATTGTCAATGATGGTGTTCCTACGGGCAATTCCTGCTGCGGCTGCAGTGGGGTGTGGTCCACCTGCCTCATCCTCATCCTCATCGTCCGGTGCATTTGGCACTTGTATGCATGGGGCCTTGCTGCGTACACATATGTTGTGCAACACACAACATGCAACGATCATCTTGCACACGATGACTGGGCTGTACAGGAGCCTCCCACCTGTGACGTCTAGGCACCTGAAACATGACTTCAACACACCAAATGTGCGTTTGTGGGCCACATTGTACTGCCTCTGGGCCTGTGTGTTCGGGGCTCGGAGGGGTGTCATCATGCAAGCGCAGAGTGCATATCCTTGGTCACCTGTGACTGTGCAGAGAGACATGAGTCAATAGTTGGTTCTGCATGATGTGTTGGCAGGCTCAGTGGTTCATTGGTGTGTGATATGTGTGACTTTGTGATTCCTGCATGACATGTACTGCATGTTGCAAGTGAGCGGCATCAATGTGTATTACGTAGCCTCACTGCTGCTCCTCCCTCCTCCCTCCCCCCGAGCCCATCCACTAGTGTGCACAGCATGGTTGCATCACACACTATTGTCATGCCTGTCTGTGCATGTCCACAAGCCTGACAATGACACAGTGATGTTGTGCGCTGTAGGTGGACGGACACGTGTGTGTAGGCGTTTGGTAAGGACAGGGCGGACACAGATGTAGAGTTCATGCCTGGCTGAACTCGCCATGCGGTTGAGGGTAGACCTTTGGCTTATGCTGCAGAAATAGCGACACACACAACAGTTGGCATGTCTGATCCCTGACCCCGAGCGGGCTTGAGCACCCTCATTTACCCCTCGGCCGAGCCCGTACTCCGGAGGCATGCTACATAGCAACATTGTATATTGCGTGACGGGTGGCGCCGACACTACACCTGAGACACACGCATTAGTTACTGCCTTGGCAAGGCCTACACTTAACCACGCCCAGAGTCACGTGTTTAATAACCACAACCCTACGCCATACTGCCGTACGCTGGTCCACTCCCTCACGCCCACAGGGGGGTCTGACACAGATACATGTCCCAGGTCCACCCCACTGCCTGAGGTGACAAGGTTGCGCATGCTGTACACAGCACAATGTAATGTGGTTTGGCCTGGGGCCCACATGCATACAGAATGACCACACGGACACACTGAGATAATTTGTGGAAATGGCTACGGGCACGTGCGTCTGGCCCCTTTTATTGCCAGGGTCACACGTCCAGTGACGCCTGTGCTGGATGGGTGTTGGGTAGTGTAAGCCACCCCTCAGGGGTTGGTTGGTGCTGGCAACAACTACAACAGTGATCAGACAATCAGGAGTTCAAAGTACAAACAGCAAGGGTCCATGACTTGAGCTGCACAGAGTCGGTGGCCCCGGATGCTCAGCGGCCGGCAGCAGGCACACCGCCATGGGACGGTGACTTGCGATGCACTGAGGTAGGGCCACGGGAGCTGAGCGGGTTCTCGTTGATGTCCAAGGAGAATGTCGTGGAGTGTTACGGGGACAGTGGAAGGTGTCCATCCAGGGCATGATGCAGAGGGCAGAAGCAAGCAGAAACAGGCAATATGGAGGAGTTGAATGCTACAGTCTCCTCTTTCCCACAATGTCAGTACCAGCTACATGATGATGAAGACAACCCCCAGGCCATAGACTCAGACGCCACCAACGTTCAACCAGAGAGTGTCCATGACTCCCGTGGCACAGAGTCAGTGGCACCAGAGCCGGTAGGGGATGCAGTCTGCGATGAGGCCTGTACAATGATATAAACTCTGCAATGAACAAATCAAGACTCAGTTCCAATTGTGTGTCCTACTCGAGCGCAGTGGGTGCCGGAGGCAGCGGTCAGTGCGGGGCACCCGCTGTGCAGCCAGCTCCTCCTGGATCTCTAACACATGGCGTTGAAATGGCATATGGAGAAGATTCCTGGTTGACGGAGGTGGAGGCACCAGAGCTGAGCGGGTGTTAAGCCAGCGACGATGCCGTGTCCTGCCTGTTACGGACTGTATTGGATTGGTGTGAGGCCTGCTGGACCACTGTGTAGGCCGAAGGCAGAAGTCCGCAAGGGCCCACAGACACATGTGGTCAGAATGCTAAGCACAGAGTTGGTGGCACCACATCGAAGGGAGTATATGGATATAAACGATGCAATAAATATGTACTCTGCCATTGTGTAATCAAGACTCAGTTCCAAATGTGTGAGCTACATGACCGTAGTGTAGGCCGTAGGCAGCAGTGGAGTACGTCAACGAAAAAGGAGTAAAGCGGGCCTGTGTCGCGGACGCCGTGATGGTCTGAGGAGGCTGCCAAGGTCGTGGGCTTCGGGCTTGGAGCTTGCGCCGGCACGTGGTGGGCCCTCTTTGACACACACCGGTGTCGGCAGATGAGCAGTGAGGACTGGCTGCGCAGGGGCGGGCATGACGGGTTTGGGGACCAGCGGCCCGGGGTGCAGCAGGCGCACAGGATCGCAGGCCACACCGCTCACAGCGATGGCGTCTGCCTCGTGGCGGGGTGGGAGGCGCTGCCCTGGCAGACACGTTGGGCATTCCGGAAGAGAACCACGCCCAGTGCTACGTGCTTTTTATTCACACCCCTACGCTGGCCTGGCGTCCTCCGGGCCAGCCCACTCTGCACACGCTTACAGGGGGGGATGTCACATGCTACATTTCCATGATCTTCCCCACTGGCTGGGGTGACATGGTTGCGTCCACTGTCCACTACACACCAAACACCAGCAGTGCATGTAGACATGGATATGTCTGTGGTCTGCATTCTGTCCAGCACTTCCACGCCACACTTGGCAATGTGTACATTCTCATTCATGGGTCACTTGTCTCCTTCGTACATGCCTGGTTCCCACCTCTCCCCACATTCCGCTATTGTGTGGCTGAGGTGCCATGCCATTGATGGCTCATGTACATGGCTAACCAAGATTACCACAGTAAGTTGTGCTGTCGTGTCTGGTGGGTGGGCATGTTGTTTGGCATGTTGTATGTGAATTTGTGACGTGTGCAGTGCCAGAGTTGTGACTTGCATGATTGTGGAGTTGAGGTGTGTGGTGTGTTCATTTGGTACTTGCCAACGAGCAGTGCATTCCCATAGGTGCCATCCTGGAAGCGCTGGTTGATGATGGACTGTCGGAAGATGAGGGGATCATGCACACTGCCTGGGTGTTGGCTACGACATTGATGAAGAGTCCCCTGTGGTCCACTATTGCCTGCACGTTGATGGAATGCGTGTGCTTTCTGTTGCGGTAATTGTGTGCGGTGTCGGCAGGGGGCACAAGTAGGACATGTGTGCAGTCAATTGCCCCCAACACGTGCGGGAAGCCAGCTATGGCATATAGTCATTGCTTGGTCTCCAGCTGTTCCTGCACATTGTGGGGGACGTATAGGTACTGGGGTACCTGGCTGATGATGGCATCCAGGACAGGTGTGAGGAACTTGGATGGGGCTGGCTGTGAGACTCCTCCGACTCTGGCGGTTGTTGGTTGGGAGGTACTAGAGGCCAACAGGTGCAGCACAGCCAGCAGCTTTGTCTGCGGAGGGATGTTGGTTGTCCGCTGTGTTGGTACCGTCAGCCTGTGGGCAATGATGTTCAGGATACGGAGGATGGTTGTCCTTTTGAGCCTGTAGTGGGCATTGACATTGTCTGGTGTTAGGTCTGTGAGGCTGGTGCATTTCCTGAAGGTCCGCTGTCTTTGTCTGCGCTGCCTCTGTGGTGGTCCGGGGAGGGGGGTAGGGGTGATCCTCGGGGTGGTGGCGGTGTGTGTTGTTGCCCTCTCGGGGCTCTGGGATGCATGGTGTGTGGCTCCATGGCATCTGTTGTTCTTCATGTGTGGCTCTGGGCTGGGCTCCCTTCGATGGTGCAGGTTGTCGTCCGACTTTACACCAGGTCAGACAGGTGTTAATTTCCTGCTGCTAACACGCCTTATCACCTGTTTTGTGGTCTTATCGCTGATGTGGCTAGTCGTTGAGAATGTTGAGGTGTGGTGTTGTCGCGGCTTTTTGCTCGCGAACGCCTGCTCTGCATCTCATTAGTGATAGTTGCCGGGGTCATCTGTGGAGATGTTTTTTGCGGATGCTTTCGCAAGTAAACTGGTGGTATCGGCTGTTAGCACCAGCTTGTGAATGGAGCGATAATTTTATCGCGACTTTGGCTGAGATAAAGTGCTGTTAACTCGGCGATAGTTCCTTGAGAATATGCCCCTAGATGTGGTGTTGTGACACCTAATTCATTTGGCTATGGTCCCTGCATGCATGATCAACTGGTACCCAGCAGGAAAGTGCTAGGCAGGAGTGTTTGATAGTGTGTGGAAGTGCAAAATACAAATCTTTGCTATCCTTTACACAGAGGTAAATCCACAAGTTCACTGGTCTCCACTTGACACTGAATTCCATTTTCCTGTGTTCAAAATCTTGGTAGTTCAATTCTTTGTTTCTGTACAAGCTAAAAAGGGGCAATAAGGTGTTATGTCAACAAAGTCTTAATGTGCTGTGGGGCATATTCACAAAAACTTATCGCCAAGTTATCTCCACCTTAATGCATCAAAAGTGTAGATAGATTTAACGCCTCATTCACAAGCGGGTGCAAACTGCAGACAACGCCAGTATTCCCGCGATAACTGCTGCAAAATTTACCTCCACGGGTGACACCACCAACTAACCCTAATGAGATGCAGAGTAGGCGTTCCCGTGCAAAAACACACGAAAACACCACTACACCACATTCACAACAAACTGCCAGATCTGCGATGCGAACCAAAAACAGGCGATAAGCCGCGTTAGCAGCAGGGAATTAACACCTGCCTTTTGCTGGTGTTAAGCAGGACGACTACCTGCAGCATGAAAGGGAGCCCAGCCAAGAGCCACATCTGAAGACCCACAGATGCTATGGAGACAATGATCATGCAGCTCGGAGACCCATGAGGGCCACAACACCCACCGCCACAACTCCCAGCCCCCCCCCCCGGACCTCCCTCCTGGACAAACACATACCGTGCACGACACAAGAGCCACAAAAAGCGCATGATGTCGCACAATGACAAAAAGAAACACACATGTGTGGTCAGAAGAACGAGAAACAGTCACTCATCATTGAAGTAACAACCAAAAACTTTATTGAAATACAACACAAAACAGCAATGTGGAAGACTCCTGTCAGGTCCGTCCGGGACAATATTGATGCCACAGCCTGGAAAATAAAGCACAAAATCAGAACGTGTGTCATGCGCACATCAAAGGAGCGAGACACAGAGAAACAGAGAACGAAAGAAAGGCAGAGAGAGAAAGAGAGAGAAGGAAAGGAAGGAAGGGAGAGAGAGAGAGAAGGAAAGGAAGGGAGAGAGAGAGAGAGGAGGAAAGGAAGGGAGAGAGAGAGAGAAGGAAAGGAAGGGAGAGAGAGAGAGAAGGTAAGGAAGGGAGAGAGAGAGAAGGAAAGGAAGGGGGAGAGAGAAGGTAAGGAAGGGAGAGAGAGAGAGAAGGAAAGGAAGGGAGAGAGAGAGAGAAGGAAAGGAAAGGAAGGGAGAGAGAGAGAGAGAAGGAGGGACTCTGCCGCACCCGCGCACCCAGGCACCACTGCTCACCTGCTGCCACCGGTGTGTCTCCAACCACGTGCCGGTATACACTGCAAGCCACCAGGTCTGCAATCTGTAATCGAGGCCAGAGTAAATCATGGCAGAGTCCATCTCACTGAACACGGCAACAAAGCCTGTCCGTCCCTGCGCACACATGCAGCCGCACCCTACCCCCTCCCGCTGGCCAGTGCTGGCTGTCCGCACTTGTGCACCCAGGCCCCACTGCTCACCTGCCGCCAATGGTGTGTCCACCAGTGGGCACACCACGTGCCCGTGCAAGCTCCAGGCCCAGGTCCCGCCACCATGGCATGCTCCACATCATGCGGACCCGCACCGTGGCCCAGCAGGTCCCACACATGATGCTGAGTCCTGAGGCATCAATGGCAGAGACCACATCAGTGCACACGTCATCATCGCAGGCTGCACACCCGCTCAGCAATTTCGGTGCCACTAACCCTGTGCAACCCCAGTCAGCGCCACGTGGTGGTAAGCCTGTGACGGCCACAAGGCTTCGGGTGCCACTAACCCTGTGCGCAACAACTCATGGGCCCTTTATGATTGAGAATCGTGGAACGTCCGTCATCCAGTCACCACCGGCAGTGGGGAATGTGACGTTGTCGGCCCCTTATATTGGTGGGGTCACATGGCCTGTGATGCCTGTGCCGGATGGGTATGGTGTGTGTGCAAACCTGCCCTCAGGGAGTGGCCGTGATGTGCTGACAACTAGCCCAGTGACCTGCAGCCCACTAGCGTGTAAACCTGCGACTTGTAGCTATGTGGCCCCCCCGGCGCTTAAGCGGAGTGGTCTGGCCTGGCGTACGCCGGACCAGCGCAGGGCTTGCAACAATGACTCGGGGGCTCTGGGCGTGGTTCATTCCATGTCCGGACAAGGAAGTGACTAATGTGTGTGTCCCTGTTGTAGTGTCTACGGCACCCGGAACGCAATCGGCAATGTAGCACACTGTGACTGGAATCCCACTAGATGAGCATCATTGACGTTAGGGGGAATCACTGACCCTACATTCATCCACACATTCATACTTGAATGATGAAAGAAAGACATGACACAGCAGTGCGTTTCTGAATGTTTAATGCACATCCAGTGGAGTCTTGCAGCTGGAGCAGTACAGGGCCATGCCAACCCCACTTCACAATATGGGCCCGTGGAGTCCATCGGGGAATGACAAGTACAGCGGAAGAGGAAGGGTACAGTCCGCAGTCTGGTCGCCATGTCATTGGTCACCAAACAGGATATGGCAGTCCATGTCGTGGTCCAAGGTGAGTGCAGCAGAGTGTATCGGGGGTCAGTGGAAGGTCAAAGGGCCATGTGTGGCACCAAGCAGCAAAAGGCCAGGTGGCGGACATGAATGCTAGTGCCTCCTCCTGATCTCAAGCCCATCCACGTCCTCGTCCTCGGATGTGTGCTCTGCCCCACCTGTGGGTGGTGCAGTTCCGGCTGTGGCACTGTGTGCCACTGACACATCAGGGGCCGGAGGTGGGTTGTCGGCCACACTGTGTGGCAGTGACACATCAGGTGCCGGAGTGGAAATGCCTGCCACATTGTGAGGCACTGACACACCAGGGGGCAGAGATGTGGATGGTGTAGGAGCAGCAACATTCATCTGCGCCACGCCTTGTGGCAGCAATGCCATGATGAGGATATGCAGGGCATGGTATATCCCAGCTACATTTTGCTGATGTGCAGCAGTGGCTGCCATCCTTTCCGCCTCCATCCGCACCATGTCCTCCATGAGCCTCCGCATGTGTGCCAGCTCACGGCTGAGATCGCTGGAGCCACTCTGAGCGGACAGGTGTTCTTGTCTCCGAGTCATGACTCCAGCGATGTCAGCCAGGGATTGTTGGAGACCATGGAGCGGTGTGTGGGTGTCCGTTAGGGACTGGAGGTTGTCCCTAATGGGACTCAGACACCCATGGATGGCGTCAAATTTGGTAGCCATGAGGTCGAACCCCACCCGCACCTGCTTAGCCATCTCCCTCTGGCCCTCCAACACACGGAGTTGGAAGGCCATGTGTTGTTCGATGGGGTCTTGGGAGACAGCCGGGGTTGTGGGTGCCTCCTGCTGGGTGGTTTGTGGAGTGGGTGGGGTCTCCTCGATGCAGCTGGGCTGCCCTGGTCCTGGAGGTGATTGGTGGATGAGTTCAATGATGTCTTGGAGGGCTTGGGTGTCGATGCTGGTGGTGTCCTCCTCGACATCAGTGAAGAGTGGCTGGGACTGCTCTGCAGGAGGTGTTGACGGTGCCCCTGTAATGTGAAGGGGAGATGCTGTGTTACAATGTGTCCACATGTATGTAGCCGCATGGTATATGTTCACATTCAGACAGCATGGCAATGCACATTGTGACAGTCTGTAGATCAAGGCCATGATCCAGAGTCATTGTGGGTGTGCACCGTGCTCTGCTTGATTGTGCATGTGTGCCATTGTGGCCATCTCCGCCGTCCCCCAGTACCTGGTGGTTACTCACCCTGTTGCTGTTGTGTTGTGTCATATCGAGCAGTGTCCGGTGGCCCGACTCCTGCCACGGTCTCCACACTGATGACTGTCGACACCGGCTCCTCCATGTCATCCAGCTCCAGCTGTGGCACTGGGCTCCCACCTCCTGTCTGCATTGCTGCCTTCTGGTTGCCTGCGAGTTTCTCCTTGGTTTTGCGCTTGATGTCAATCCATCGCCTCTTGACCTCGTCCACTGACCTCTTGTGCTCTCCGACGGCATTCACCTTGTCCACGATAGACCGCCATATTCCATTTTTGGTGCCCAATGACACGTTGGAGGCGACGAACAGTTGTTGATGGTGTTCCATCACCTCCGTGACCAGGATCCTATTCTCCTGCGGACTGAACTTCGTCTTCCTCTTCTTCTTGTCCTTGCCCTTCCCTGTCCCCGAGGTCCCAGGCTGGTCGTCCGGGGTGCTTGTGGTGTTCCGCTCATCCTTTGCGCCTGCTCCGGCTGCCTCCATGGTGCTTCGGTGTTGGTCATTTTGTATTTGTGTGTTTTTTCTACTTTTGTAGTGATTTTGCCTCCTGCCTTGTGTGTATAGCAGGCCTGGCGCTGCTTATCGCTGATTTCCTCATCGCGGTTTGGCCCATCGCATGTTTTTTTGCGTTGGGGTTTGGGTTTTTATCACCGTCGCAGTTGTTGTATCGCGGACATTGGCCGCGTTTTCGGCAAACTATCGCATGGTATCGCCGTGTTGTGAATTCCACATTGACACTGGGTTATTTTCCTGCGATAGACTGCGATGTGTAAAGTTGCGTTAACATTTTTTGGAGATGTTTAGCGCACGTTCTTGTGAATATCCCCCTGAGTGTGTTACTCCCTCACTTCTTTGATTTTCAGATTGATCACTCACCTCCTATGTATGAAGCTGTTCACAAATCACCTACACCGAAGAACCCTTCCCATTCATTCTAAGTGGGTGGTATGGAATCTTGTAATGTTGCACAGCTCACTTCCATACATAACATGTTAAAAGTTTCCATTGAGCTATGTTTGGCAAAGCATAACATATCAGATACATAAATAAAATACAAAAGATAGATATTCATTTTTTTTGTAATTATTCTAATAAAAATCCGAAAATGTCATATCACTGTTCCCAGATCTGACATTACACTGAAAAATATATTCTGCCGTGAGAGTTCATCAGTAATAAAAGAGAGATTGATTTTTTATTACAAAGGCAAGATGAGTTTTAGATTACATCAAATTGAATGTAATGGCATTGATACGTTAGACAGTGAAGGAGCCTACCGACAGGCTCCAATTTGATTTTTGATTTTTGATTTATCTATTTTTATTGCTCAGACTGCATTCCATTAGAGACAAAATATTTAGTTGAGCATCAGGTTAGTGTGACTGCATGAAATGTACTATTGCTGTATCTAATAACAGACTTTGGACCCAATGTGCATAGTTCGGTTCACAAAATAATCTGTGTTTTTGCATGCTGACTGCTTGAAAAACTGACCTGATTTTTATGGTCGAGCCTGAGAGAGCATGTACTAGTCATTTTCAGTGGAAAACCAGCATTTGCATAAAGTCACAAAAACTCTTGCCGCAATAATATGAATTTGTCAGGAGTCCTTTTATGTCTCCCTACAAATGACTATGAATGAAGGGAATCCTTGTGTGGGACAGCAGACCACTATCCCTGTTTTCACATTACTGAACACCAATTATTTTAAGCAACGACAAGCCCTTCCCTGCGTAGCTAAAAGACAGCTGCTGCTTTAAAAGAAAGGTTAACTTCTGTCAATGACATCAGTGGGAGCATGCTGTGGTCCCAAGGCACATTTTTGAGTTTCCCCACCCACCTCTCCCAATGTCCCACATACACTTTTACAAAGTGTAAGCTGCCCCTAGAGACAGCTTCCCTTTTGTGAAGTGTATACCATCCAATTGAGAGACTTGGGGGCATATTCACAAGGAGCTATCGCCGAATTAACGGCACTTTACCGCAGCCAAAGTCGTGATAAATTTACCTCCCCATTCACAAGCCTGCGTTAACAGCCCACAGCACCAGTTTACCCGCGATAGCAGCTGCAAAAAACATGCCACAGAGGACCCCCGCAAATATCGCTAATGAGATGCAGAGTAGGCGTTCCCGTGACAAAAGTCGAGACAACAGCACACCTCAACATTCACAACGACTAGCCACATCCGCGATAAAAACACAAAACAGGCGATAAGGCGCGTTAGCACCAGGAAATCTACACCTGCTCTGACCTGGTGTAAAGTCGGACGGCAGCCAGCACCACAAAAGGGAGCACAGCCCAGGGCTACATCGGAAGGGCAACAGATGCCATGGAGCCACCCATCATGCGGCCCGAACACCCAAGAGGGCCACAACACCCACCGCCACCACCCCCAGGACCACCCCTCCCTGGTACCCCCCTGACCAAAGACATGCCACATCAGCCATACCCAAACATGTCCAAATTATTCCGCTTGATGTCGCACAATCACAACTGGTGACATGGATGTGTCGTCACAGAAATGACCAGCACACATTCACTTTCGAAGCAAAAAATGAAACTTTATTAAAATGAACAACGAAATGAAATGAAGACACATGGCCGCTCCCCTCCGGACAATACGTAGGTCACAGCCTGTAAGACAAAAAACATGATGAGAAGGTGTGTCCTGCACACATCAGAGGACAGAGAGTTAGTGAAGGAGAGAGAGAAGAAGAGAGGGAGAGAGAGAGAGAGCGAAGAGGAGAGAGAGAGGAAGAGAGGGAGAGAGAGAGAGAGGGAGAGAAACAGAGAGTGAAGAGGAGAGAGAGAGGAAGAGAGGAAGAGAGAGAGAGAGAGGACGAGAGGGAGAGAGAGAGAGAGAAAAGAGGAGAGAGAGGGAGAGAGAGAGAGAGGAAGAGAGGGAGAGAGAGAGCGAAGAGGAGAGAGAGAGGGAGAGAGAGAGAGAGGACGAGAGGGAGAGAGAGAGAGAGCAAAGAGGCGAGAGAGAAGAGGAGAGGAGAGAGAGAGAGGAAGAGAGGGAGAGAGAGAGAGAGAGGGAGAGAGGGAGAGAGGGAGAGAGAGAGAGAGCGAAGAGGAGAGAGAGAGGAAGAGAGGGAGAGAGAGAGAGAGGAAGAGAGGGAGAGAGAGAGTGAAGAGAGAGAGAGGAAGAGAGGGAGAGAGAGAGAGGAAGAGAGGGAGAGAGAGAGAGCGAAGAGGAGAGAGAGAGAGAGGAAGAGAGGGAGAGAGAGAGAGAGGAAGAGATGGAGAGAGAGAGAGCGAAGAGGAGAGAGAGAGGAAGAGAGGGAGAGAGAGAGGAAGAGAAGGAGAGAGAGAGAGAGCGAAGAGGAGAGAGAGAGGAAGAGAAGGAGAGAGAGAGAGAGGAAGAGAGGGAGAGAGAGAGAGAGCGAAGAGGAGAGAGAGAGGAAGAGAGGGAGAGAGAGAGAGCGAAGAGGAGAGAGAGAGGAAGAGAGGGAGAGAGAGAGGAAGAGAGGGAGAGAGAGAGAGAGAAGAGGAGAGAGAGGAAGAGAGGAAGAGAGGGAGAGTCCCTCCCCTGCGCACCCAGGCCACATTGCTCACCTGCTGCCAACGGTGTGTCTCCAACCACGTACCGGTATGTAGGTCAGTTCACCAGGGCACACATCTGATTCTGAGCCGTCAGCTGAAACAGAGCCCAGACACATGACTGGCACAGTACACACACTTGCACAAGACAACATCACCTGCCCGCCCATGCACAACCAGGCAGAAGCACCCCAACCTCTCTCGACGCCCATTGGAGCATGCCCGCCCCTGCACACCCAGGCCCCAATGCTCACCTTGCGCCACCGGTGCGTAGACAGGAGGTCCCACCACGTGCCGCTGCAAGCCACAAGCCCAGGGCCCGCGGACATGGCACCCTCCACATCATGCAGCCACGCTCCGCAGGCCACCAGGTCTCACGTTTGGTGCTTGGTCTTGATTACTCCATGGCAGTGGACATACCAGTGCACCCGGCACCATCGCAGGCTGCACACCCGCTCAGCCCAATTGGTGCCACCAACCCTGGGACCCCAGAAGCGACGCCACATGGCGGTAGGCCCACGCTGCCTGCTGGCTCTGGCCTACACTGCGGTCCAGCAGGGCACACAGAACCTGAGCTGTCCGGACCGCCTGGACGGGGCATCATCGCAGGCTGCACACCCGCTCAGCAGCTCAAGGTGCCACTGACACAGTGCACCCCAAGTCACCGTCCCATGGCGTGGTGCCTGTGCCGTCCGCAAGGCCCCAGGTGCCACTAACCCTGTGCAACCCCAGTCTGCGCCACGTGGTGGTAGGCCCATGCCGTCTGCAAGGCCTCGGGTGCCACTAACCCTGTGCAACCCCAGTCTGCACCACGTGGTGGTAGGCCCGTGCTGTCCGCAAGGCCTCGGGTGCCACTAACCCTGTGCAACCCCAGTCTGCGGGATGGCGTGGTAGGCCCGTGCCGTCCGCAAGGCCTCGGGTGCCACTAACCCTGTGCAACCCCAGTCTGCGCCACATGGTGGTAGGCCCGTGCCATCCGCCAGGCCTCGGGTGCCACTAACCCTGTGCAACCCCAGTCTGCGCCACGTGGTGGTAGGCTTGTGACGGCCGCATGGCTTCGGGTGCCACTAACCCTGTGCGTAACAACTCATGGGCCCTACATGAGTGAGAACCGTGGAGCGTCCGTCATCCAGTCACCACCGGAAGAGGGGAATGTGACGTCGTCGGCCCCTTATTTATTTTATTTATTTATTTTGAAGGTTTTATATAGCGCGAACAAGACCCTTGCGAGTATCAGAGCGCTTTACAAGTCATATGTAGAAAACACAATATAGCACACAAAGATAAGGGTGAAACAGCTATAAGCAGCTTATACACGTATCAATAAACTAGCGTGAAAACAAAAGGACAACTATGGAGCATAAACACAGAACTAATAATAATATGCAGTAAAAGGACAGAGAGATCACGTGAATTTAGCCATGAGGATCGCTTTCACTTCTTTTTTGAAGGAGGTAGTGGACGGGTTCATTCTTGTTTCAATGGGCAAAGCGTTCCAGATCCTAGGAGCCATACCAGAGAAGGATCGGTTATAGGTTTTTTTCTTGGCGAATCGTTGTGGTTTTAGAAGAAGAGTCTTGGCACTCCTGGAGGCTCTGATGCCCGCAGAGAGCACCAATTTCTGAGCTAGGTAGTGCGGGGAGTTGTGGTGTAGGGCCTTGTGCGTCACACAAGCGATTTTCAGATGAATTCTAGCTTCAAACGGTAGCCAGTTGAGAGCTCTCAGGTCAGGGGATATGTGAGAGTTTCTCTTTGAGCCCGTAATGAGTCTCGCAGCTGAGTTGATAGTGGCTCTAAGTGGGGCTGTCGAAGACCTTGGTAGGCCGCATAAGGTTACCGCCCCATATTCGACTCTAGGGATTACTAGGGCTTGTACTGCTTGTTTGAAATCGTAGGCTGGCAGAAAGGGTTTCAGTTTTCGCAAGGTCTTCAAGTGGAAGTTAGCTCCTTTTGTGGAGGCGCTGATATGCTTCTGCATCTTTAGGTTGCTGTCAAGCGTTACACCTAGCGATTTCGCTGAGTCGACGATGAGAGGTTGTCCTTTGAGAGCTGTTAAGTGCTTCAGCCAATCCAGGATGGGGGAGTTTTTTTGGGGGAGCGATTAAGAGGAATTCCGTTTTGAGGGAGTTTAGTTTCAAATGGTTTTCGGCTAGCCATGTTTGGGTTTTTTGTAGTGTGGAGTTGAGCGATTTGATGTCATCAAGTGAGTGGATCTTGATGTAGATTTGGGTGTCGTCTGCATACATATGGAAGTGAATCTTGGCGAGACTGAGGAGATCGGTAAGAGGTTCCATAAATAGGTTGAAAAGGGTGGGTGAGAGGGAGGAGCCTTGTGGAACTCCTAAAGTGACAGGCATGGGGTTGGACAGGGATTGGTTGACCTTGAATCTTTGGGATCTATTTTGGAGGAAAGAGGCGAACCAGTTAAATACAGTTCCAGACATTCCCATTCTGTGTTTCATGAGTTCAAGCAGGTTTCCGTGTTTGACGGTGTCAAATGCTGATGACAGGTCGAGTAGGATAAGTAAACAGGTTTCGTTTTGGTCCAGGATTTTTAGAGCGTCGTCGATTATGTGTGTCATGGCTGATTCGGTACTGTGACCTGTTCGGAAGCCTGATTGAAATTGGTTAAGCAGGTTGAATTGATCAATATGGCTGTTCAGCTGCATGTTAACGCATTTTTCCAGGAGTTTGGCTAGCATAGGTATGTTAGAAATTGGACGATAGTTATTTGGGTCCGAGGGGTCAGCTGTTGTTTTCTTTAGGATAGGCGACACCTGACCAGTTTTCAGGATGTCTGGAATGGATCCTTGCAGGAGGGACGAATTTATGATCTTGGTCCAAAGAGGTAGTATCAGAGGGATGAAGTCTTTTAAGTAATTAGCCGGGAGCGGGTCTGTGAAATGATTGGAGGGTTTCAGAGAGGTTAGCGTCTTTAATATGGAGTTTTCACTGTAAGTGTTGAAGTGGGACCAGGTTGCGTTGTTTTTGAGTTTGAATTTTGGGAGGTCGTTAGTTTGTGCATCAGCAGGGGGCAGTGATGAATTCTTTATCAAGTCTGAATGTTATCAAGCCTTATGTTGGCGGAGTCACATGGCCTGTGACGCCTGTGCCGGATGGGTGTGGTGTGTGTGCAAACCTGCCCTCAGGGAGTGGCTGTGACATGCTGACAACTAGACCAGCGACCTGCACACCACCAGCGAGTACGACTGCGACGGGTAGCAATGAGGGCCCCCCCTCGGGGCGTTAGCGGAGTGGTCTGGCCTGCCGTACGCCCGACCAGCGCAGGGCTTGCAACAATGACTCGTGTGCTCTGGGCGTGGTCCAGTCCATGTCCGGACAAGGAAGTGACTGATGCGTGTGTCCCTGTTGTAGTGTACACGGAACCGGGTACACAAGATGCAATGTCGCACCCTCTGACTGGCATCCCACAGGATGAACATCATTGACGCAAGGGAAGGCACTGTCCCCACATTCATCCACACATCCATACATGAATGATGTAAGACATTACACAGCAGTGCGTCACTGGATGTTTATTTGCACATCCAGTGCAGTCATGCAACTGGAGCGGTACAGGGCAATGCCGAGCACACTACACAATATGGGCCCGTGGAGGGCCAGCCAGTGTCCATCCGGGGATGACCTGTACTGCGGAAGGGTACAGTCTGCAGTCTGTCCGCCGTGTCATTGGTCGTCAAACAGGATGTGGCAGTCCATGTCGCTGTCCAAGGTGAGTGCATCGGAGTGTATCCGGGGTCAGTGGTAGGCCTTGAGGCCATGTGCGGCACCAAGCAGAAACAGGCATGGTGGCGGAAATGAATGCTAGTGCCTGGCCCTCCTGACCACAGTCCCATCCACGTCCTCGTCCCCGGGTGTGTGTCCTGCCCCACCTGTGGGTGTTGCAGTGCCGGCTGCGGCACTGTGTGCCACTGTCACATCAGGGGCCGGAGGAGGATTGTTGGCCGCACTGTGTGGCAGTGACACATCAGGTACCGGAGTGGATACGCCTGCCGCACTGGGAGGCACTGACACTCCAGGGGGAGGAGATGTGGATGGTGTGGGGGCAGCAGCATTCATCATCGCCATGCCTTGTGGCAGCAATGCCATGACGAGGACATGCAGGGCACGGTAGATCCCAGCTACATTTCGCTGATGTGCAGCGGCGGCTGCCATCCTTTCCGCCTCCATCCGCACCATGTCCTCCATGAGCCTCCGCATGTTTGCCAGCTCACGGCTGGCATCGCTGGGGCCACTCTGAGCGGACAGGTATTCTTCTCTCCGCGTCATGACTCCAGAGATGTCAGTCAGGGCTCGCTGGAGACCATGGGGCGGACATAGACACCCAAGATTGGCGTCCAGTTTGTTAGCCATGAGCTCGAACCCCACCCGCACCTGCTCGGCTGTCTCCCTCTGGCCCTCTAGCACACGGCGTTGGAAGGCCATTTGTTGTTCCTGGGCGTCTTGGGAGGGTGCCGGCACTGTGGGTGCCTCCTGCTGGGTGGTTTGGGTGGTGGGTGGGGTCTCATGGATGTAGCTGGGCTGCCCTGATCCTGGAGGTGAGTTGCGGATGAGGTCAATGAGGTCTTGGATGGTTTGGGTGTCGATGCTGGTGTTGTCCTCCTCCTCGTCATCAGTGAAGAGTGACTGTGACTGCTCTGCAGGAGGTGTTGACGATGCACCTGCGATGTGAAGGGGAGATGGTGTATTACAATGTGTCCACATGTATGTAGCCGCATGGTACAGGTTGACATTCAGACAGCATGGCATTGTACATTGTGACAGTCTGTGGGTCTGGGCGAGGACCCAGAGTGATTGTGGGTGTCCACTGTGCCCTGCTTGCTTGTGCATGTGTGCCATTGTGGCCATCTCCCCCCGTCCCCCCAGTACCTGGTGGTCACTCACCCTGTTGCGGTTGTGTTGTGTCCTGTCGAGCAGTGTCTGGTCCCCCGACTCCGGCCACAGTATCAATACTGATGACTGTCAACACCAGCTCCTCCATGTCATCCAGCCTCCAGCTGTGGCGCTGGGCCCCCACCTCTGGTCTGCGTTGCTGCCTTCAGGTTGGCAGAGAGTTTCTCTTGGTCTTCCGCTTGATGTCATTCCATCGCCTCTTGACCTCGTCCATTGTCCGCTTGTGCTCTCCGATGGCATTCACCTTATTGAAGATGTCCCGGCATATTCCAGTTTTGGTGCCCAATGACACGTTGGAGGTGACGAAGAGTTGTTGATGGTGTTCCATCACCTCCGTGACTATGATCCTGTTCGCCTGAGGACTGAACTTGGTCTTCCTCATCTTCTTGTCCTTGCCCTTCCCTGTCCCCGAGGTCCCTGGCTGGTCGTCCGGGGTGCTTGTGGGGTTGCGCTCGTCCTCTGCGCCTGCTCCGGATGCCTCCATGGTGCTTGTGTGTTGGTCAGTTTGTGTGTGGGTGTTTTTTCTACTTTTATGGGGATTTGTGACGCCTGCCAGGTGTGTGTTGCAGGCCTGGCGCTGCTTGTCGCTGATTTCCTCATCGCGTGTTTTTTGGTGTTGTGGCTTGTGGTTTTATCTCCATCGTGGTGGTTGTATCGCGGACATTGTCCGCGGTTTCGGCAGACTATCGCATGCTACCGCCTTGTTGTGAATTCCACGTTGACACGGGGATATTTTCCCGCGATGGGCTGCGATATTGGAAGTTGCGTTACGCTACTCTTGCGGTAGTTATCACACGTTCTTGTGAATATACCCCTTGGTATCAGACTGTTAGTTAGTCATTGCAATTGAGGTCATAAACAATTGGTACATTCCATTGCGAGTCATTTCAAGAGGGGGGCTCTCCTTTTATGACCCTGCACTTACCAATACTAATTTGCACTGGGCCGAAGAGTGTTCATGCATTAACTCAGAGAAATTCCAAGTTCTTTGTCAGTGCAAACATGCACTCACCTCTGCTCTGAGCCGTAGCTCCAAAAGTTCAAATGTGAGGTGCAATATACGTAGGTGAGGTACTTGCATACCAGGTAGTTATAGCATGATAAACATTGTTCACTTTCTTTCAAGGAGGAACAGGCAGTAAAACACATTTGAATACAGGTTGTTATAGATATTTTTACAAAGTGAAATCTGTATTAGGAGCCAACGAAATGCCAATCTAGTAGATTATATCCTGCAAATGCAATGTGCGAAAATCTAGCAGTGCCAGGAAGGACTGAGGAACCAAAAGCGGACCTGGCAAAAATGCTCAAACCTGCCCCACTCTCTTCATCTCCTGGAGCAATAATTCTCTTTCCATTCACCCATTGCATTCTCTTTCCTTCTCTCCTGTGTCTGTTCACCCTCTCTGATTGTTGTTTTCTCTATCATCCTCCTTCCCCCCTCTCTTTCTCTTGAAGCCTGCCCATACCTGCTGCAATTAAGTTCAGGGAGCCGGAGAAAGAGAAAGAGACACCAGGGACTGTCTTGGATTTTCAAAGTCGGCCTCCAGGGGTCTTAGCCCCCCGAGGTTTTGCCCGGTGGAATGAAAGGCATGTCCAGCCCTGAGCAGTACTCTTTTAACCGGTAATCGTTCCATGAATATTTGAAAATGTATGATTTAAGTGTAATCTGTTATGTAAAAAAATATACATTATCCTTTATATTAATCTAGGTGAAAATAGACGGACAACAAACTGGGAGCAGCGCTGCACAAAATCCCCTGTCTCGTTGATAGACTGGCTACTCTGTGATGCAAACATTAGGCCAGGAGGATTTTATTAGAATCAATTAATGATGATTATGAGGTCTACCAGTATTGACTACAGTCTTCACTATTGATTAGGAGCACTAATAAAAACTCCAACTCTACTGTGCAGCTTCACAGAAGCAGACACACTGTACTCCTGTTTTACTGATGCTCCCACAACTCATTAAAATTGATGACGATTATGCATGTGCCTTATGGCGGGTTAACTTGCATCTTTGCCGGCTTCGCTCTGAGTTTCCCCTGCAGTGCCTCCTAGATTCATTTCTTTTCTGAATAATTCATACCCCTTGCTCAAAATAACAAGAAGGAGTCATTTCCTTGAAGTAATATGTGTTGGGAAAACTGGAAAAAAGAAACTGTTAATTTTGCACAGCTGAATAATGCTCCATTTAGGCTCCTTCAATAAATAAAAAAAATGTCTCCAGCGTCTACACAGAACCGCCTTCAAGTGCATAGTAATAATACACAAAGATTTAGGGTTTTACATATAATGACGATGTTTAGAAATGCTAATACCGATTACTGTTGAAATGGGAGATATTTACGGTGCCAGTGCATCTTAAACAGCTACATTGCACTTTGTTCTAATAGAATGGATTAAGTATTGGCTAACTACAATACAATCAATTTCAGGATTAATAGTAATGGTTTTTTTTCCTGTTTAGTAGCTCAAACTCTTATATCTGTCTCTACTTGTCCACCTTCCAGTTTTGTGAGCTGCTTCTACATAGATACCAGAGTACTTAAATTATCTAGACTGATATTTAAGCTGCAGGTGAAAGGGATAGTCAAGTTATGAATGTATTCTTAGTCCCACTTCACTTTCTCAAAAGTGCTAAAAGTTGGAATCTGTCCTCAATGCAGGCAGACTGATGTCATGGATGTGAAATAGGGTTAGGCAGGGGTAGTAGCTGGTACCTCTGCTTTCTCCTTAATATGCCTTGCAAGGCCTTTGTCATCCCTGGTGCCAGGACTCAATAGTGCTGTATCAGGAGGAGAAAGTAAACCTAACACCACGAACTGCCTTTACTTTTCACATTTTCTACTCTTTGGACTTCATTCAGCCTCTCAGCAAAAAATGAGGCTATTTAGAAGCGGTTGGTGGGGCAAGAGTTGAAGCTTACAATACCATCAAGGGATCAAGGGATGTATAGTATCAGTTCTGCTTTCCAACATTAAAAGTAAATTCATAATATTCAGGCCACAATTACAGGTTAAGGACCGAGGGCGAGATATAGCGTTAGCAAACTCAGGGGCAACTCCTCCGTTTGAGCGGAGGAGCATCGTCCCACTTGCCAAACTGCCCCAAAAAAGCACCAGAGATGAAAAATAAAATGGAAATAAAGTTAATTACCATTTTATTTTTCATCCTCCCCGTGCCGAACCGAGTGTCAGGACGGGGTGGGGCTTGTTGCGAGGTAGCAGCAGGGAGGAGGATGTGCTGCCTGTGCACTTTTCAAAGTGTGCATGTCCCTTTGGCAGTCCAGAATACTTGGAATAGACGGCATTAATTAAATACCTCACATATGGGTAATGGTATTTCCTGGCTATGGTAAACAACTAACCATGTGTTCATTTTACCCAAGACCTTTTGACTTAAGTAAAACTATATGTGTAATAAACTAATTTATATGAGCTTTCATGCAAACCTCTTTATCTACTGGTCTGTTGTTACATCATTCACATGTAACTATAGCATATAGTATGGAGCAATGGGTTAGCACATTTTAGTCATTGGCCGAATCCACTTTGAGTGTCTACATTCTTCACAAGGTGCACATCTACAGACTGTGGGCCCTATTCACAGAACTAACTTACGACAAAATCCTAAACTTACTACCATTTTGGTATTCACAGAATGAACTTACTCATTTTGGTATTCACAGAATAAACTTACTCATTTTGGTATTCACATAAGACACTTACACATTTTGTGTAACTTACACATTTTGTGTAACTTACACATTTTGGTATTCACAGAAGGCACTTACTCATTGATGAGTAAGTGCCTTCTGTGAATACCAAAATGAGTAAGTTAATTCTGTGAATACAAAAATGTGTAAGTTCATTCTGTGAATACCAAAATTGTTGTAAGTTTAGGATTTTGACGTAAGTTAGTTCTGTGAATCAGGCCGAAAGTAGTTACCTTCAGTTTCAGGGACTGCTATGACAATGTTCACGCTTTACATCAATAAGCTAGGGGACCACCTCATATCTAGCTGTAAAGACATTCCGAGAGCTGGTTCTAAAATGATCCCTGCACTCCTGTACGCAGACGATGGATGCGGTGTTGTTAGCCAGAACTGCTGTAGGCCTCCAAAAGCTTTTAAATGTTTTTATAGATTTTATGGACTCACTCGATCTGGACTCTAACTTTTTGAAATCCCACACCATGACGATAGGAACCCAGAAGGCTGCTAGGTGCAACTTCTTTTGCAGAAGGGCAGCACTAACAAAAGTGTCAACCTTTCCATATCTGGGGGTGTTGTTCGACGACCGAGGGACGTGGGCTACGCAAAGATTACATTAAAAGAACATCTTGGCAAGAGCAGCAGGGGCTAATAGGGACTTTGCCAAAAGGCTGGGGTCGATGCCTGTTCCCGCCCTGCTCACAGTGTATAGAGAAAAATGTATCTCTATGGCCACATACGGTGTGTTGTATGGGGATAGAAAACAAATTTAGCGCCATCCCCCCCACCACTCCAGCTTTAATTCTGCATGAGGAGCTTGGATTGGGGTTTGTTCTGACCATATTGCTGTTGCGCCCCTGCTGCGTTGGGTGAGAATTTGGTCCAGTCCAACCACTACCCTAAACCAACTTGTCGTAGCACACTGTACTGCACATGAGGGGGTCCTATGTATCCCCTGGTTAAAGTATATTATGGAGCAAATGAAATGGCTAGGCTGCCCCGACCTGTACTCCAATCCCAGGCCTTTAGGCCCAGCAGCTAACAGGGATATCAAACATCAGTTTTTGGCCAAGCAGCAGGGGCTCATGGAGGGTAAGGCATTAGCCACGCCTACTGTGAGAAGGTATGTCACACTGAGTCTGAGCCTACAGGTACAGCCTTACTTGTCACTGGTTACCAATGTGCACCATAGGTTCATGCTAACCAGATTCCGATTGAATCTGGTACCCTGGTTATTAGCCTTTCCTAAAGGCTACGCAAAACCTGGTGGTTTAAAACCATGTCCTTGTGACAACTTCTCTGAACAGGATACTCTACATTTTATCTTTTTCTGCTATTTTCATGACCCCCCTGCGCAAACAGTTCATACTCCTGCTGCTAGCCAATTTGTTCAAGTAAGGCCTGCATTACTATACTTACAAATGCTTTCCTCTCCCATGGTCTGTTTTGGGGTTGTGAGCTTTTTAACAGGGGCCTTAAGACTTAGGAAGGGGTTGTCTACGCAGTAGCTTGGCTGTATCTGTCCAATGTGTTCTGGGAATCATATGTCCCATTCCGTGACCGTCACGGAAATTATCCAGCCCATTTACCAAGCTAAGGTTTCATCACTTTTGCACTTTGTCTGTTGAATTTTACTTCTATCATGGCACTCAGCGTTGGATCTTAATAATGAGTTTTTATTTTTATTTGTCTGTATAGCTAGTCCTACCTATATTCACCTGTGCAATTTGGATTTTTAAATGTACATGTGGAATCTTTTTAAGCTATTGTAATTTTCTTAAATGTTTTCAATGTCTGCTTTTATGGCTTTTAGTGGGCGAATAAAGTATCTTTGACCTGAGCTGTGTGTTATTTTAATCTAAAAAAGTTTAGCTTTTTTCCATTTTTTAATATTGTCTATAGCCCAGCAAATCCTACAGCAATGGTTTCTAAAAAAAAAATAGATAAAAGCATGCTGTAACAGTCCTCTTTTGGGCAAT
This sequence comes from Calotriton arnoldi, assembly GCA_963921515.1. Classification (NCBI taxonomy): domain Eukaryota; kingdom Metazoa; phylum Chordata; class Amphibia; order Caudata; family Salamandridae; genus Calotriton; species Calotriton arnoldi. The sequence continues at coordinate 44,696 of CAWUFW010012752.1, forward strand.
TGACTGCATCATCTTGATGGAATAGGATGGTTCTAGGAAGCTGATAGCAAAATAATGGTTATATGGATCCCGCTGCCAGACAAACATAAGATGTAATCATGCATAATAGGTTTAATTACCCCCTATGAGCTTAGCAGACATCAGTCAATCCCACCAAGGGCCCAACTTATGAGGGACCTGCCGCTGTTCCCTCTTTTGGTGTTTCCTCATGAACTATCGAACTGTAGCTTTGTTGCCTTTACACCGGAATCTGGCACGTACTGCAGGCTTCTTGAATCTTCCTATTATTGTCAGAAGGTTTGGGGATAATCAGTTCAATCCCTTTCTCTCGTTTGTCAAACTTGTGATGCATAGCTCATCTGTGTTGCTTCAGCCTTTCTGTGATATGTGGGATGGAGATGACTGCCATGTGACTTCAGCACCAGTCTGGTTGTAGCATGCATGGCTATACATTCCCATGCTTCTGCAAATGCACCGTAGGCTCTGGCGATCTCGGTTACTGTGAGGAAGTCAAATTATTTTAAGTATTGTTTAACTAAACAGTTTCCATTAGCAGCAAGTGCAGGTCCATACTGATTAGTTTCATCAGTTTCATCCCCAGGTGAGGCCTGTTGCTGCTTTCTGCTGCACATTCCGTACAGTGCTTTTGACATCATTCCGTCCCAGCTGCCCCTGTTCCCCCAATACCTTGATTATTTCACCTTCCACTTTGTGTAGCTGGTTAGAAAATTATGTTTCAACTTACATTTCCCCTCCACAGATTTTATATTGATGTAACTAGGCCCCCAGCATTGGATCATTGGATGCACTGCATGTATGTGTGTGTGTTTTTGCATTGCCACTATCTGAGCTAAATCTGTTTTGTGTATCTGAAGCTTTCTCTATGGCTTCTTACGCAGAACCTGTTCTGTGTAGCTTCTTCATGATTAAAAAAAACTTTACTATGCAAAATCCAAAACGATTGGCTTTGTCAAGGTTTAATTCTTTCCCAATTTTGCAGTCAACTATTTCTATTGAACTACCATATAATGAATGTCTAGGAGCAATACTTTGGACTACACTCCAAGCATAAATTGTCGATTGACTGACTGTAGTTCCCTAGAGCTCACTACAGGAGTTATTCCTTGGTGCTGTTCTTCCAGTTGCTTGCCTCTAGTTCAGAAACTAAAAAGAAAATAAATGAGTTTTAAGTGTAGCCTTAAGTGGTGAACTACCACAATGTTTAAGTTTTAATACTTACCTACAGTTATATCAACTCAAGAATATTGTGAACCTTTTGTGCCTTCTGAAAGTTTAGTATCGTTTTCAACCATACACTTGTGTTTTTATAATTGAGCTAATGAGAATTTTATGCACAACTGACACTGAAGCATTAATACCATAAACCGAGTCTTCCTTTTTCTTCAATGATTAACTCATTTAAGTCATATACAGCTATGCTGAATACAAATTGACAAAATATACTAACAGAATTTTGACAAGGTAAGCAAATTTGAATTTAAGAATCGTCAACCTATACTTCCCTATATACTCTTAGATTGACAATATTTTGGTAGTCAATAGTGTTGAGTCAATATATTTGCAGGTCAATATTATTGAACGCAAAACACCCTAAAGCATAAATTTCCCTTCTCACATCTTAATTTCTGGGTAGGGAGTTCCAGTATTTATTACTGAGAAAGCAGAGATTCCTACGTTCCAGTGTCTGAAGGAAACCTCCAAAATCATTAAGAAATGCACTTAACACCGCACATTAATCATCAAGATAGTTGACTTTATATTTCATTGTGTGACATTTCTTTGGTAATGACTCGAAATGATGGGCACCTGATATAGAATAAAGAAAATTTGGATTCTTCAAGATATCTTGAACACTGGACTATAGTTAAATAAAGAATGACAGCATACCCTTATATTTTACAAAGTAAAAACATTCACTACTGCCTCGTTAGAGAGGCAATTCAATTTAGAATACTATGAAGTTGTCTTGGACATAGCTTTGGGTCTCAAGACGTAAGAGACTCTTTAAGATTTAGAAAATATGACAACCGATATAAACCTTAAAACAAACACCAGGATGTCAGATATTTATTCACCCAAAGAATAACCATATTATTTTGTAAAGCTGTCATATAACCATTCTGAGACACCACAGGAAATACAACAGAAAAGAAAAATCAGCACAAATCCAAAATATACTAAGTGTATTAAAGGTATATGTACGTAGTAGAAAAAATAGAAATGGAGGTCAATCTTTTATTAATCGAAGTGGAGTCCTACTTGAACTCCATATTGTAGAGTTTTAGAGGCCAAACAGCAATTATTTAAGATTCAAAGGCAAAACAAAAACAAATGAAAGCAACAATTTGTTGTATTAAAATAAAAAGATCTTGATCAAATACAATAGTTACATACAGAACAACAGCATAACATTGTGTTTTACAAGGTAAAAACACTCATTACTGTTTTGTGAGAGAAGTAGACAACTCAATTCAGATTACTATGGAGTTGTCTCAGGCATAGTTTTGGGGTCTCAAGATATAAGAGTCTAACTAAGCCTTAGAAAGATTACAACCAACATAAACCTTAAAAAACACCAGAATATCAGAGATGTATTCACCCTTCAGAACTTCAATATTTTCAAAAAATATTTTCTAAACATGTGATGTAATCATCCTGAAACACCACAGGAAAAACAAGAGAAAAAGAGAATACAACAAAAATCAAAACTATATTAAGCGCATCAGCGGTATATCTATGTCATAGAAAAATGAGAAATGGAGGGCAATCTATCATTAATCTAGATGGTGCCCAATTTAAATTCATATAACTGCATTTTAGAGGTCAGCCAGGAATTTATTAAGCATTTAAAAGCAAAACAAACAATAAATGGAAATAAAATTGCACTCATACAAAACCAGAGAAATTCAGCAGTTATAGTTAGCTGAGCTAACTATAACTCATGCCCCTGCAATGCACTGCTTATGACCTCAAATATTACATCACTCTTGACATGTTTTGTGACATCACTGATGACATCACTAATGACATCTTAAATGACATCACTGATGACATCATCCAGTGACTCTGAGTGTTTTTACAAAATGTATGAGAGCTAAATATATATACCATGGTCTATTGGTGAATCTGTGTGTGTACGAGTGCCTGTATGGATGATTCAGTTGGCGCGTGACTGACTATAAGTGAGTGATTAGGTATCACAGTGAATATATGGGTGGGTGACTTGTTGTGTGAATGTCTGTATCTGTCTGTCAATTGGTGTATAAGTTGTTGTATAGGTGTGTGAGTGGGTATGTGAGTTTCTGTATGGGTGAGTGATTGGTTGTCTGAGTACATGTGTGGGTGTTTCAATGTCTGTGTGGGTGGGTGAGGGGGTGTGTAACTGCCTGTATGGATGAGTCAGTGGGTGAGTAAGTGGCTCTATGGGTTAGTGAGTGTGTGTAAGGGGCTGTATGGGTGAGTGACTGTGTGTATGGCTGTGTCGGTGAGTGAAGTGATGGGTCAGTTGTATATGGGTGAGTAACTGCATATGTGAAAGACAGTATAGGTGCGTGTTGGAGTATATAAGTGAGTGAGTGTATGTGTGACTGAGTGATTGTGAGAGTGGCCGTATAGTGGAGTGTGTGCTTATGTCAATGACTGTATAGGTGAGTGAGTATGTGTTAGTATCTGTATAAATAAATGAGTGGGTGTGTGTATAACTGTATAGGTGAGTAAATGGCTGTGTGATTGACTCTATAGGTGAGTGAGTAGGTGTGTGATTAGCTCTATGAGCGACTGACTGTGTGTGAATGTCTGTATGGGTGTATGAGTAGATATATCAGTGGCTGTATTAGTGAGTGTGTTGGTGCATGAGTGGCTGTATGGGTAACTTACAGAAAGTACCAGGAGGGCTTCTTGGTCCTCACAGTCCCGTAGCATCCAAGAGAACTTCATTCCTCAACAAGTAGTGTGCCAGGAAATGCATTTGCAGAGTGGTGGAGAAAGGGGGTGTGGCCTTTGAAGATCTCTTAGGAAACTCACTGTGTGGGACTTGCTGGATGTAACATGAGGGGTAGTTTGCCCCCAACGACTCTCAATAGCCAAAGGAACTTCATCCCCCAACTAGTAGTGTGCCAGGAGGCACGTTTGTACAGTGGTAGAGACAGGGTGTCCTCTATGATTGCGCAGGTAGTGCTTGTGTGATTCTATGAGTGCAATTGCCAAGGACACATTGCGAATGCCGGGTGTTTTTGACAAAGTGTAAAACACATATATAGACATATTTTGAATAAAGTTTCAGTGTTGCTATTTAGTAAGATACTAATTTAACTTTCCCCTTTGTATTCATTTTTCAAAATATCTACATCAATAATGCATTTTCCTTCTTCACAGCAGCACTGGAGCTCGCAATGACATCAGTGGTCACAAATACAAATGACAAAATGTAAACCAGGTATATAAAGATATTTTACACATAGTTTGAGTCTAGCTGTTTAATAACATAATTGTTTAACTTTATTTTGATAATACATTTCACAAAAACAACATAAATAAACTTTCAACATCTGAACTCATGAATAGAATATAACTACAAAACACCCATCAAACTACCCATTTTTACCCAAACTCAACAGGAATGAAAAACTTCTCCAAAAGTAGTGCAATGTACACTCTGTGAAAAGACCCACTCTAGAGGGATGAACAAAAAATATTAATGTGGGATGACATCCATGTTCTATCATCTTAAAACCTAACATAGAAAATTTCTCCAACCATAAAACCAACAAAAAATGTTAACAACTTTACAAAACCACTAAAAAAAATAATTCAAAAACAAAACAGAAAATTACGTCACCAGGAAATAGAGGAATATCATTGGATATTATACTTTTCAACTAAAAGAATAAGAAGAACACACCCATTTATCTATCTAATTTGAACATTCTTTAACAAGAGTTCACAGTGAGCAGATTTGCGCAATACACAATATGTCACAAGTCATTGTCAAGGGGTACAAAAAAAAATATTTTTCTGGGGCTACATCCATGCTTTACCATCTAAAATCATACCAAAGCAATAGTGTAAAAGCAGCAACATGGCAATGCAAGGCTGAAGGACACTGAACTTCAATACCAGCCACAACAACACTGGGGCAGAGAGTCCCTTCAGCGGACCAATCTCAACTTCCAGATTTGGCTCCACAGTTGTCCCGGATGGCATCATACTGCATGGATTGTGGAGTTGTAATGAGTGCTGGAGAGCAGTCCATAAGAGCCCTTCACAATGCTGCAAAGAATCATAAATGTTTTTGGTTTTTTTTGGCCCTTCATAGTTTTTCCACATTAGCAAGCATTTTATTATCTTACAAAATGGGTATCTAATATCTATGTGTTGTTAATTTTATTATCTTCAAATTTATTGTAACACTACTTACATATAACTTGCCATATGGACAAGTCAAAGCATTCCTCTACAAATAAATACACAGCTAACGTTTGCTAGTTATCATTATTTACTTTTTAAACAGTCTGTGTTTAAATCTTCTAGTGAGTGCGTCAACAACATATACAAACATACTCTGGTTTTTTAGACCACACTGTGTTAAATTTTGTAATCTCTTCTTCAAAACTATTAACTGTAATATCTGTGTCCTGTTCTAAAACTCCTCCTCTTAACAACTCTTCATTTCCCCTAGAATCCTGCTGAGGACCAAAGAAACAAAACTGCAGATCATCACAAACCTTTTCTTCATCTTCCACAGTACCATATACAAAAGTGCTCTATTCATTTCCCCTCAACATAAAGCAGGAGTTTTCACATAGTACAGCCTCTTAACTAAAGTTTGTATTGTTGAGTGGTGTACAACTAACATCCTGAAATGACAAAAGGTGTTTTGGCGCACTTTGTTTGATAAACAAGCTAGTGGGTGTCCCTGCAAATTTGTATGCTTTCAAATCTTGCAAGGATCCAATCCTTGTAAAGTACTTATTTTTTTGTTTTAAACTTCACCTTGGAAAGGTATATAAATTATTGTATTGCTGTTGAATACTACAAACACTACTACAATTCAATTTCTATACAGGTGCCTGACTCCGCCTTCCTTGTACCTGTGCTCCAATAAATTTTTCTACATTTGTAGATATCAACACCTCTTTCGCTATAGGAGTGCCATTCTTCTTTTCATAACATCGTCCTCCGTAATCAATAGCATGAACTAATCTATTATCCTTGAAATAGCATTCTTCATTAAAGAAAGACTCAGTACTAGAACTATGTATGCATTGTCCACTAAAAACTGCACAAACGTTCCTTCTATTCACTAATCTTTTTTCTGGTTTTGTCTCCTCATGCAAAGCACCATTTTGTCAAGAGTCTTCATTGTATTTATAATCAAAATGAAAATCTTCCTCTTCAAAGCAAAGGCCCTATCAACTACTCTCTCAACTTGTTCTTTCTGTTCCAGTGCCTCTCTCCTTCCACTATACTTCTTCATATTTCTCATTAGATCTATAACTACTGTACACAAATCATCCTGTCTCTGATTTCCTTAAACTGCTTCTGTCTCCTGGTTAAGGTGTGTCCATCTTTGTTACATTCTTTCCTGTTCTTGTTATACAGATTTCATCCACTGTTATTCTTTATAATAGATTGAATATTATTTTTTCATTATTTTGTAATCTTTGGAAATGTCTACATATATTTTTAAGAAATTACTTTGTTCTCTTACCAGTAGCTCTTTTTTCTTTCAACACTTTTTCTTCATTTTGCCCCCTTTGTGTCTCAGTTCTGCATAAATACTGTAGTTGCTTCTGTTCCATTTTCCTCTGAGCTTTTGTAGGCTTTCTGTCTGAATAATAGAAAAACTGTTTTTATGTTATCTTGCAGTCTTTTTAAATTTACAAATCAACCGACCTAAATAACCACAAGCCCTTACCTCAATGTACCAATCCCAAACCAAAACACAAAACTTCATTTATTACTTACCCTTTAATATTGTAGTACCCTCTCCTGCAACACAGCTGAACCATATCTCAGTTCTCACGTATACATGCTAAAAGACCACTTTATCCCTTCTGTACTAATTTTTCAAATAAACATCAACCAAAGTGTAAAAGTACATATAGTGTTTCAATACTGTAAAGCCAAAAACACAACATAAGAGCTATTTCTGCTCCTCCCTACCACTGTGTCACTGGTAGACTTTGTGTTTCAATACTTTCGAACTTAGATGTGTCAGATTTTCATTTTGAGAAACGCTGCATATAAAAATCTGCACATTAATCTGTATCACAGCATATAGCTCATAAATTCTTCAGAGTACATGTAAACAGTGTGTGACTAGTTACATATAAAATTCACTACATGGTTCTAAAAGAGTACATATTCCTCAGAAAAATGTGTAAATACATATGTTTCTGGTTGAGTACAACAGTACTACCGGGATGATTGGATGAGTCCATAGATAGTGCCTAGGTGATTCCCTCAGAATATAGGTAGTACCTGCATGATTCCCTGAGTATGTAGGAACTACATCAGTGGTTTCATATCTGCATAGTTAGTGCCTGTGTATTTACATAACTATATTGCTTCTATCTGGGTGATTGGATGAACGCATGGGTGTTGCCTGCTTAGTTCAATGAGTACATAATTAGTGCCTGTGTGATTGGAAGAGTGCATGTGTAGCACCTGTGTGATTGTACAAGTCTAGATATCACACTTGATATATAATCTCATACATGCCTCTCTAAGAGTATACATTGCTCTGTTACTCAGCGTGAACATGCATACAGTAAGTTTCGAAAACTGAAAACAACAATTCGTACCTTTTGAAAGCAAAAACCTTTTCTTTATGGAATACCTACATCATTTCACAAATATTTCTTGTATCTTTAAAACATATATTCAGCATTTCTCAAAGAAAAGTTACATGCCAAGTGAAGCTAGCACACAAACTCTCAAAAGACATTCTGCACATTAACACTCCTCAATTTTAAATAGAGCATGTTGAAAAAATGCACCACCCTAACTCTATACATGACATTTCTGACAGCCTTGAAGAACATAGATCACCATGTAAACATATTTGTGACTTCATAATAGATGTATACTTTCAGGCCATCTTCCCAAAACATATAGTTCTCTACATCTTTAAGTAAACACAACAGTCTCATCGTACACATAACTATCTGCAACCACAAAAACCATATCTCACCATCTAAGTATTTGCAAACCAGTCATATAAGTTAAAAACCACATTGACAAACAGTTCCTAATGCATACCTAACAAGTATTACTACTTTATATTTATATACAGATGCAGCACATTTTCTTATCTTTTATTTCTGACAAAACTGCTCTTGTTTAATCTTGTGACTAAAACTACTACAGCTCCCAGAATGCAAAGAACATAGCTGTATTTATTCTGCACATAATGCTTAGACATTTTAAACATTGTCATTTTTAAAGGCATTGCTCATGGTAATTTTCAGCAGTACTGACCTCTTAAACACATGCCCTCTGACAGATAAAGTTCATCTGATATTGTTTTTCACATCACTGTGATACTCTTGTTAATCAAACTCCCATACACATCTTCATTTCTAAAGTACATTTTAAAATAATTTTAAAATATATATATACCGGTGAATTGAGTTTGTAGATTATATTGTTGATTTAGTTCTTTCTGGATAGTTTTGACACTGTTAAGATTTGTAAAAACTAAGCACAACAATGGTACACCACTCTCATATAAAGCAACTATAAAATAGCAACCTCTTCAGCTTTCCACTCTATGATCATGAGAAAGGCAGCAAATGAAATCATGTCTTTCATTTTAGACTACTGCAGCTCCACTTGTGAATGGTTAGCATCGGTTAACCCTTCCCCTCGGTTTCAAAACGAGGTTCCTGTCTATGCGTTTTCGTAATGTTTTTGCAATCATCGTGGAGTAATCGCGAAAGAAAACAGGAGTCCAAATCGATATTTAACTTCAGTTTTTAAAAATGTAAATACTGAACAACAGTTTATTGCATGGTCCTGAGTTGGAAATTAAAGTTTGCCATTACTTAAATTGTGTCATAACTCCACAAATTTTTAAAAAGTGGTCTGTCTTTTTAACATTCTTCCCCCAAAACACTCTTAGCTCAGTGTACCTAGCAACCCAGTGGAACCAGTAGGTCATAAGTTCACAGCACATTCTAGAAGGAAAATGCTACTTCCAAATAAGATACAGCAGGTGTGGTTTACTCCACAGATTTAAAAGCATATCCATGTCTGTATTACATTTCTTTTTTTAAACAACAGCCAATAATAGGACTTCTTGCTAAGGCATCCTACACACTACCTAATTTTATTCACTTTCATGCTGACAGCATCCAATGAAATATATCATTTAAAAAAAAAACCTCCATTTTAACTGCTTCTCATTTGGAAAACTATCTCATTCAGCTAAAGCCTTCTCCTAACAATAGTGAAGTGCTTCACTTCAAAATGCTTAGATATGGATTGTGGGCCAAAGCTATATCTATTAGGCTAAAGAGACTGCAAAAAAGAGAGGTATTGACAGGGATTTGGGTTTGCGAAGTGTGTAGATTACCTGGTTTGGCCAGAGAGGGTTAAAGATTCACCAGTTGCTGGCTTTGGTTAAATCCATTGTGGATTCCCAAGCTCCTCACCTCATTATTGTGCACTGTTGTGGCAATGACCTATGCACATTGACTGGGGTAGGGCTGGAAATCCTAATGAAAGAAATCTTTGCAGAACTAATGTCACATTTCCCTCATACTATCTTGGTGTACTCTAATATATGCCAAAGACAGAAATGGAAGTGGTCAAATCAATTCTATCCACAGATTGACAAAGCAAGGAAACATGTTAACAAAACTGTTTCTGTATTCCTCAGAGACCATGACATGGGCTGTATCTATAAAAACAATCTGTGTTGGAATTTATAGAAATGATGAGCGCACTTTACAAACAAAGGCAACAGGGTGTTTCTAGGTAACCTGAAACTCTGCGTCTGGTCTTATGTGTTGCTGCCATTTACACACTATCAACACAAAGGCTCTTGTCAGAGCCACCCTAGTATCTGAAATATTGTTAATTTTCTTTAAAAAGATCCTTTTCTTTGTTTTTGGGGATCTTTGTTAAAACATCGCGATGGTCGCAGATACTTTGCGAGAACAGAAAACAAAAGCTGATATTCAATGGCCGCCAGCACATCCAAAAATAATACATAAAAAAATCCATTCTAAACATTGTGCTACACATATTATTATATACATACTTGTTTAAACACATTTAAACTCATGTTTTGGTACTAAGGGGGTCATTACGATGTCGGGCGGTTCGCCCCCGCCGGGCCGGCGGTAGCCACCACCGGCCCGGCGGGGGCGAACTGCCCGACACCACACCAGAAAGACCCCCCGCCATATTAGGATGGCTGGGGGGTCCGCGGCGGATGGAAAGACCGTCCGCCGCATTTCCACCGGTCGACACGTAGACCGGGCGGAAAACACCATTAATATGGTGGCGGTGTCTGCAAGACACCGCCATCCATATTACGATACATGCGGAGAGCAGCCTTTCCATGGCGGCGTTGCCGCCATGGAAAGGCATACGGTGTTTGCTTTCGGGGCCCGTTGCGGGCCCCCAGGGTGTTGAGGGGTGGGGGTGCACATGGGGGGTACCTATGGTACTCTCTGCATTTGCATGCACAAGGTGGCAGGCACCGCGCGGTGCCTGTCACCTTGTGCATGCAAATGCACAACGTGATTCTCAGCATTGTGGCGGGCGGTGCTGTGAGCACCGCCCGCCACAATGCTGGGAATGGGGGATGCCACGGTGGCAGTGGCATCCTAATAGCAGGTGCGGGACCGCCGCACCCCTGGCGGACGGTCCCGCATTCCGTTACGGTGGTCATCGTAATGTGCCCCTAAGTTTCTTTAAAATCCATCTTTAAGACCTATTTTCTGTTTTTTGGTCATTCCGGATGTCGTGACGTTGCCATAAACCACGACGATCGTGCCTTTTCCATAAAGTGAAAAACACATATATGCACACATATTACAGTATTTTACACAATAGGGTTTATTACTGTACATTTCAAACTCATGTTTTTCTAGTGTATTTCTAGAACAACCATCTCTAAAACCTATTTTCCATTTCCGTGGTGAGGCCGGAGATCGCGATAACGTTGCTCATCGCAATCCCCACGGTTACGTTACGAAAGCAGAAAGCAAAAAGCAAAAGCAGGAATTCAATAGCCACCACCACATTAAAAAATTATAAACATATAATTCATTCTAACCATCATTCTAGATAACTCTCTGTCTAAATAACCATATAAAAACATTTATCACAATCACAATATCTCTAAAACAATGTTTTTTAATGATTCAGTTATTTTTTTTTCATATTTCCACCAATATTCGAGAGGACGTTGCAATATTTAAGACGACCCCGCAATGGCACACGGGGGCCGCTCTGGAGGTCACAGCATTGTTGTGAATATTGTGCATGATAAAAAAATAAATTTTGGGCACATTACTTCAGTCACGATCACATCCATTTCTCATACATGGGGTCAGAGTATTGCCACCCTGACCCCTTATGTTACCTTTCCCACAAATTTTAAGCCCCGGGAACCGTTCCTGGATGATAAAATGGTGGCTGCAACTTTCTGTTCGGGTTGCGTCCAGCCAGTCAGAGCATTCCAGTTGGCACACGTTTTCACGAATCATCTCGAAACCACAGCGAAATATCCGTGGGCAGAGATATATCTTACATTTTTGGCTTAAATTTCTCAAAAACTACTGGACGGTTTTGCACCAAATAACAAAAAGCACAATCTGCGTAACAGCATCTACCTTTCTGCCAAATTTGGCGTAATTCCATTCAGCGGTTCGGGCTGTAGGTTCGACAACATGTTCCTACGGGAATTAACATTACAAACACACCTTTTTTTTGCGCCCCTATTCCTTTGTCCCCACTGCACAGACCACCCCCAAACTTTCCATGACAACCAGAACCTACTTTGACACTTTTTGGACAGTTGGAATTATTAAATGGGTTTAGTACATTTAGAAAAGTAGTTTTGCAGCGCAAACCCTTAGATTCACTGTATCACAGGGTTTGTGGCTGTTAGGACACTTTGTACATGAGGCCCTAAGGGAAATGACATGAGAAGAAGTAAACAAACATAGACAAATCCATCAGGTTGGTCTGTTGCATATTATGTGCAAATCGATACATACTTCAGTCAGGTACATATTCACACATGGAGCACATAGACATCCACACAAACCATCACACCAACAGACAGAGATTAACACTAAATAAGAGACAAGCAGGCATCATGCATGCAGAGAAACATTGAGGAGCCCAAATATCTGAAATCTTTGCCACCAGTATAGACAGATCAAATGACACTGAGACACCTGTGCACATATTCCAAAAGTCAGATACAACCAAGTACTCTAAAGGGCACTAGGAGATACATATCAGAATAGCACATGGGGAAGTGCATCAGGGGATTGTGCAGTGACATACAACAGAAGACCACACAAAAATGTGAACCAGGGAACATATGGTGATGTGAGCATATAAGCACAGAGTGATGTTGTATAGGGGACACGGGTTACTGCAGAAAAATACAAGATGTGCACAATATGTCAATGGTGATTTGTCAAATAGATTTATGGACAATGGAACTGAGGAGGTTGCTGTCAGACATTGCTTATGGAATCCCTGAGCAATGTTCCTCAGGGGAGAAATGGGTAATATTCAGTTTAATTGAAGAAAGTGGTATTCTGCAGGGGCACAGAATGATTTCCAGTATGGGGGCATTTCAATGTGTGATACCATAAAGGAAAGGTGTAGCTCGTGTGTTGGAGGCGTTTGGTGATAGTTCTAGTTTGCGAAATTCATGGTTTTCCTTTTCTATTTGTTTTGAAACAAAACATTGATTTATAATTTACGATGTTAACAATTTAAATTTGTTTGTCCAGCTTTAAAAAAATATATACATATATTCCTTGTTGCCATTTTGCAAACATATTGAAGAAAACATGGATGCTATGCCATGCTCAACCAACCTTTTTTTTTTTTTTATTGGTATCTGTTTGTATTTAATTACAGGCACCGTACATCCCATGTAAAACATTGTTGTAATTGGGTATAAGAAAGAAAAGTATTTCTGAAGCATTTTAAAAATGGCAATTAGATTAAAATGAAAAGCGAAAAATAATTTCTGGAATTGATGACTTCTTTAACAATTATGCAACTAATGTAAACCGCAAATGAAAAATGGGCTGCTTCACTCACAGGGCCTTCTACTCTATTTAGCACACACAGTGCCAGATGCACGAATCACTGGGCATAAAAAACTGGTCACAATTTTGGGACCAATATTTTTGAAACCAATAGAGGATTTTACAAACTCTCCTATAAACTAATTAGTCAGTTTGTATTATTTATTTCAATTCAGAGTGGTTCGCAATCTGAATGTTAATGAGGTAGATCACAAATAGCAACTCAGTTCAACTGGTGGCCATCATAGGGATGGTGCTGCATTAAAAAAAGTTTAGATTAATTTTAAAGTTTGTTTGAAAGTTTACCCTGCTCCCCTGGGTCACTGCATACTCCTGAAATGACTTCTTTTTTTAAATTCACAAAGGGGAAAGGGATCCATTTGCAAATGACTTAACATTCTAACTCTGGAATAAGCAAGTTTTCAATGTTTCTGAAATAATTCAAAGAAAGTTGTAATTGCGCATCACTTTATTAGCATGGGTATTAAACAACCGACATCCATAACCCACAGAGGAAATTGACAGTTGGCACAGGAAGTGCAGGTTAGAATCTTGTCAACATTCTAGGAGCGTTCTAAGCAGGGTATGGAGGGGTGGGGGAAGGAACCAAAATGGAAAGAACAATATAGGATACAACACATCTCCTTCCCTAGGGGGATAAGGAAAACGGAGAAGGAGAAATGGAGCAGAGAGAACAAAGGTTACTACATAACATAGTCTCTATGCCATCCTGGTTTGGGGTGAGCAATTCTCAAAGACTCCCTGGTGTTGGGAGTGACAGCATTGTTGTTTACATTGACACCTTGCTCACAGATGTTATCAGGTACACCTTCACTGTTATCATTGACAATCCTGTCAATACTCCAAGATTGTCCATCATCAAGTAGTACTACATTTTTGAACACTTTGCATATTACCTTTCTGTCTGAGAACTTAGAACAACCTGACAATACAGATCTAGGTAGTTTTATTCTTACCACTTCTCCTTCTTTCCATAGTTTCGCAGGTTTTCGTACATTACAATTGTACCTGTCCACATATTTCTTTTGATGGGCATGTATCTTTTCCATGATCTTTTCCCTATCAACCTCCTCCATCTTGTTCCCGACAAGCCACATAGGACTTAACTTGGTGCCAGGTTCCCTTCCTTTGAGGGACTTGAATGGAGACACACCAGTGATAGAGTGAGGGGTGACAAGGGAAGAGCAGACCATTTCATCAAGTGCTTTTTTCACATCGGTTCCGCTGCATACATTAAGTTGAATACAATCCTTAATCATGCGGTTGATGCGTTCAACCAAACCGTTGGCCCTTGGACAATACAATGCAGTTTGTAAATGATTGACAAAGAATTGATGTAAAAACTCTTTCATTAATGTAGAAGTGAATTGGACACCATTATCCGTGACTAAGGTTTTGGGGTACTCCTTCAGTACGAAAAACTTCTTGTAGAAATACAATTACAGTGTTGGTGGTGATATTATCTATGACTTTAGTGATTATCCACTTGGAGTGGTAGTCCACAAGTGTGAGTATGAATCTTCCACCAAGTCCCTTTACATTTAGAGGTCCGATAATGTCCATGGCTAATTTGTTCCAAGGAACAGATGGAACCTCTACCGCTGATATTTGTCCCTTACTCACATGTTTACTCTTGTCACTAACAGCGCATGGCACGCACTGTCTTAACCTCCTCTCAACCATGGTGTCCATGGTAGGCCACCAGTAATGTAGTCGAATCTTGCTCTTAGTAATGCTGCAACCTAAATGGCCTTCATGGGCCAAACATACAATTTTCACCCTCAAACTTTCTGGATGTACAAGTTTGCTCCCTCTGTAGAGATTCTGCTCACGGAAGTGCAATTCATTTCTGACTTCCCAAAACACCTCCTCACCATTCTTGAGTTCTGAGCACTTGGTAGGCCAACCATTCATTATAAGTTGCTTCACTCTGGGAAATAGTATATCGTTACACAAAGCCTCCTCCCATTCCTGTTTGCTTATACCTTCAGTTACATTGGCCACTACTGTTTCATCACTAAAATTACTCTCTGGTTCTCTGTTTTCCATAGGTAATCTAGACAAGCAATCAGCTGCTTGATTTAATTGTCCGGGTATGTATACAATCTTAAAATTATACCCTTCAAGACCTAGAAACCACTTTGATATTCTGGGTGTCGTTCTTTCTATGTTCTTTGAGGAGAAGGCACTTACCAAGGGCTTGTGATCTGTCCTTATGGTGAAAGGTATGCCCCAAACAAACACTTGGAAATGTAACACTCCCCAATAGCACACAAGTGCTTCTCTTTCAACAACTGAATAACGAGATTCTGCATCCGTCAGAGCTCTAGACGCGAAAGCTACAACTCTCTCTTCCCCTTCTGTTACTTGACTGAGAGTGGCTCCAATACCTTTCGTGCTAACATCAGTTGTAATTATGGAACACTTGCTGGTATCAAAACATCCCAAAAATGGTGCATTAGCAATATGGTGCTTCAATTTTCTAAACGCTTCAGAACAGTATTCATCCCACTCAAACTTGACTCCTTTCTTTAATAGGCTTCTCAAAGAATAAGTAATGTCAGCAAAAGTTTTTATAAATTTGGAATAGTATTCTGACAATCCAAGGAAGGACTTTACTTCTTCCTTCGTGTTCAGTTTGGGAGCTAATCGAATGGCATCAACCAAATCAACTTTGGGCTTAATTTCTTCCCTGGAAATAACATGCCCTAAGTAAGTAACTGAACGGACTCCTACTTGACATTTTTCTTTTCTTAACGTGAGTCCTGCATTTAACCGGGTCAGTACCCTACGTAAGGCTCCATTGTGTTCATTTTCGTTCTTTCCATAAACTAGTAAATCATCTTGGAAGCACAATACGTGTTCCATCTAACCCTGGGCGTAGTTCGCGAAGTAACGCTTCGCGAAGCTACGCAAAGTGCAGTTCGCACTACGCGAGCTACGCGTAGCACTACGCGAACTGCGTAGTGCATGTTCGCAATGATTGCACAGTGCCGGATGCTTGTCCGCACTGTGCAATCATTGAAAACGGCATCTTGCACAGTGCGAGCTGTCTTTTACTGCCGCTCGAGTAGATTTTTACTTGAGCGGCAGCTTTCTCAACGCGGACTGGTAGTTTCTCATCGCGAGCGGTCGCGAGCATACGCGACCACTCGCAATGAGAAACCTGACCTCCCCGCGTTGAGAATCTCGCCGGGAGGTTTATTTTCCACGCTCGCGATCGGCAACTTGATGTTGCTGATCGCGAACGAGGAAAAAGTCTCGCCGGGATGTCATTTTGCTTGCTCGCGGTCGCCAACTTGACGTTGAGGACCGCGAGCAAGCAAAAAATGACTGCTGCACTACGCTACGCTACGCGTGTTTGCACTGTGCTACGTGCAATTCGCGTAGTGCGAAGTAGCGCAAACTTCGCAAACTACGCGAGCGTAGCGTAGTTTTCCGCCCAGGCCTAGTTCCATCCCTTCCAAGATGTTTTGCATAGCTCTCTGGAAAACCGCCGCAGCGGAGGCTAAACCAAAAGGCATCCTACAGAATCTAAAAGCTCCAAACGGCGTGATAAAGGTGGTTAGAGCTTTGCTCGAAGGATGAAGCTTCACCTGATGGTATGCCGAAGATAAATCTATCACAGTGAAAAACTCTGACTTACTAATTTGGTTTAACATCTCATTTATGTTCGGCAAAGGGTGCCTGTCAATCCATATGTTATTGTTTAATTCTCTCAAGTCAATACATAGCCTGATGTTTTTAGTATTAGCCTTGGAAGTAATAACAATGGGTGCAACCCATTCCGCACATTCCACTGGTTCTATGACTCCCTGAGTTAACAATTTGTCTAACTCCTGTCTCAAAGGTTCTTTCATCATAAGGGGAATATTCCTACATTTATGTGCCACTGGTTTAGCTTCGTCTTTTAACTTAATTCTGTGCTGGTACTCTTTTAGACAACCAAGTTTATCAGTAAACATATCAGGGAACTCTTCAAAAAGCTCCATCCCACAGACCGTTCTCTCTACCAGCATCACAGGGATTTCTGCTGTCGGGTCAAGTTTCATCCCTAAATCTCTTTGATGAGCCCATCCTAGCAAATTTGCACCATTCTTTGCTATGTAAACTTTGCCCACCGTACTCCTATCTTTAAATGTGATCCTCATAGTGGCCACACCCTCTAGGGGAATGGGATCTTAGTTATATCCCACGGGGACTACATCTGGTCTCTCAAGAGGTAACTCCCCCTCCTTGAAGTTTGCATTAAAAGTTTCACTATTAATAAAAGTGAACGGTGAACAGGAGTCTGCATATATCTCTAGTTTATGCCCATCCAACCCTATTTCACACTTCGGAAGATCAATTTTATGTACATTACAATTCTCATCCACATCCACTTGTAACACGTATTTGCTTCTGGAGTCTTCATTAGTCTCAATAACATTTACAGTTTTGCCAGACATATCCTTGCAAGCACGTGCAAAATGACCCTTGCGATTACAATTGCGGCACGTGGCTGTTCTTGCTAAACAATTTATACTGTTGGCTAAGTGCCCACTACTGCCACATCTGAAGCATCTTAGTCTATTCTCCGTAACCACTTTATCCTTATTAAACTCTTTTGTTAACTCTTTTTTCCTAGCCCCCTTGATAGCACACACATTTCTGAATTCCTCACTGACCTCATTTACACTGTTGTCAGTTGGCGCATTCATTTCTTTGATACATTCTGCAGTGTGTTCGACACTTTTAGCAATGTCCATCGCAGTTTTTAAATCTGGATTACCAATTAATAATTTCTCCTGAATCTTTTTGTTGTTTGTGCAGCGTACTAATTGGTCACGGATCAAAGACTCAGCCAGTTCATTAAATTCACAGGTATTCGCTAATCCCCTTAAACTTGCTATGTAATTTCCCACCCTTTCATTCTTACCTTGAACTCTCCCAAAAATGTATGTCTCTCCAACACGACGTTAATCTTATCTGCAAATTGGATTTCCAGTTTTTTGATGCTATAATCATACACATCTCTTTCTTCTATTCCCACCTCTTCTTCTTCTAACTGTGGAAGGCTATCAAAAATGTTCCTCCCTTCTGACCCCAGGTTATGTAAGAGGATATGTTGCCTCCTTATCGCTGAGAAACCACTAGCACCAATTGCAATCAGGTAAGATTCAAAAGTTTTCCTTCACTCTTTCCATGGTACTACTGGTTCCCCTGCCTCGGACAGGAACGGTGGGGGTTGATTCATACTAGCCGCTGCCATTATGTATTTTGAAAACTGTGTGGGAGGTATTAACTGGGACTATCGAAAATGGAGCCTGTAAATAAAGGTATTGACAAAACACTGCTAGCAATTGACACTTAATTCTAATATCTCTATAAGTCTAAATGAGAGGTTTCCTGCACAGTATGATGGATTACAACGCAAAATACTAATGAAGTTCTAATTCCCAACTGTACCCTCCCTTACTCTATGTGGAAATACAGTTCTTAAAAGCTAGAAATTCCACAAAATCACAACGCAAAGTATGTCTCACATGTGATACCTCGACAAATACTATGAAAACTTCAAAGTTATCAAGTGTCTCACTATTTCCAAAATTATGTAAGTTCTTTAATTTTACTCTTCGCAAAATCTTCACTGTGGCACTTCAGATGGACGCTGGTGCTTAGAAAATTCCTCACTGTGTCATGTAGAAATTGCACTCACGTAGAGTTTCACAGAGGAAGTCCTAAACTTCTCAAAATAAATACTCGTATGCTGTTCACAAACTGTTAATGAGTCACCTCAAAACTTACTGCCAGTGCTTCATGGCTGTGGAGCAACACTCGAACAGCTCCTTCAGAAATATGTGTACACAGCTGCACCTCGAAAGTCTAGAAGTCTCCTCAGCGCAGAAGTGTTGCGATGGCTCCACTCTTCTCCGACACTAAGGAGATGTCTGTTTCCTTTGTTGCAGCACCCGACCGGAATAGCTTGTGGGCCGATATGGCGAATTTCTCTTCACAAGGCACGCGCATGAGCATAAGTTATTCTACGCTCCAGACCGGAAAGCTGAGGGCCGTTTTTTCCTAATACTCCTCACGGAGTCCGCAGAGCTCGTCACAACGCCTGCCATCCGAATCGACACACGAAGCCAGCAACAAGTGGAAAGACCTTCCGTCCGTCGGACACGCCTCCTCTTGAATACGTGAAGAGTGTAACGGCAACCAACACGAAGCGTACAGGTACTCACTCCCACTTTTCCGCTGTTTCTCTTTAAACGTGTACCATTGAAAACATGCAAAAAGCTGCTCTGCGTACTTCTCAACACAATAAATATAGATGGCTTCACTTCTAGTTTACCTTCTCGTAGAGCTATTAAATTTACACATGT
Source organism: Calotriton arnoldi (assembly GCA_963921515.1). Classification (NCBI taxonomy): domain Eukaryota; kingdom Metazoa; phylum Chordata; class Amphibia; order Caudata; family Salamandridae; genus Calotriton; species Calotriton arnoldi. The sequence goes on from CAWUFW010012752.1 coordinate 64,395, forward strand.
ACGTCTTCAAAACTTCCTCTACCAAATCGGGTAACGTCCGGAGGGGATGTCAGTGCGTTGTCCTCCGCCCAACAGCTTGTCGCCAGTGAAATAATTCAAAGAAAGTTGTAATTGCGCATCACTTTATTAGCATGGGTATTAAACAACCGACATCCATAACCCACAGAGGAAATTGACAGTTGGCACAGGGAATGCAGGTTAGAATCTTGTCAACATTCTAGGAGCGTTCTAAGCAGGGTATGGAGGGGTGGGGGAAGGAACCAAAATGGAAAGAACAATATAGGATACAACAGTTTCAGAAACAGATTTCATTCACAAAACATTGATACATGTAATGCCAATTTGGAAAGAAAGCCTAGAATACACTCCCAAAAACCAAATCAATATATGATTGCAATCCAATTTTAGAAGTCAGTAAAACTTAACTGATTCCTAAAATTGGATTAGTCCATTAAAAAAGCATTTTTATGGCCCCAATCTCCAAATCCAAGCATTTGTAACCATAAAAATGCTTTATACATCATGCCCCCAGTTCCTAATTTTTAAATCCCAAAAGAATTTGTCATGCATAAATACCACTTACAGCATCAGGATCAGTCATTTGCGATCACAGATGGCACTTTTTTCAACCTTTGTGATCTATTGGTATCTAAAACATATTGTTATTCATGTACAAGGTGCCCATAAAGTCGTAATAGGTTCTTCACAGGTTTAATTAATTGCAATGATTCTCAATAAAAGAAAACTTACTTTACTGCATTCTCAACTTTAAAGTATTGGCAGCTCTTGATAGAATGCTCTGCTATTTTTTAACCACTGATTAGCCTTATTTCATATCTTCCAGTCATGTGATATCTTCACAAAAGAATAATATCCCGATGTATAAATCATTTCCTGAGTTTTAAGAGGCATGATTTGCAAAATCAGGTTGTTTGCAATTGCATAAATGCTTTTGCTTATGTACAAGCACCAAATTGCAATTTGGTAATTTGTTACAGAATCACAATTTGGATTTGCAACGCAATTCCTATACTGTATTTGGAAGGTGCATGTTTATGGCATCCCTTCCACATACCAAATCGAAAATCAGAATTTATGTATTAACATTTCACAAAACATTCATACTTTACCAATTACAGAAGTCTAGTGGTAATTCATTTGCAAATGGGAAGGGGTCTCCTTTGAGAATGTTAAAAAAATATTTTTTAATGGTAGGCAGTGGTTCTATGACCCTCTTCCTCCCCTTAAAAAATGTAAGTTAAACCTTAAATGTATCCATGTATCCAATTTTCCTTTAAGGAAAACGGGTTGAATTTTAAAAAATGATTTATGTATTTAAAAGCAATCAGCGATGGTGGTCTGCTATCCCCAGCAGCCCACCATTCCTCTGAAGGGTGTGATTCCTAGTAAATTGCAAATTGCAACCTACCTCATTGATATTCATGAGATAGGTCGACTTGTGACCCACTATGACTGGGCAATTTGCAAACTGACCTATTAATGGGAAACATTTGGAACAATGCAGGCAGAGCCACACGTGTTCCGACAACGTTATCACTACCACGCTTGTCTTAACCACGCGTTTGCGTGGTTAAGGCAGTGTGTGGTCTAGCTGCTGGCTGCTGTTGGGCGGAAGCAGGAAGGCGAAGGATCGGGAGAAAACGCGGTGAGGTAAGTGGGGCTGGGTTTTGGGGGGTAGTTTGTAAGGGTTGGGGGTAGTTTTCAAGGCTGGGGGTTGGGTGGTTTTTAGGCCTCTGGGAGGGTCGGGTAGTTTTTAGGGCTTAGTGGAGGGTTGGTAGTTTTTAGGATATGGGGGTCGGGGTTGTTTTTTTAATTAAGGGTTAGGGTTTTAGGCCTCAGCGCAGTGGAAGGGGTTGGGGTAGTTTTAGTGACAGCCTGGGGAGGGGGGTCGAGGTTGTGTATGTTAAGGGGCAGGGATTTTGGCCTCAGGGCAGGGGGAGGGGAATTGGTAGCTTTTAGGGAAGGTTTTGGACCTCGGGTGGGCGGGGCAGAGAGGGGGTTTGTAATTTAAGGCTTAGGATGGGGGAGGGTTGTCGGAGTAATGGCGACCTTAGCTACACATACCCCTTACCATTCATGTCTTTACCACGAAATTGTGTGGTAAAGGCATGCATGTTAAAGGAATGCATGGTTAAGACACATTCGTGGTTCGGGCTGTGTGGCAGAGGCACGCGTGGTTTAGACATGCGTGCCTCTATCACACAACCCCTATTAATACAAAGGTAATTCGCACAATAGCACTCTGGTCATAAAAATGCTGGTAACAAATTGCTGCCTGTATTTTCCAACCAGAGTTTAGTACATCTGGCCCATGATTCTGTTTATTATATCCCCAATGGGCCTGATTCATTAATACCTTGATGTATGCTTATCAGCAAAAAGTAAAGAAGTATGGATACAAATTCCATTTCTGATGCACAAAGGCAAGGTTATCATGGTTTTAAAAGCAGCAATGTCACTTATGATGCAGAGGATCCTCTACAAAAAGATTTCTTTATAGGAGAATTAGTAACACCTATGAGAAGAATATCGGGAGGGGTGTAATCGAAACGTAATTTTAAGTGATTAAAATTTGTTTTCATTAATTTCTAATAGTAAATTAAAGTTGTTGGACCTGGCCCTTTTTGCAGGGTTATGCCCAAACATTTTGCCTTCTTCCTCCTATTTTTCTGAACTGTTTTTGTTGCCTATAGGACTCTGGGCACTTTACCACTGCTGATCAGTGCTAAAGTGCATATGCTCCCTGTCTAAATTGTAACGGTGATTGGTTTATCCTTGATTGGCATATTTGATTTACTTGTAAGTCCCTAGTAAAGTACACTGTGGGTGCCCAGGACCTGCAAATCAAATGCTACTAGTGGGCCTGCAGTACTGATTGTGGCACCCACATGAGTAGATCTGCAACCATGCCTCAGACCTGCTACTGCAGTGTCTGTGTGTGAGTATTAAATTGCCATGTTGACCCGGCAAGTGCACCCACTTTCTAGGCCCAAACCTTCCCTTTTATGACATGTAAGGCACCCCCTACGGTAGGCTCAATGTAAACTTGTGGACAGGGTGCAGTGTATTTAAAAGGTAGGACATGCACTGGTGTGTTTTACATGTCCTGACAGTGAAATACTGCTAATTTTGTGTTTCACTATTGCAAGGACTATCTCTCCCATAGGTTATCATTGGAGCTGCCTTGTAACCTCATACAAGTGTAAATTCCAATTGGGAAGAGATAGAGGGTTTTAAAATACATCTTTTAGTGAAGTTGGTTTTTGAATTGCATGTTTGAAAATGCCACTTTTAGAAGTTGGGCATTTTCTTGTTCAAACATTCTATGCCTCTGCCTGCCTGTGGAATCCACGTCTGGTTTAGACTGACATTTGGGCTGTTTGTGCAATCACTCTAGACAGTCACACAAAGGGAGCTGAGGTGTTCCCTTCATGTCTTGATGGCCCTTCACCAGGCTGATGGGTCTTCCTGAGCTGGAGTGGTGGGAGGAGTTGTCACTGACACCTGAATAGGGCTGTGCCTTTCCTCACACAAACCTGTCTCCTCCCCCCTGTAGTGTGTCTGGAGCTAGGTCAGGGCAAGGCAAGATCTTGTGCGCTACAATGACTATCCTTTGAACTATGCCTACTTCGAAGAAAGAAAGGGGTATACATATTGGCCCTCTGACTCCACATTTTTAGAACACTTCTGGACTAAGAAGAGGTTCTGCCAAGAAAAAGAGCTGTAGAAGCTGTAGGAGGGAACTGCCACTTTGCTTGCTGCTGTGTTGTGCTGGCCTGCTGCTTCTGTCTTGGACAGTGAGAGGACTGGACTTTGCTTTCTTCATCCTGCTTGCCAAGGTTCTCCAAGGGCTTGTGTTTGCTTGCCTCCTTTTGTAAGTCTCAGGGGGATCAAAGACTTCATCCACATCTTGTTGCCAGCACTGGGACTCTCCTGCTGGGAGTCCTGCTTTGCCAAGTGGTGCTAAAACCAGTCATGGGCCCTTGGAACTGAGTGGTTGTGCTGTAAATCCAAGAAAAGCAACCCGATGCTGTCATCAATGCTGCTGCCTCTACTGAAGCCGTGGTCACCGATAGTGAGAAGCACGATGCACCAACCATGACGACATTGCAGCCTCAACCTCACCAACAACGACACTTCACGGCGTCATCGATCTCGCTACCTGCACTGTGGCTGAGGGCACCATTCGTGAAGAGCACAACGCATCATCCTGTCTCACATCGCAGCTCCTGGTTTGATGAATACAGCACCATCGACTCTGACTTCATCCAAAGGCCTCCGCTGCCTGCACTGTGGCTGAGGGCTCCGCTTGTGAAGAGCATAACGCATCACCCTGTCTCACACCGCAGCCCTGAGTATACCGACGACAGCACTTCTGCATTGACACCGTGCTGCTCCCTGCACCGAAGACATGGTCACCGCTCATAAACATAATGAGGCATCGACCGCAACAACATCGCAGTCCTGACGCCTGCCAATGCCAGCTCTGACTTCGACATCACAGAAATCGATCTGCAACGCGTATGACTTTAAGGACTCATCGACTTCTGCACCGACTTCCGAAACCGAACGCCCGCCGTCACCGGTGACACCTTATTTCCGGATTTAATCCCAAGGTCCCTGATGCCTTTTCATTTCCAACTGTACTGTTTTGCGGGTCTTTCCAACACCGCACAACTGAACTGTTGGATTTGTTTTATTCACAATGCCGCTATAGCCCAGGTGGGCGTTATGGACTTTAAGAAACTGTATTTTTAGTTTATTCTTGCAAAATTTATATATTTACTTGTGTATGTTGGATCTTTGTTGTTTTGGTCTCGTTTTATTCAGATAAAGATTGTTTTTTTTCTAAACTGTTGTGGTGTCCATTTGTAGTGTTTTCACTGTGTTACTGTGTGTATTTTGTGCAAATGCTATACACATTGTCTCTGAGATAAGCCTGACTGCTCGTGCCAAGCTACCAAGTAGGTGAGCAGGGGTTATCTTAGTTGTGTAAGACTCTTACCCTGACTAGAATAAGGGTCCCTACTTGGACAGGGTGCACGCCACTGCCAACTAGAGACCCCTATTTCTAACAAAAGTGTTGTAGCAAATTGATGGGTTTGAGGGGGATAGGGTGGAAAGTTATTTAGGAATATGATGTATATTTATTATGTAATATAAACAATACTGATTTATTTTTGTTATATTTTTTGGGGGGCTTTTAGGTTTGTAGGGGTATAGGTTGGGAATTTAATTTAATTTAATTTTTAATTGTAAAATAATTTTTAAGCAATTGTGTTTATTATGTAATTTATGAAATACCTATTTATATTGCTTCTATTTTAGTTGCTGTCTGTTAGGTTAGTAGGCCTGTTAATTAAGTAATGATTAATTCAAAATGCATCATTATAAGTTAATTTCATTAATTATTTAGTTGATTTTTAACATGCTAATCATGGAATACATATTTTATTTAATTTTATCTTAGTTATGGAATGCTAGGTTTGTAAGGGGTCTAGGGTGGGAATTTAATTAAGTAATAATTAATTAATAAATAATTATTATTAGTTAATTCATTTTTTTTATTCATTGCAAATATGTAACTTATGGAATAGTTACTTTTGGAGTTATATTTTAGATGCGGGCTGTTAGGTTTGTAGAGGTACAGGAAAGTTAATTAATAATAATTGAATAACAATTATTTATTCATTAATAATTGCTTTTTTATTGAATAGTAATTCTGTAAATTGATTCATTGTTTTGACTTTTTTAACCCGTTGCGTGCTCATGACGGCTCCATGCCGTCATGAGTCACGGGCGGCGTGTGCTCATGACGGCATGGAGCCATCATGCCGCTGCCGCTCCGCCCACGCGGGACTAATTCCCCGCCTGTGCGGGCGAATTATTGAGTGGGCGGGGTCATGACGGCTCCACGCCGTCATGAGCACACGCCACCCGTGACTCATGACGGCGTGGAGCCGTCATAAGTACCGGAGCGCCACGCCCACCCCCTAGCCCCTCCCGCGCCGCAGCGGAATTCGCGGCGCAGGGAAGGGGTTAATACACAAAGAAGTGTATAACCTACTGGCGGTCACCAGTAGATAGTTATAGTTAGGACCTGGTTTCCTTAGGAAATGCATCTTGTGCCGAAATATTCAAAATTAATATGATGCCCAGTTTAGCTGCTGTGTTGAATGTTTTGGGGTGATTAGTCAAGGAGGGGGCTGACAAAAAAAAGGGGGGGGGTGTTTCCCAAAACATTTTTTCCGACGCAATTTCCCATAGGGATTTTGAACATGACTACAGCCAGAACTACTGGATGGAATTACGCTATGTTTGGCAGAAGGATAGGTCTTGGTTCAGAAAGCAACCTCTTTGCTATTTTGTGCAAATCCGTTCAGTAGTTTTTGAATCTGCAGCTCTACATGCCACAGCAAGGCCCTAAGTGGCTGGCCGCAACCTGAGCGAAAAGATGCAACTGTCACTTTATGTGTTTGGAAACGGTCCCTGGGGCTGAAAAGTAGTATGCAAAACAGATGAAGGGGTCAGAGTAGAGGTTCCCTGACCCCATATTTCTGTAACACAGGTAGCACAAGTAGTTATATTTGGCAAGAAGTTGCCTAAAACTTATTTTTTTCCCCACATGTGAGATCCATGGAGCCCCCGTGAGGCTCATTGTGGCCTCCCATGTAGGTCCACAACAGATCCACGAATCGCACAGCAAATTAAATATATATATATATATATACTCACACATCCACTCACAGACTCACTCAGACACTCTCACACACAATCACAGGCCCGGAGTGAGATTCCAAAAACACCCACTAACAGACTGACAGAGACACTCACACACCCACTCATAGACCCACAGAGAAACTCTCACACCCACTCACAGACCCACACAGATACTCTCACACTCACTCACAGGCCTGGAGGGACACTCATAAACCCACTCAGAGACCAACAGAGACACTCACACACCCAGTCACACCCACACAGCCACTCGCAGACCTACAGAGACACTCACACACCCACTCACAAGCCACACAGAAACTCACACACCCAGACACAGACTTACACAGCCACTCACACACCCACTCACAGTCCCAGATAGACACTAAAAAAACACACACTCACAGACCCACAGACACTCACAGACCTGTTTACAGACCCATACAGCCACTTCCAAACCCACTTACACATCCGCATAACCACTCACACACCCACTCACAGACCCACATGGCCACTCACATACCCATACATTCACTGATACATCTACTGAGATACCCAGGGAATCACTCACTCATCCACACAGACACTCAGACACCTACTCACACCCCCATTCTGCCACTCTCACATTCACTCACAGATCCACACAGCCACTCACACACCCACTCACACATCCACAAAACCACTCACACAGCCACTCACACACCCACATAACCATGCCACTCACAGACCCATAGAGCCACTCACAAACCCATATAGACACTCACAAACCCACTCACACACTTGGACAGGCACTCACAAAACCACTATAATACCCACACATCTACTCACACACCTACTCACAGACCCATACACACTGTAGAAATCTGGGACCTCCTCAATATGCACACACCTGACGTCACCTTCCTCACAGAGACCTGAACCAAAGCCAGCTCTGCACCTGACAATCCAACTGCCATCCCTGACAGATACAAGATCCTGAGAAAAGACTGCCCCAACTGCCCAGGAGGAGGCCTCGCCATCGTCCACAAAAGCTCCCTCCGATTGACAACCACCAACTCGGATGATGCCTCGCACCCCATTGGAACACATCCACTTCCAGATCCAGCCCAACCCCAGAATGATGCTCTGCGAAACACTCACCTACAGACCTCCTGGACCCCGCACGCCCTTCACTAATGTCATCGCGGAACTCATCGCACCCACCTCCTCGCCTCTACAGACTACATACGACTCGGAGACCTGAACTTCCACCTGGACAACCACAGTGACCCTCAACATCACTGCCCTCCTAGAGAACCTCACCGACATAGGACTGAAGCAACTTGTCTCTACCCCCACTCACACAGCAGGACACACACTCGACCCCATCTTCGCCGGAGCGAGCAACATTTGATTCAGCCACACCACGGAACTGCTCTGGACCGACCACCACTGCATTCATTTCTCCTGTGCGAAACACTCCGCATACAAGCACCCGCGCCACCCCCCACGCAAAAGCTGGAACAAAGTCTCCGAAGAACACCTCACCTCCACCCTCACCTGCACTCCACCCCCAACTACGCCAGACACCAACACAGAAGCAAGCAACCTCCACCAATGGATCGCCAACTGCACCAACACTCTCGCCCCTCCTCCAGAACACCATGAGACAACACAACATGAAAGCCAACTGGTTTACCATGGATCTCCAAGAATCCAAGCGCTCCTGCAAACGACTAGAGAGATGTGGAGAAACAGCACACCACCAACTCATCAAATCAACAAAGAAAAACTTCATCCAAGACAGAATCCTCTCCAGCGCCCACAACTCCAAGGAACTCTTCACCATCATACAGGAATTTGCCAAACCCAACAGTGAAACAACCAATGTCCCTACCTCCGAAGACTCAGGTCCTTCTTTCACCTCAAGATCAAGATGCTCTATGACAACTTTGATGACCAAGACCACTGCACCGCCCCAACTCCCATCCCCAATGAAGCCACCCAACAGACCCTTCTCACCTGGATCCCTATCACTACAGAAGACACCTTAAAGACAATGAAGAGCATCCACTCCTGAGCACCTTCTTGCCCCTGCCCGCCGCATATCTTCCAGAGGGCCACCATTGCCATCACACCCAAGCTATACCAAACTATCAACTGCTCCCTCGAGACAGTCATATTTCCCGACAACTGGAAGTGTGCCAAAGTCAACTCCCTCCTAAAGAAGCCCTCCGCAGACCTGACGGACCTCAAGAACTTCAGGCCCATCTCAATGCTTCCTTTTGCAGCCAAAGTCATCGATAAGGCCATCAACACCCAGCTAGCACACTTCATAGAAACCAACAACATCCTAGACACCTCTCAATCATGATTCCGCAGCAACCACAGCACCGAGACAGCTGCCGCCAAAGACATCCGAGTCTTCCTCAACCCAAGGCCATACAGCAGCCCTCATCCTCCTGGACCTATCGGCAGCCTTCAACACTGTCTCCCACCGCATACTAACCACCAGGCTCCACGACGCAGGCATCAAAGGAAAGGCCTTAGACTGGATACGATCATTCCGCTCAGGCAGAACACAGAGAATAAGACTCCTGCCCTTCCTCTCAGAAACATGAGAGATCAGATGCAGAGTACCCCAAGGATTCTCCCTTAGCCCCACACTCTTCAACGTCTACATGGCCACCTTCACAACTATCGTCAGAAACCACGGGCTCAACATTGTCTCCTACGCCGATGACACCCATCACATCCTCTCCCTCACCAAGGAACCCAACATCACCAGGCACAACTTCCAAGAAGGGATGAAAGCCGTCATGACCTGTATGAGTAACAGCTGCCTGAAGCACAACTTGGAGAAAACAGAAGTCCTCATCCTCGACTCCACCCCTTCTGCATGGGATGACACCTGGTAGCCCCCCGGCCTCAGAAACCCACCCACCCCAACGGACCATGCATGTAACCTCGGCATCATACTCGACTTATCACTCACCATTAATCACCAGATTAATGCTGTATCCTCCACATGCTTCAACACCCTCTGCATACTCCACAAGAAGTTCAAGTGGATCCTCCGACTTCAGGAAAACCATCACTCATGTACTCATCACCAGCAGACTGGACTACGGCAATGCCCTCTACTCCGGAATCAACAAAAAACTCCTCTGCAAACTCCAGACCGTCCAGAACGACGCAGCCAGGCTTATCTTCGATATCCCATGGCACAACCACATCACCCAACACCTCCCGAACCTCCACTGGCTCCCTGTCAAAAGAATAATAACATTCAAGCTGCTCACACATGCCTACAAGGCCCTCCACAACATCGGACCCCAATACCTCAACGACTGCATCTCCTTCCATGCCCCCAAGAGAAACCTCCACTCAGCCAACCTCTCCCTAGCCACTGTCCCATGTTATTGCAGGACCAGAGCAGGTGGAAGATCCTTCTCCTACCTTGCAGCCAAGACCTGGAACGAAATCCCCTTTCACCTCCGATGGAGCCCGACACTGCATCAATTCAGGAAGGACCTCAAGACCTGGCTCTTCGAATGACCCCCAACGGAGCTGCTCACACCCACCCCCAGCGCCTTGAGACCCTCACGGGTGAGTAGAGTGCTTTACAAAACCCTCATTGATTGACTGATTGATTGATTGATACAGCCACTCACATATCATTACATCTACTCAAACACCCAATAACAGACCCATACTCACTCACAGACCCATACAGCCACTCACACACCCACTCTCAAAGGTTACAGGCCGCAGTTAGGAGATAAAATTAGAAAACCTTTGAAATCCCCTAAAAACCAAAGGTTACTGGGATGTTATAGTTAGGAAATAACATTAAGAAATCATAGAAATTTAATGAAAAAAAACAAAAGTTACAGGGATGTTATTGTAGGGAAATAGAATTTAAAAAAAACGTTAGAAATACACAAAAAAAAATCAAAATTTACAAGGACCTTATAGTTAGTCTCAGATTTCACACGCACAAAACCATAGAAATTCAGAAGTTACAGTTACCAGTGCTAACTAAAGCTCACGCCTCCACAATGCACTGCTTAAGATCTTATATATTGCATCACTAGTGACATGGTCAGTGATATCACTGGTGACATCACTGATAACATCTCAAATGAAATCACTGATGGCATCATCCACAGAACCACTTACACACCCACTTAAATCCCATACAACAATTCATACATCCACTCCCACACCCACATTTCCACTCACTCATCCATAGAGCCACTCACACACCTACTCACTCATACATAGAGCCACTCACACAGACACTTACTCACCAATACAGCTACTGTAGGAAACAGCCTCTCTTTACAGTGTGCTAAATTGAAGTACACTATGCAGAGGGTCTGGAAAATCCTCAATGGGTATGCAGAGGTATAAGTAGAAAATACTTCCTCTTTTTTTGGTAGTGTGAGTGAGCATTTACGCTTATCAGAGGGCTAAGCATCTTTTGTACTCACAGAGGCAATAAATGAGACACACATACAAAAACACATTTGACCAATTTGTAAAAATAGTATTGATTTTTATATATTTTTTAAGACTAAGAACACATTTCTAAGCTAAGTATGTTCAGAGATACGATTTTGAAAAGTTTGATAAATATGTCACTACTATTCACTATTACTCAAGTAGGAAACAATGAAGACAAAGCAGTAAAATGCACAGAAATTCAGGCGATGCTTTCACGAAGTTCACCTTATCGTTTTAGTTCAATGCTGGGACCAGGTCCAAAGTTCCAGCTTGAGTAGTTCAGGAGTGTCCCAATTCGGCCGGGAGCAGGGTGCATAGGTCTTGGAGGCTGGTGCGCAAAGACAAAAAAAGCCACTTGAAAATGCACTGCACAGAGGGACTTACAGGTAAGTTCGGTGGGTCTCCTTAGAGGGAGGACCATGGGAACAGGACTGGTTGGCCGGTGCTGGGGCCGGTGGGGCTGGGTGCAGAGCGAACAGGTCAGCTGGGCATAGTGAGTCTTGAGGACCTCATGGTCAGGAACAACTTGGTGAGGTGATCTTGAAACAGCTGGGTCACCCAGGGAGTGGGCCTCGGGTCTCTCAACATCCCTCATTGGGTGCTTGCGTCTGGTGTTTCAAGAGTCTGGAGTAGACACTTATTCTTGGTGTTAGCCATTTTGGGTTCAATACCCCGAGTATTGATGCGCCGCTGCTTCAGTAGGCTCAGGTGTCTCCAAACTTGGTGAGGAGACAGATCTGACCCTCTGGAGCTGTTGTATCTTTTCTTGCTTTGGAGCTGTGTTGAGGTCATCAGGGAGCAGCACATCAACAAACCGGACTTCACGGGATCAGTGTCTGCGGGATGCAGGGGAGTGATACCTTCACTCCAAGAGAGCTTCTTGGTGATTTCTCAAAGTCTGGAGGTGCTCCAAGGTTCTTGGAGTCCTTTCAGTATCAGGACAACACAGCAGGCGATGATTGTTCAGCCCTTCAAGCAGCAGGCAGGGTTTGCAACATTTCTCTTCTGCAGCAGGGCTTTAGTTCTTATCTAGGGGGTCTTCTTTTTCCTGGTCTTCTTTGGTCCATCAAATCTGATGTTCAAGTCTCGGGGTGCCACCTAAATAGTAAACTTAGGGGTGTTACAAGGAGAGACATGTAGTAGCCAATGGGCTGCCTAACTTTAGATGTCTACACCCTCTAGTGATCATTTCCTGTGGGAAGAGGCACTTCATTAGCCGTGAAAGGAGATTTTTTTCACCATCTCAGGATGGTGGAATTTCAGGCGAAGGGTTCACATCACCTGCCCTGCCCTAGTTGGGGACCTTCCTCCGAATCTAACTAATTTTCACACCTTTCCTCGCGCTAATAGTGAAGCAAGAAAGGCAGCTTGGCTTCCCCCATTATCTGGAGGTTTCTGGGTTGGATTTCAAAGGCTATATTGCCTTTGAATCTTCCAGTCCCGAAAGGCCATCCTGTCCTGGAGGAGGTGTGAAGAATCTCCCCCTAGAGCATGCATTGTCTCTGTCCTCTGAGAGTGCTGGCTCTCACCTCATGAGCTCAGAAACATGCCTGGTAGTGGCAGGCTGGTAAAAACAAGTCAGGAACCACACCAGTACTTGGTAGGTTTTCAGGGGGCCCTCGAAAAGGGTCTCCTGTGTGAATATATTAACAAATACACCACTGGCATCAGTAAGCATTTATTAAGACAAGATGTTTGATACCAAACACCTTAGAAATCAGTTAAGCCATCATGGAGCTAGGAAACTCGTGTTGACAAGTATCCAGCCCATGTACTCTTTATGGCTTCCTTCAGGTCATGCTGACAAGCCCACATAAAGGATATAGTACACCCTGCCTTAGGGCTGATGGCCTACAGTAGGGGTGACTTACCTATATTTTATACAGTGTATGGGTGGCATGGCACACAGGGCTTTGTGCCATGTTGGCTCTTTGGATTTCTCTGCACCAAGACATGCAGCCTGCAATGTAGAGTGCAAAGCCTTGTTAAAGGGTCCCAGGGGTGGCACAACCAGTGCTACAGCCCCAAAGGACCCTCTTCAGTACCCATGCCCTAGGTGCCAGGGGTACCATTTACTAGGGACTTACAGGGGTAACTGAAGTTGTGTCAATTGTGGTACAGGTTTTGGGAAACTGGCAGGAAACCAGTGCACTTACAGTTCGAAATCACATCAGGCAAAAAAGGGGGTTTAACCATGTCAAGACAGGTACTTTCCTACAGCTACTCACTCAGCCACTCACTCTGCTGTACAGCAACTCACACACCCATTCACTCCCCCACACAACCACTTACAAATGCATTCACACATCCATACAGCCACTCACATGCCCACTCACTCATCCATACAGCCACTCCCACAGACACCGACTTACCCATAAACTTACTCAAAAGCCACTCACTCATACACCCACTTACACATCTAGTCACTCACCCATAGAACCACTCAGACAGCTACTCAGTAACACATACAGTCACTCACACACCTACTCACCCACCCATACAGCCACTCACACAACTGCTCACCCACCCATACAACCACTCCTACACCCACTCACTCACCAATACAGCCATTCACACAACCACTCAATAACCTATACAGCTATTAACACACCCACTTATTCACCCATACAGCCAGTCACACACCTACTCACCCACCCATACAGCCACTCACACAGCTGCTCGCCCACCCATACAACCACTCCTACACCCACTCACTCACCAATACAGCCATTCACACAACCACTCAATAACCTATACAGCTATTAACACACCCACTTATTCAACCATACAGCCAGTCACACACCCACTCACACACCCATAAAGCCACTCAGACAGCCACTCACATACAGATACAGACATCACACAGCCGCTCAAATTAAATATGTTACATATAGTATCACTCATTAGTAATACAAAAAGAATAGTAATTTAAATTATACAGTAGCTTAGTATATATCTTTAAGTCTCAGAATTGTTTATGAAACACACTCACTGGATGATGTCATCAGTGATATCATCAGTGATTTCAACAAGGATGTCATGAGTGATGTCCCTGACCATTTCATGGATGATGTAGTAAGTGAGGTCATAAGCAGTGCATTGCGAGGGTGTAAGTTATAGTTAGCTCAGGTAACTGTATCTGCTGAATTTCACTGGTTTTGTATGAGTGACATCTGAGCCTAACTATAACCTTTCTGTCATGTTTAGTTTTTTCCAGTGAATATCTAAAGTTTTTTTGAATTCTACTTTCCTAACTATAAAGTCTCTGTAGCCTTCATTTTTTCCAATGAATTTCTATGTTTTCTTTAAAATTTATTTCCTAACTATAACGTCCTTGTAACCTTTGTTTTTTCAATGAATTTCAATCGTTTTTTAAAATTTTATTTCCTAACTGAAACCTGTAACCTTTGAGTGTGGATGTTTGAGTGGCTGTATAGGTAGATGAGTGAGTGTGTGAGTGGCTGTATGGGTCTCTGAGTGGATATGTGAATGGGTTTGTGGATGAGTGAGTGGCTGTATCAGTCTGTGAGTGGGTGTGTGAGTGACTGTATCGGTTTGTACATGGCTGTGTAAGTGGGTGTAGGAGTGCCTGTGTGGCACTTAGAGTGAGTACGTGAGTGTCTGAGTGGGTCTGTGAGTGGATGAATGAGTGTCTGAGTGGGTCTGTGCATCCTTGCCTAAGTGGCTGTCTGAGTTTGTGAGTGGGTTCATGAGTGTCTTTGAAAGTCTGTGAGTGGATGGATGAGTCTCTGAGTGGATGAGTGAGTGTGTGCGTGAGTGTCTGAGTAGGTCTGCCAGTAGGTGCATGGTAAAATAGCAGGAGGGCATTCCGGAGCAGATCCTCGAGCCAGCCCATGGTTAGCAACCCTCTGCTGCTTTTGGTTTTATGCCTCCTCTGCTCACTTTCAACTCATTTTTCTGCCTCTTCTCTGCTCACTCTTGCCCTCTATTTTTCCTCTTTGTGCTCATTCTGCCTGTTATTCTGCCTCTTTCTGATAATTTCTGACCTCTATTTTGCTTCTTTGTTCTCATTCTGCCCATTATTGTCCTTTCCTGCTTGCTCCTGACCTTCATTCTATCTCTTTCTGCTCCCTTCTGAACTTTAAAAATGTAAAAAGTAAAAGCTTTTGTTATTTGAAAAACAAGTGTGGTGCAAGACGCGGGCCACACCCTGGTGGGGGATGTCGAGTGGTTACCACTTATGAAGTACCCTGCAACAAAGCATAATATAAACCCTGCGCTAAAATCCATGAAATTCAAAAGGGAAAGTCCAAAAGATTTAAAAAAAGATGGAGTGCATCTTTTCCTGGATCACTATAGGACAGATTAATGACTGGGACCTCTGTACATTGTAACTCTGAACATTAGGAGAAGAGGCTCATATTTGCTGTCTTAAACGTTATTTATTCGCAACCACTCACCTTTAAACCTCTTATGAGTGGGCCTGATGAAGGAGGTTTCAAATTGAGAGTCGCCACCAAAATGTGCATTGACCTGACTGTTGTGATACCCAAGCCTACAACACTTTCACGGACATCTTTCAAGTTGTTTTTACCGTGATATTTATAGTCTATGCCATCTAGGCGGTGTGGTGAATGCATGTGATGAGAGAGTGGTAATGTGCGGTGGTATGACAGGCTAGAATGATCGTGTGGTATTGATTTGGGGGACACATTAATTGTTCTGATATATGTATTATTCTATGAAACGAAGAAATACATTCATGCAACCGTTATTTGAATTAACAGATTGAATTACTGTTCATTTGAACCAATTACATTTTTAAAAATGTTTTTTATATTTTTTGTACACTTGGAAAAATTGAAACAAAAGAAAAATATAAATAATCCAAGAAATACACTAAAAAGATAAATACTATCATGAACAGGAGTTTGGAACACTGAATTCATACAATGGACATCACCAGAGAGCTCTAGTGAGCCCCTATAAAGAAATAGATGTTGTGTGGGAGTTTCGATTACTTTCTACTTTTGATTTGCTTCCCCCTTACTCCCTGACCTATAAGTGATATTTGAGGGGGTACCTATACATATTCATTCCCTTCTGAACTTTATTCTGTGTCTTTCTGCTCGTTTCTGATCTTTGTTTTGCTTCTTTCTGCTTGTTTCTGACCTTTATTCTGCCTCTTTCTGCTCATTTCTGACCTTTGTTCTGCCTTTTGCTGCTTGTTTCTTACCTTTATTTTGCCTCTTTCTGCTAATTTCTGACCTTTATTCTGCCTCTTGCTGCTTCCTTCTGACCTTTATTCTGCCTCTTCTGCTCGTTTCTATCCTTTATTTGGCCTCTTTCTGCCGGTTTCTGACCTCTATTTTGATTCTGTCTACTCATTCTCACCTTTATTTTACCACTTGCTACTCATTGTTGACTTTTATTTTGCCTCTTCCTGTACGTTCCGCACCTTTATTTTGCTGTTTGCTGCTGGTTTCTGACCTCTATTTTGCCTCTTTCTGCTTGTTTCTTCTCTTTATTTTGTGTCTTTCTACTTGTTTCTTACATATATATGTATATATATATATATATATATATATTTATTTAATGCGATTTTATATAGCGCGAACATTACCCGAAGGTGTCAGAGTGCTTTACAAAAGAACCGGTTGCGTTACATAAGGACTTTGGATTACATGAGTTACATAAGAGATACAAACAGAAAAAAATTGCAAATGTACAAGTTGTAAAGTCACTCAAGGAAGAGATACAAACAGATAAACTCTAAAATCACATAGGAATGGTAGTAAGTACAAAGGTCTACTACATATACTAGTGGTTTGAGTTATATATATACAAATTGCAAATTCACTCAGGATTACATTTAACAGCGATTAGGCTTGGACAAATATATATTACATATTTGCAGAGCAGGAAATTCTTGCCTTCGTTCAGCCAGGTGTTCAGGTGGTGTTGCACTCAAGGGTGGTGGTCTTGGGTCTGGAGGGATCCCCGAGTTGAAGATGTCCATAGGGGTAGATGGCCGGATTGTGGTGGGGGAAGCAGCACGCTGGATCCCTGGGCCGATCCCGAGGTCATGCTGGGCTCCATCCCATGTTAGACGTGTGTATCTCGCGTCGACCGTGAGCGGAGCTGCGGTCGCTGTTTCTATCTCGATCGGCCGCCATGTTAGGGTCAGGCAGGCAGGTATACATTGGCCGAAATCAGTGGTTAGCAGTTAAAAATCAGATCCAATTAAGCCTATTTAATAGCAGATCGCGGTGAACTTTAGTTTTAGCTGAAGTGACTGGCTTTCCGCGTACGGCCGCACTTCTAGGGATCACGATCAGCCGCCATGTTAGGGTCAGTCAGGCAGACAGGCAGATACGCGCTGGCCATAATTAGCAAAGTCATGAGCCCATATTTTCTAGACTCGTATGCAGCCTTACATTCTTTAATGAGATGTCGAGCAGTTCACCACAGGAAGAGCTTCTCGAGGGCCTGCAGCCCGATGAAGGAAGCATTCCTCAGCACTGTGATCTTGTTGTTGCTCAAAAGCAGCGTGACTGTCTTGTTGGGCATGAGGACGGGGCCCGGGGGCTCCAGCAGGTCTTCGTTGCTGCACTGCACCTTCGTGCGGACCTGGGTGCTGAGCCCCGGCTTGGCCCTCTCTTCAACGCATTTGCAGATGTGGAGGAGAGAGGCGCATGTCCGGCCGCCAGTGCCCAGGGAGGCCAGGGCAAGCACGAGCAGCGGCCAGCGGCCCCACACCGCCTCCCGCATCCTGGCACCCCGGAGTCCTGTCAGCCCATCCTCTGGAGAGCCGCTCTGACTGGCACCCACCTCTCCGCCCGAGCGCGATGTGGTGGTACGGACCTGGGTGCTGAGCCCCAGCTTGGCCCTCTCTTCAACACATTTGCATATGTGGAGGAGAGAGGGGCATGTCTGGCCGCCCGTGCCCAGGGAGGCCAGGGCAAGCACAAGCAGCGGCCAGCGGCCCCATGCCGCCTCCCGCATCCTGGCACCCCGGAGTCCTGTCAGCCCATCCTCTGGAGAGCCGCTCCATGTCTTTCAAGAACTGATGACAGAGGAATTTCAGACAATATATATTAAGGAGTGAAAAATGAATCAACAAAGACCAAACAACATGACTAGAGATGACAATTGGGCATTAAAAGATTTACGGATGGATGACAATATTGTCATAAAACCCTCAGATAAAGGTGGTAACATCATTGTGATGGATTCCCAAAAATATTACCTGGAAATCAAAAGACAATTGAATGATGTGAACAGCTACGAGAAACTCAAAGAAGATCCAACCTCTTCAATTATGACCAGATCTCATAGCATGCTACGCAGCTGGCACATAGATGGTTTGTTAGACGACAATGAATTAGAATATCTTTTAATAACTCGACCCATCACTCCAACCATCTATGTTTTACCAAAAGTTCACAAAAATTTGGAGAATCCCCCAGGATGTCCAATTGTGAGCTCCTGTGGATCACTCTTGGAAAACACCTCCAGATTCTTAGACATTTTTCTTTTTCCTTATGTACAAAATTTACCCTCATACATCCGTGATTCAATGGATGTCTTAAACCGGATTAGAGGGATCCCCTGGAAAGAAAACTACACAATGGTGACCATTGATGTAGTCTCGTTGTACACATATCAGACATGACAGTGGCATAAAAGCCTGTGAATTCTAACTTAGATCACGATCACTGAGTGTAGTCGGCCAGACCAATATGATTTTGGACATGATGCGTTTCTGCCTCACAAACAATGTATTTATCTTTGATAAGAAATTCTATAGACCAAACAAAGGTACCACAATGGGTACGTCTTTTGCGCCCACTTATGCCAATCTAATAATGGGCTTGTGGGAAGCAAAACACATTTGGTCTGAAAAGAATAAAAACTCATGGACAATGTGATACTCTGGGTGCGTTATATAGATGATTTGTTTGTAATTTGGGAAGGCACCACAGAATACCTGAATTCCTTTCTCAAGTCTCTCAACAATAACGCATTCCAGCTTAAATTCACCTATAACACCAGCCATCAAGAGATAGATTATTTGGATATACATATTTACATCAAAGAACAAAAAATATGTATGACTCTCTTCCGTAAGCCAACAGTCTGCAATAGTATCCTCTCAGCCAACAGTGCTCATCCAAAATGTCTCAAATGGAGTGTCCCCTATGGGGAGTTTCTATGAGCATGTAGAAACTGCTCTGAAGACAAAGAATTTCACTCACAGATTAACCAAATGTACAGGAGATTTCTGAGTAGAGGATACCCAATGGTGGTCTTGGATAATGCAAAAACTAGGGCTATGAAAAGAAGAGAGAGTCTCTATTGTATCCAAAGAGCCTTAAGGAGAAGCAAAAGGGACATCTTGAGGAGGATAATATAAGGTTCATTACACAATTCAACTCTTCGAGTAATGCGATAAGAGACGCATTACAAAACCACTGGAAAATACTCACCAAGGATGAAGATTTAAAAACGTATGCCTCAGACCACCTGAGTATCACCTATAGAAAGGCATCTTCCTTGGGGGACCTGCTAACACATAGTTACTACCAGAAAGCAGACAAAAGTGGAAGCAAAACCCAGTGGCTAAGAGCAAAAAGGTTCTTCATATGCCCAAAATGCAAGGCATGTAAATATGGTCACAACCAGCGAGAAGTAATCACCTTGATAGGGGAAAAAATCAAGGAAAGAATCACATGTGAGACTACACATGTAGTATATGCCCTAGGATGTTATTGTGGGAAACAATACATTGGAAGTACAGTGAATAAACTCAAGCTACGAATTCTCCAGTACTTAAGAGCGATTAAAAACAAAGACTTCACCTATGCCATTGCAAAGCATGTATGGAAAGATCACAAGGGCAACTTTGAGAATCTATCTTTTTATGGCATCGAACACATCCCCTTGAACATCAGAGGTGGGGATCGTGAGCTAACGCTTCGAAAAGCAGAGTCCAAATAGATAATCATGATGGGAACAAAGATACCATGGGGACTTAATACTGATGCAGAACTGTACACCTTCCTATAAATTTGTTCCAAAACTACCTTAAAGAAGAAAACCGTTTTGAATATGCTGCTTAAAATTTGTGTTATTGTTAAATGTGGTTGTCTAGATTTTGCATTTGGCACTTGCACTTTGAATAGAGGAAAAGGAGCTACTAACGATTGATTTGCTTGACTTTTATAGACCCCCAGGGATAAGCTTGAATGATATGAGCGCAGTCATATGATTATATGGTACTTTACCAGGATCCTATGTGCACTTAAAAAACTCCAATAATTGTTTACATTATCATATTTATTGCATTTGCACTTTACTCCCATGATATATGGAGGAATACAGGAAATCTAAAGAGTTAAACTGGTGGCATTATTTGAAAACTGATGTGATATATTAATGAAATTGTGAAATTTTAGAGATGTTGAATAAGTGCATGTTGAAATCAGATTGTGAGTGAAGCGTAATTGGAATTGATCAAAATAAGTTCATGATGGGTACGTCACCCTGTCTAAAACTGATAAGTCAGCATGGTATATCTATTGAGGGACTCCCTTTCACCGTAACTCTCTCCTGTGATTTAACTTTTAAACATAGGGGATTGTGTCTGTAATATCAGACCTTGAGTGCATAAAGCTGTCAAGAAAGGAAAAAAGAAAAAAAGCTAAGACATTTTATGTTCCTTTAACAACCAATCCACACCTTTTTTTATGGGAGAGGGAGGGTCTAACCTACCTCTTTAAAATCACTTTGCACTTTGTACACACTGACCGGGACGAAGGCCTCTGGCCAAAACGCGTAGGTCGTTTTGTCTCCTTAATGCACTGATTGCACTTTCACTTTATTAATAGGAAAATAATGCGAAAAAAATAAGAAAATAAAAAGACCTCTTCAAGCTACAACCTGACGTGATCTCGCTGTGTGGAGTGCTGCCTTTCTGTGTCCTTCTGTAATGGCGATGGAACGTACGTGAAGGGTAACACGGGATACTGTATTCCTATATATATATATGTCATGTGATCAAGGCCGAGGTACGGCCGAAACGCGTCATGGCGGACTAACTCAGCAATAAAGAAAATAACCTGCACTTACTTGGGTCCTTGCTCGTTTTTCTAGTCCGAGCAGAAGTTGGAAGCGAGTTGCACAATATATATATATATATCGACATGATGAATATTTGCCTCACACAAAACTTTTTCACCTTCAACAGCAACATCTACAGGCAGTTGGTCGGTACTGCGATGGGGACCTGCTTCGCCCCCAGCTTTGCGGGTCTTTACCTCGGCTGGTGGGAGGAGCAGGTCGTCAGCAAGATGAACCAATTCGTGACCAACGTAATTATGTGGTCACGATATATAGACGACATTTTTTGTATCTGGAGAGGGAGCGAAACGGAAGCTATTGATTTTGTTGAACGACTGAATGATAACACCTTAAATCTGAAATTTACTAGTCAAATTGATAAAGAAAGAATTGAATTTCTTGATTTACAGTTATTGGTTGAAGGTGGGAGATTAAACAGTAGGTTGTACCGAAAAGAGACTGCAGGCAATAGTTTATTGCATGCACGCAGCTGTCATCCACACAATTTAATCCGTAGCATACCATTAGGAGAATTACTCCGGGCTAAAAGAAATTGTAGTTCAGAGGAAAGCTACATAAGGGAGGAAATTTGTATGACCAAAAGATTCCTTGATAGAGGGTACACTAAATCTATAATAAAGGAAGCAAGTCGACAAGTGGCAGATAGGTGTAGATCTGAGTTGTTGGCACCGAAAATCGATGGTAATAATGACCCTGAACAGAAGATTAGATTCATCACTGAGTATCACAGTCAATCTGGGTTGGTAAGGAAAAGTCTTACTAAATTTTGGCAGGTATTGAAGACTGATAAAGATATCGCTAATTGTGTAGAGGAATATCCCCAGATTACGTTCAGGAAAGCATGGTCATTAAAGGATACCATCTGTAAATCCCTCATTACATCAGAGCCCCAAAGGAGTCAGATCCAAGGATTTTATATCTGCGGAGTCTGCAAAGCTTGTAAATATAGTGTCAATTGTAAAGAAGTCAAACTGTCATCCATGTGTAAACCTTTCAAAATCACTAAGCATGTGTCATGTAATACCGACCATGCAGTGTATGCCTTGAAGTGTCCTTGCGAGAAATACTACATTGGAAGTACTATCCATAAGGCTAAAAAATGGATCCTTTAACATCTCCGTGCCATAAAAAACAATGATAAACAGTACCCAGTAGCTCGACATTTCAAGGCATTTCACAATCAGAACAGCAATCACCTCTCTTTCTGTGTGTTGGACACTGTGCCAGGCAACGAAAGAGGTGGTGACCGCGTTCTCAAACTTAGACGACTGGAGTCCAGACTGATAATACAATACCACACTATGACACCTACAGGCCATAATGGGGATGAAGAGCTGTCGGTACATTTGGGATAAACAGATAATAGGAAGTTGAATATGTTGCTCTGTATCTGCTTGCATATGTTTTAAATTGTAATAACATGATGAGTGTAACTCTCTTTTTTAACCTCACTGTTTAGCTTAGATGTAATCTTAATTTTAATTTTGTTGGGTTTTGGCACTATACAGTATGATTTAAGACACACATTTTTATTTATTTTTAATTATTAATCAGATTTATTCTGTTTCAATTTCAGATGGAACATTAATTATGGCGGCAATGGAAGGCAACTGAGCAAAAATTATCTCTTAGTGGACTGAGTTATTTTAACTCAGTAGCAAATGTGGAAGAGGGTTTGTCACATGGATATTTGCGATGTAATAATATAAACTTTTGCTGGCCCACTGGGGTGGGAGTGAAGTAAATGGAATTACTAGTACTTGGTGTCTGATGGAGGTAGTGTCACATTTATTTGGCTTTTCTTTTTATTATATGAAAAATACGTTTATGTTCATCTTAATAGAGAATGGAAGGTTGACTTTCCAGAAAAACTAGCCCACTGTGGCAAGATCTGGTTATATAGTGAATGCCCACTGGGGTGGAATTTACATAAATATATATATTAATGGAGATGTGTTCTGAACGTTTGAAATTAGATAAAAGATATTAGAGCCATACATAGCATTTTACCTGTAAGTACAGGTCAGCACGGTTGTAAATCATCAGGCACCGTGCTATAAGAGGTGTGTGTCTATTCCCTGTGTCTATTTGCGTGGTTGTCAATAAAGTAAGTTGACGAACGGTATTGAAAGCAACACCTAAAGTGATGTGCCACATAATAAGAGGTGGACAAAAGGGTTTGTTTAAAACACTTGCCGTTATGCTCCTTTTCTGAAATAAGTAATCACAAATATATTTTGTATTTAAGGACTTTTGATGTTAAAAACGATAAATCTGTTTGGCAAAGTCTGTTTTCACTGTCTATGTATGATCACATGGTTGTTTAGATAAAATGGTGCATTTTCACAACATCATTTACTCGTGAGCAAGGAGCGTGTTGCTCCGAAACGCGTAGAGTGTTGTGCCACTGATTGGATTAAATACGACTTTCGCAAGAATTTTGGTTTGCGGTTTTTGCTGTTTGTGCGAATGATTGCAGCAATGTGGATTATATATATATATATATATATATATATAGCCTACTGGCAATAGCCAGTAGGTAGTTATAGTTAGGACCAAGGTTTCCATAGGACAAACGGTTTTGGTTTTGCCAATAACTTTGGCGCCGCTTGACAAATCTCCATGAAGTTTTCTCCAAACTTCCTATTTGTGGTTCAGCTGCAGTGTTGAAAGTTTCGGGGTGATATGTCAAGTGAGGGCTGAGAAAAAAGGGGGGTCCCAAAATGCATTTTCCCCATGTTAAGTCTAGGGGGATTTTTCATTTTTTTAACATGACTACAGCCCGAACTGCTGAACGGAATTACACCAAATTTGGCAGAAAGCTAGATGTTGGTCCAGAAAGCGTGCTTTTTGTGATTTGTTGTAAATCAGTAGTTTTTTAGATATCTAGCTTAAAAAAATATAGATATCTGGGGACGAGAGTCCTTGCAGAGTTTTTTAATTCCATTTCCTAATTATAACGTCAATGTAATCTGTGTTTTTTTCAGTGAATTTCTAGGGTTTTTAATTCTATTTGCTAACTATAACGTCCCTGTAACCTTTGTTTTTTTAAGTAAATTTCTAAGGTTTTTTAAATGCTAATTCCTAATTATAACGTCCCCATAACCTCTGGTTTTTCAGTGAATTTCTATGGTTTTTTAACTACTTGTCATGTTTGCAGAGTGGTGGAGCAAGGGGGCTGGGCCTCCGACCAGTTCTCAGGAATCCCACTGTGTAGGACTTACAGGAGGCACCAGGAGGGCTTCTTGGCCCCCAAGGTCCCTCAGGAGTAAAGTCGACTTCATGCCCTAACCAGTAGTGCACCACGAGCTCCATTTGCAGAGTGGTGGAGAAAGGGGGCATGGTCTCCAAAGACCTCTCAGCAATCCCACTGTGTGGGACTAACTGGAGATAAAAGGGCCAACTACCCCGCCTGTTACCTCCAGTAAGTCAACACAATGATTGCTGAGACCTGGTAGGAGGCCACGCCCCCTTTCTCCACCACTCTGCAAACGCGCCTGCTGGTGCACTACTAGTAGGGGGATGAAGTATCCTTGGCTATTGAGGGTCTTTAAGGTCCAACTACCCCTCCTGTTGCCTCTAGCAAGTCCCACACAGTGGGTTTGCTGAAAGGTTTCAGGTGGCCATGACCCATTAAAAAAAAAACAATTTGAACAAAAACATGGGAGGGGGCATGCGCAACCCTGGAAACTCCATCCCTTGGGGCCCAGCCTGTAGTGTAGGTGCCCTGGTCCCACCAAGGTCACCCACATTTTCAAAGTTGGGGACTGTGGGGGGAACCTCAAGGCCCCCATGGTCCCTGCCGGCTCCCCGCTTCCTGGGGGAGCCGGCATTGCTTCGATGCCCAGGGATCTGCTAACAAGCTTCACAGTGGGCAGGGAAACAAACACTGCTCTGCTTTCAGCAATTGAGAGCATTTTTGCTCTCGCTTGCTGAAAGCAGAGCATTTTTGCACTCGCTTGCTGAAAGCAGAGAGTTTGCTATGGCTTGGCGGGAAGCCATAGCAAACTTCAATGTCCCGGGGGTGGGCACCCCGGGACATTGCTGGAGCCGGCCCTGGGGGGTGGTGGTCCCCAGGGCCATTTAGGGCTCCTTGAGGGGGACTACATGGCCCCCCTCCTTTGTGAATTAAGCTCCGGGGAGGTGGTGGTACCCTGGGCCGGGGGTCAACAACAGACCCCTGTAATTATTGCATTTGTGCCCCGGGGAGGTGCCGGTCCCTGGGGTAGCAGGAGAGGCCTGCATTATTGTAAAATAAAAAACAGTGTACCCCGTGGAGATGGCGGTCCCTGGGGTTGCGAAGGGGTTGCATGGCCCCACCGCATTTCTCTTGTCATCAGCCCTGGGTAGGTGGCAGTCCGTGGGGCAGTGGGGGGCCTGCCCGGACCCCCATCTTTATTTCAACATGCCTCTGGCCCACCCAGGGGCCTATATTAAACAAAGCATGTTTTATTTTTCATTTTTGGCCAGAGTCACAGAACTAACGTGACTCCTGCTGTTTTAAAAAAATGCTTTGTGGACCTGGGGCGTCTCTCGGGGACCCCGCAAAGAGGCCTGGGGGGTCAAAGTGTTTCTACCCTGCCCCTTTTCTTTTTTTATCTTTTATCTTGTGACTCGGTTCAACCAAGTCACAAGATGGCTGCCAACACTTCCTGGTGTGAAGTGTTGTTGACAGCCAATCCGATCTCAGCACGAGATCGGGGGGGGGGTCGCAGATCCACCGCATCCCTATATAGACAACTGGAGATTTCTTTACATTTCTTCAAACTATTGAATGGATTTATACCAAATAACAAAAAGACACATCCCTGGACCAACATATACCTTCCTGCAAAATTTGGTGTAATTCCGTTCAGCATTTGTGTGCTGTATGAATACTTTATACATTACCTCTAAGTGAAGTCTGACTGCTTTTGTCCAAGCTACCAATGGGTTAAGGACAGGTTAATTTAGTGACTTTGGAATTCTCCCTGACAAGGATTGTGTTTGTTGCCTAAGTGCTGCTCCACCCACCTCAACCAATGACCCAATTTCGTACACTCTTCAAAAAGACGTGATACCCATAGCCAACAACTGACCTGCAACTTATAATGATTTTTCATTGTGTACCAACCATACATACATTCCTATGATAAAATATATAGTATGAAAAATGGGTATGAAGGAAATGTATGTATTTCTGAAATGCACCCAAGATACTGAGTTTAGGAACAGTGGCTAATTAAACACTTCTGAATTTGGGGTTACCCATTCAGAAAGTATTTTGCAAAAAGTGTTCTTTTTCACACACTAACTTTCTTTTGGAAGCCACGAATGCATAAAGATCAAATTGAAAATAGCAAATGTTCTATAATTCTGTGTTCCCACCTGTCTACCAATAAACATGGTACCCCATTTGTGTGGCCGGGCGTAGACTCTGTGAGACAAAATGGACAAATCGAGACCTGGAGACATGACATTTCACCCAACAGCAGCAAAACCACTTTTTAGGTCGAGCCTAGCGCAGCGCACATGCGAGGCTTCTTGTGTCTACTCTGTGTGGGTCTGACTCCTCCCACGCATTGGATTGGCTTTTGCGTGTGTCTTTTTAGAAGCAAAGCCTGCAAATGGCTAAAGGTGGGTGCATGTCCCTCCTCTTCTGAAAGGTTCACTCCCACGGCGTTTTGCCGCGGGAGCGAGCAGAGGCGCACAGGGCACCAGCTGCAGTGCCTCCTTGTCTTCGTGTGCCCGCCACCACCACTGCTTGTTAAATGGCCCAATTAAGTGTAAAGTTTGCCTAATAAGTACTCTTTTTTTTTATTTGGTGTTGGTGAGCTGTCCTTGCTGCTCGCATGCCAGTGGTCTTTAGTATTAAAGTTTATAGTTTAGCGCTCGTTATTGGGCAGGCTTGGACTGTATGTGCAATAGAGAGGGCCTCGTGGAAAAGTTAACAGGGCGGTGACCCGTCGTACTTTGGGAGTGGCGTCCAACCTAAGGTTGGAGCATTCAGCAGGCCCTGAATAGAAGTGACAGCCCGGGTAAAATGTGCCTCCCACTTTTTTTAACTAACAGAAAATGATTTTCAGGTTGTACCATAACGCACGTGTAAATGACCGTTAACCTCTCCAGTGGTTGCTCTCAAGCCTTGGTAGGTTCCCCGATTCCAATGCATTTGCTATTGTGCTGAATTAATCTGCCACTATCAGATTGTAAAAAAGAAAATATTTACCCGTAGTTATGGGCATTTTTTGTAAAAAGGTGATTTAAAAAAAAATTCCTGTTTGGGTTGCGAGGTTCTGTGGTAGTTGATGTAACACTTTTGGAGGGGACCCATGATACCGGCAATCTGAACTGCTTGCATTAAAATCTGTTGTGGGCGTGACTTTAAATCCATGTAGTTAGCGCTTAGTTGTATTAGCCTCCATCTAACCCAGCAGCGTGTTTGTTGCTCGCGGTAGCCATGGTAGGCCTTCCCTTGCTGACTAGCCGTTTAACACTTAAGTATGTTAACTGATCCATCGCTCAATGCACATTGTCGACGCCTGTCTACAATAAATAAGGCACGAGGCCTTTTATCTTTAGCCCGCGTTATCCTGTTAAGTACATAAAAAAAAATGTGCCCCTTCAATTATATCTGCACGTTTAATTGTCGGTGTGCCCCAGTAAAGCTAATATGTGAATGCTAAATTAGCAGCTGGCGTATGCTGCTATGATCCACCTATACGCGAGTCTTGCTGTTTACATTCCTCCCCGGGTTATTGAGCTATTCAAGTTTCCCTTTTAACTCATCTACTTGTTCCCAAGTGACATCTGTCGCTTGAGTCTCTTTACTTGTGGCTGGTTTCTCGATGCCTGTTTGCTCCTGTCACCCTCCTTCTTGTGCCGGCGCTGTGCCTCGGTCCCCCAGGCATGAGTAAAAAGCTGCTGCTCCCTGCGGTATGTAGAAACACTCTGGCACCAAACCCCATGAGCTGTCACTCCAGCAGAATCTGCATGCTGTACCGCACGCTGCAATTTTCTCAGTAAGCAGTCCTGGGAAAAGTCTTAAAATAACTCACGGCATGTATAGGCGAAATGTTTGGCATTTTGCAAAAGTAAAAATGTTAATCGATATGTTACACTTTTTTAAAAGCTCAGTAAAATGTATTTTTGTTATTATCTTTTTAGGTCGAGCCTGCCCACAGTGCAGCTGTCTGCTTGTGAAAGACCAATTGTGGGCTTACCAAGAACATAGCTTCCCGCCCATTGGGTTATCATTGGTTGCCTTTACCTTTGCTCTGATTTGGCTGCCTTCAATTCAATGGCTTGCCTTGTCCATCTTGTGACTGCGCCTCACCGGGAACATTAACAATGTGCTTGTGTCTTACTACTGCGCACTTTTAAAGAACTACTGTTTTTCCATGTATCTTAAGCACTTCACAAGAGTGCATGTGTTTTCCGCTGACTCCCTAGTGTGCTTGTCTTCTCGCCTCCACCTCACTCCATGTTGCTCTTTTTTGCCCGTGTGTTTCTCCCTGCCCCCTTCCGTGAAGCACTCTCCCTTATTTTTGTCCCCCCCTTTGCTCTCTCACTTGTGTGCTTCTCCCCACCGCTACAAGTTGATCTCTCACTCGTTGGCTTCCCCTCACCGTGTTCCACATTCCCTTCTCTCTCACTAATTTCCTTTTCTCCGATGCTCCATTCCCCCACCCATCTGTATTGTTGCACCCCACCCGCACTCTTGTTTTGCTTCACCCCACTGGCACTGTGTTGCTTCACCCTCCCTACTTCCCATGTTGTTTCTACCCCTCTTTGTTGCTTCCATCCCCCATGTTGCTTTCCCCACCCACTTTTGTGTATTTTTTATTTGCCAATACAACTCAGATCAGTAAACAGAAAGGAAAAATAGCACCTGTTCCATTTTCTAGGCCCATGTGTGGGTAGGCCTTTTTTTACTCTTATTTATCCATTCTGTACAGTATAGCTAAAACCGCTAGCAAAGCCGCTAGGTTCCAAAGGCGAGACCTGTTGGCTTTGCCAATGCTTGTTTTACAATGTTCACCACCCTGAACTCCTATGGGTGTCTAGTTTTCAGAAATGTCTGGGGTGGGTAGGTTTCCTTGGGTGGTTTTTCGTGTTGTGGTGCTAGGCGAGCCACATATCAGGGGTCGTGTTTTATGCAGAGAGGTGTGGGAAAACTGGGTGATATGTGTTTTGTGTATCACTGGATATTCTGAAAGTTTAGATTACAGAAATATCAGGAAAATTTGTGATTTTAGGCACAGTTTGAGGTTTGCAAAACTTTGTGGGTAAGACATCATCGTGGGATCCATGCATGGCACACCACCCTTGATTTCTCTTGGTGTCTAGTTTTCAGAAATGTCTGTGTTTGTTAAGATTGCCTGGGAGAAGGTTTAGCCCGAATAGTGCAGCCATTCAGCATAGCAAGTGAGACGAAATTGGGAGGCACTGCCAACCTGCTGGCCCATATGTTAGTGTGATCTCTGCTCCACCGGAGGAAATTGCGGCAAACCCCCATGGAAGAAAGATTGTATTTTTACTCCAGAACTTTTTTTGCCCTAGTTTAAAAATCCTGCTGTCTAGTGGGCTTTGCACCCCCAGGGCAGAAAGGCTGTATAGGACCCTTTGGGGTGGGCATATGACCCAATGACAGGGTGGACTGCCTCCACCTTTTTTTTGTTAAGTTTCACTTCCCTATTGGCTAGTGGACTTTTTGTCCCCAAGGGGGCAGATTGGGAACAAACCCCCAACCTCCTCCTTGCGGAAGAATGACTGTACTGACCCCTTTGTGTTGTGGTTTGACTCTATGGTAGAGTGGGCCATCCCTACCCCTTTCTTTAAAAAAAAATATAAATCCCTGTTATTTACTTAGCTTTGTACTCAGAGGTACTTTTTGGGGGCAAATGTCCCAATCTGCTTCACGAGGAGGGGCAGAAAGACTGCTTTCACCCTTTAAAGGTGGGATAATGGTTCTATGTTAGGGTGTGCCACCCCACCCCTTTTTTAAATATTGTTTATATCCCTGGTATTTACCATTCGTTCTCTCAAGGGAGTCAGAAAAACTGAATCTGACAGGGGGAAGCAAAGGCCCTTAGCCTTAGAGGGTAGTGCCTTCTCCAAAAATAATCCCTGTTGTCTTGTTGAAGCACCAAATGATCACATCCCACTGTGATCGCCCACTGTGATCGCCTGCACTTTGCAGACTAAGAGAGGCCTGCAGGAAAAGGGGATTAACCATCAAGAGCACAAAGGCTATTTCCTCAGAATCCACCATGAAAAAAACCAGTGTAGACTTTTTTTATACAAACAGAGGGGCTTGTCACTCCAACCAATTTTTAGTGAGTCTCCATTTATTTGTAGAAAAACATCTACACTGCTGTACATTAAGAAGCATTCAGCTGTTGTTATAAGTAAAGGATCATGACACCAGTTTAATGTTTCACTTGATAGAATGTATGAGGATTAGCAGTTTGTTTTCAATAATGGGCAAAAGTGAATTTTCTAAAGGGAAGATTTCTTCTTCAGGCATATAGAAAACTGGCAATTTGTCTTAAGGGAAATGCATATGTTTTCCAGTCTTCTGTTAGAACAGATATCATTAGGTATCATGGATACTTGAGTAAGTAATATATTGGGCCTTTGGTTAGTACTGTTGACCCACCCTATTCAACTAAGTGAATTGTTTGGTTCAAATAGGGGAGCATGAGGAACAACAGGGAATACTAGTAGGATATCCCGGTATGGTGATTTTTAATGTATGTCGATCATAAAAATTTGGACACTCTAGGGTGACTTTATAGCCACAGAAGAGTTTGACTTCCGGGGATATATAAATATATCTGTTTTAAGTGAAGGGCATGGGTAAACACTATTGATGGTATTATAGTAGGTGAGGTTCGTAAGATAAATACCCAGTAAAACTTGCAGTATAATATTATATCAAAAACAGGATCTCAATTCAAGATTTCTCACACATTAGGAAGTGAGACACACGGGCACATATAAGCATCTGGGATATAGTCTCTATTTAGAGTGCTTTACAGAAGTATACTTACCCATGTTGTTTATTTGGTTTCCTAGAAATACCATAATTGATGCAAATACTATAGACATAGTTGTCGGCACACTGAAAGATTTGGAGGGCTATTCAGTCCCCATTACCACGTCCCGAAAGTTGGACTCTGAATCCATGATATAGGTATGTGGCAATGGTGTAATATGGAAGCTAGGTGGTTACCTGGATGAAACATATTAATTAATTAAACTGTGTTGACAGTATTTTCTTTTTATTCAGGATCTTTTATATATTCCGGACCAATAAGACAGCCTGTCCATCACAGTTGGGACATACCCATTCCTACAGGAATTACACTCTCGAGGTGGGTTGGATTACCTTCCTAATAGGCACATCTTGGCCTTGATCATTATTTCCCCTTTTAAAAGCACTTATATTGGATCCTGTTAATTTACAGTGCAAAGGTGAAGGGCATAATAGTAGAAGTAGGGTTTTTAGAGAGGAAGCTTGGCGCTCAAGCTGATATGCGATGTGTGTGTCGTACTGCGAGTGAGGACGGTGCCACCTGGTCGGAGGAGATACCCTGTAACCCCCGTAATTGTGTAAGTCGTGAAACTCACACCAGGAATGTGAACAAAAATCCTGGGCACACATTATGAGGATAACTTATTAATAGAAATGTCTTGTATAATCTCTGATTCTTAATGGTCAACACCAGAGTGATTTTATAGAAGTATTTGAGCAACCACTTCAAGAAAAACAACCAGCCGACAAGTGTTTCGTCACACGAGGGAGTTATCCCGTGACTCTTCAGGGCTGGGAAAGATATAAGGCATAAAATCAACCAAAAAGCGGGTTGCTGTAAAATACAAAATAAAATTAAATATAAAGAAAAAGAAAAAGAAAAAGGGAACAAACCAAGGATCACCTTAAAAAAAAGTGGAAACCGTAAGTGACGAAAAGTGCGAGAGGCATGAATAAGTTGACATTGTAAGTGCTTCACTAACCTGGTGTAAAAATTGTGTTTAGAATAGAAAAGAAAGGAATATACACAAAACATAATCATATGAAAAAATATAAACAAATGACTATAAAGTATATAGAAAACGCGAAACGATATGCGAAATGTGAATAACCAAATAATGTGACTCGTGGTGCCAAAGTGGTTTGCATGTGACAGGATATAGAAAACTGCTTATAACTCTAAGGACAAAAACTCATAATTATATAAAACAACATGAGGGAAGTAACGTTACTATTGGAAACAATTGACTGAAAGACCGTCCAATGTAAGGTAAAATACCTATGTAGATAGTTATGACAAAAAAATGTTTTCTTTATATGGTAGAGAACGATTGTATCAGAGATGACATAAGTCCGCCCCAGTGGATCATTCACGGGCTGAGTATGGTGCAGGAGAAATATACAAAGGAAGCATACACAAAGGAGACATCAGGGAAAGACATTGAATACTAGGAGGAAGGTAAATACCTGAAAAAATAAATTTTCTGTAATCAAAAACACAACGGTGGAGATGACGTGATGAAAATGAGACACCTGCCACGGTGAAGAATCGCAGAGTGCCGGTGCCTCTTATTTAGACTATTCAAGCGGGTAATGCCTTAAGAAGAAGAAAAGGAGAAGAGAGGAAGAAAAAAGGGGAGCGAGGGGAAGGAAAAAAGGGGGGGAGGAGAAGGGAAGGAAAGAAGAAAATCAGCAAAATGGCGCAGGAAAAACAAAGTAAATTGGAGCCGGCAGGAGTCTGCATCCACGCCTACCTTGATGGGGAATCCGAAAATGGCGCCCTGGGAACTGAAAATCACAGCTGGATAAAGAATTCGACAGGGTGATGTCAAGCTGGGGGGAAGGAATGGAATGAATTGAAAAACCTGAAGGTGGAAATCAATGGGACGGGTGGACAACGGAAAGAAAAGAATCTTACCGTATGGGAGAAATGGGATGTAAATAGCTGTTCCAGGGTGTGCGGGAGGCGGGTAGGCCGTCCGACTGTGGACAAAGTGGAAGAGAGGTTGGATGACCAATTCACGGGATATGGAACTGTCAAAAGGAAGGCAGGCTTGGAAGTAGCTTACCTCTGTATCGGGCAAGAACAGATGTCAAAATCTGGTTTCGTTGGCTTTCCGGATGCGGAAGTCAAGAGGCGTGCCAGTGGGCTGTTTATAACGGAAGAGGAAAGAAAGACTAGAACGTGAACCGGCAACAGGAGTGCCGAGAACCGGGGACATGATGGAGTGAGCGACGGAATTCCTGAAGTAGAAAGTGTGAACGGACAGTGACGTGTGGTGAAAAAGGGGCTGGAAATCGATAGGTCAAATATGAGGGATGGGGAGAGGAAAAAAAGCGCCAGGGATATAAAGTGCAATGTCCAGCAGGGGATCTGGCCAGAAACAAAAAAACAAAAAAACACATAGAAAGTCCAGGGAAAGGAGAGAAGGAAAAGGCATAGGAAAGGAGCGGCTGAGTAAAATGTATAAGGAACATAAGTAAAAATAATGATAATACACAGTGGAAGAAACGACAAACATACATTGTCCAAAGAATTCTGGGAACAAAAAATCATCTGCATCATAATCAAAATAGTATTAAATATAAACAATGGAAGAAAAACCAAGCATTCAATGACCACAACAGGTGGTTGATGAAAGAGCAAGTTTGAGCCAATCAGTCGCCCAAAAAGTAATGTAGTTCATGGTCAGTATTTAGGCCGTGTTGAACCGTCTGCAGACGCATGATCCAAATTGCCTCCAATCGCCTCAGTCTCAATTCTCTATTGCCGCCCCGTGGGCTGATAGTCGCAACATCGATTCCGAAGAAAGAAAAGCGTTTTTGGAACCTTGGTTGGGGCACGTGCCTGCATGTACTGCCATTGGGTATCTTGTGTCTTGATTCTGCAGTGCCCTGATGTGTTCACCAATACGTTCCTTGAGCGGTCTGATGGTGCTTCCAATGTACCAGCGTGTGCAAGTGCATTCCAGGATGTAGACCACAAACTTGGTGTTACAGTTGATGTTGCATTGGATTTGATATTGTTTCTTGTTGACTCCAGTGAAGTTCTTGACGCCATTGAGAGCCAGTCTACATATTCCACAGCACCCACATTTGAAAAAGCCCAAAGTGTGCGTTGTTAGCCATGTCTGGTTTTTGTGGATATTAGGCACACTGGGACTAAGTCTTGATCTGAGAGTTCTGCCTCGTCTGTAGGTGATTAGAGGTTTATTGGTGATAATCTCTTTGAGTGTGGTATCTGCAAGTAGAACGCCCCAATGTTTGTTGAGGCTTTTTCTCATGGCTATTCCCATGTCACTATAATCGGTGATGAGTCTCACTGGCTGATCTCGTTCTGTAGCCAATTTCTTTTTGTCACTCAATGTGCCTTGCCTATCTGTCCTGTTGATCCTTGCTTCTGCTCGGCCGATGTTGCGTGCATTGTAGCCTCTAGCCCTGAATCTGTGTTTCATATCAGATATACATTTATGGAATTCTAGTTCCTCACTGCAGTTCCTCCTGGCTCTAACAAATTCTCCATATGGGATTGCCTCAATTTGGTGTGATGGATGAGAGCTGTCAGCGTGCAGTATGGCATTACAGGACGTTGCCTTTCTGTATAGGCGACTGTGTAGTGTATCTGATTTGATGTAGATTTCTACATCCAGGAATGTTATGCTTGTGGTACTGGATTCAGTTGTGAATCTCATGTTTATATCGTTGGAATTGAGATGTAAACAAAATTCTGACAGCTTATGTTGGGACCACAATAGACACTGCCTCAATATCTTCCAGTTCTACCTCCATCAATACAATCCCTACCAGTGACAGTGACACTGAGAATCAGTTAAGCAACTCAACCAAATCAGGTTCCACTAAATCATCTTTTTTAAGGGAAGTACAGGCGATACGCAGAGAGAACAGAACGCAACAGAGACAAGGGGCCCTAGACAGAAAACCCGCAGAGGGAAGAGGGCAGGAGTCAGAAAACTACAAAAAGAAACTAAGGTCTGGGGACGAGAAGAACAAATAAACCAACCAAATTTGGACATTCAAGTCATCAATTTATCGTCTCAATCTGTTAAGAAATTGGCTACAGAACGAGATCAGCCAGTGAGACTCATCACCGATTATAGTGACATGGGAATAGCCATGAGAAAAAGCCTCAACAAACATTGGGGCGTTCTACTTGCAGATACCACACTCAAAGAGATTATCACCAATAAACCTCTAATCACCTACAGACGAGGCAGAACTCTCAGATCAAGACTTAGTCCCAGTGTGCCTAATATCCACAAAAACCAGACATGGCTAACAACGCACACTTTGGGCTTTTTCAAATGTGGGTGCTGTGGAATATGTAGACTGGCTCTCAATGGCGTCAAGAACTTCACTGGAGTCAACAAGAAACAATATCAAATCCAATGCAACATCAACTGTAACACCAAGTTTGTGGTCTACATCCTGGAATGCACTTGCACACGCTGGTACATTGGAAGCACCATCAGACCGCTCAAGGAACGTATTGGTGAACACATCAGGGCACTGCAGAATCAAGACACAAGATACCCAATGGCAGTACATGCAGGCACGTGCCCCAACCAAGGTTCCAAAAACGCTTTTCTTTCTTCGGAATCGATGTTGCGACTATCAGCCCACGGGGCGGCAATAGAGAATTGAGACTGAGGCGATTGGAGGCAATTTGGATCATGTGTCTGCAGAAGGTTCAACACGGCCTAAATACTGACCATGAACTACATTACTTTTTGGGCGACTGATTGGCTCAAACTTGCTCTTTCATCAACCACCTGTTGTGGTCATTGAATGCTTGGTTTTTCTTCCATTGTTTATATTTAATACTATTTTGATTATGATGCAGATGATTTTTTGTTCCCAGAATTCTTTGGACAATGTATGTTTGTCGTTTCTTCCACTGTGTATTATCATTATTTTTACTTATGTTCCTTATACATTTTACTCAGCCGCTCCTTTCCTATGCCTTTTCCTTCTCTCCTTTCCCTGGACTTTCTATGTGGTTTTTTTGTTTTTTTGTTTCTAGCCAGATCCCCTGCTGGACATTGCACTTTATATCCCTGGCGCTTTTTTTCCTCTCCCCATCCCTCATATTTGACCTATCGATTTCCAGCCCCTTTTTCACCACACGTCACTGTCCGTTCACACTTTCTACTTCAGGAATTCCGTCGCTCACTCCATCATGTCCCCGGTTCTCGGCACTCCTGTTGCCGGTTCACGTTCTAGTCTTTCTTTCCTCTTCCGTTATAAACAGCCCACTGGCACGCCTCTTGACTTCCGCATCCGGAAAGCCAACGAAACCAGATTTTGACATCCGTTCTTGCGCGATACAGAGGTAAGCTACTTCCAAGCCTGCCTTCCTTTTGACAGTTCCATATCCCGTGAATTGGTCATCCAACCTCTCTTCCACTTTGTCCACAGTCGGACGGCCCACCCGCCTCCCGCACACCCTGGAACAGCTATTTACATCCCATTTCTCCCATACGGTAAGATTCTTTTCTTTCCGTTGTCCACCCGTCCCGTTGATTTCCACCTTCAGGTTTTTCAATTCATTCCATTCCTTCCCCCCAGCTTGACATCACCCTGTCGAATTCTTTATCCAGCTGTGATTTTCAGTTCCCAGGGCGCCATTTTCGGATTCCCCATCAAGGTAGGTGTGGATGCAGACTCCTGCCGGCTCCAATTTACTTTGTTTTTCCTGCGCCATTTTGCTGATTTTCTTCTTTCCTTCCCTTCTCCTCCCCCCCTTTTTTCCTTCCCCTCTCTCCCCTTTTTTCTTCCTCTCTTCTCCTTTTCTTCTTCTTAAGGCATTACCCGCTTGAATAGTCTAAATAAGAGGCACCGGCACTCTGCGATTCTTCACCGTGGCAGGTGTCTCATTTTCATCACGTCATCTCCACCGTTGTGTTTTTGATTACAGAAAATTTATTTTTTCAGGTATTTACCTTCCTCCTAGTATTCAATGTCTTTCCCTGATGTCTCCTTTGTGTATGCTTCCTTTGTATATTTCTCCTGCACCATACTCAGCCAGTGAATGATCCACTGGGGCGGACTTATGTCATCTCTGATACAATCGTTCTCTACCATATAAAGAAAACATTTTTTTGTCATAACTATCTACATAGGTATTTTACCTTACATTGGACGGTCTTTCAGTCAATTGTTTCCAATAGTAACGTTACTTCCCTCATGTTATTTTATATAATTATGAGTTTTTGTCCTTAGAGTTATAAGCAGTTTTCTATATCCTGTCACATGCAAACCACTTTGGCACCACGAGTCACATTATTTGGTTATTCACATTTCGCATATCGTTTCGCGTTTTCTATATACTTTATAGTCATTTGTTTATATTTTTTCATATGATTATGTTTTGTGTATATTCCTTTCTTTTCTATTCTAAACACAATTTTTACACCAGGTTAGTGAAGCACTTACAATGTCAACTTATTCATGCCTCTCGCACTTTTCGTCACTTAGGGTTTCCACTTTTTTTTAAGGTGATCCTTGGTTTGTTCCCTTTTTCTTTTTCTTTTTCTTTATATTTAATTTTATTTTGTATTTTACAGCAACCCGCTTTTTGGTTGATTTTATGCCTTATATCTTTCCCAGCCCTGAAGAGTCACGGGATAACTCCCTCGTGTGACGAAACACGTGTCGGCTGGTTGTTTTTCTTGAAGTGGTTGCTCAAATAAATACTTCTATAAAATCACTCTGGTGTTGACCATTAAGAATCAGAGATTATACGAGACATTTCTATTAATAAGTTATCCTCATAACGTGTGCCCAGGATTTTTGTTCACAAAGGTGAAGGGCAATCAGCCCATGCAATATTCACACAAATATTACGTGAATTCTAGCAGCATTGGCATTTAGAAATACAGGCTCCGAACATCAATGGGAGCAACAAAACAAAGAGGTATGATTTTGAATTACCTTAACTAATACCTACCTACACTTTATGAGATATCGGGAAGGATATTCAAAAGTGAGGCTCAACAATCTACGCCCTTTTGTAAGTCATCTGTGTACCTCACCTTTATATAAACAAGTGAGTGAGTCTAGCTATTTTTGGAATAAGAGTATGACTGTGGCAGAATGTTTGGTAGTGATAAACACAAGTGAATGGTTGGTTCTTGGTCTCTATTTGGCCCCGTAGACAATCATGATCTGACTAAAAAAAATGTGGGTAACAATTTTAGTGTTCACTAAGCATGATTCAGGATAAATAGGTCTAGACAAAAAGTTAATTTAATTGAGATGAATGTCTTTTTAAATAAAACATGGAATGATTAGTACTGTTTTGGTTCATTTTGATAAGTGTGATTTTGTTACATAATTCATAAGACCATTCTGATACATGTTCTGTCTTTCATGCAGGTGAACACTGCATTTTTGTTTAGAGAAATATAATTATTATTGTTGTCCTGAAGAAGGTGGTCCTACATTAGTTATCCACCGAAATGCATCGACGCCCCCCTGTTGTCTTGTTAGATTTGAGGAACAATGTATTATAAGTGGAATAATGCCTAGATGTTCATGATTTATTGATTCGTTCAAATTAACAAAATTGAAATGACTAATATGTATGTCTTGGTTGTTGTCTGACTTAATATAACGTCTTGATGATATTATGTGCAATATTCTAGCAGGAGGTCAGATTGTTGTTAGACTGTTTTTAAACAATACGAATTTTATATAATTGCACAATTGTTTTTTATTGATTCTTTCATTAAACAGATTTTTATAATTGCTGTTTGGGTCCCCTTTAAGACTGATACTAAGGAATGTTTGATTGTGAAGATAGTGGAATGTGAGATACATGAATTTTTCTGATGATACACAGAACAAATATTGATCCTTGCTTGGTCTTGAAGATGGTCTCATAAACATTCTGAAAGGGACACAACATTGACTCATTTTGACATCAAAGAGGTTGGCTTTTTTGGAGAATTTCTTCCTGTGGCTTTGTTTTACTTGATGGACTCTGAGGAAATAGCCTTTGTGCTCTTGGTGTTTGATCCCCTTGTTTTTCTGTTTCCTAGTGCTTTGCTTAATTGATTGTCTCTTTTTGAACAATTCCAGTTGAAATGTTGGATGGTGGGGTCTATATATAAAGTTTTATTGATGTATATCTTTTGAAACAAATAAAATATGTTTTGTGAAATCTTTCTTTTTATGATTAGTTGAATTGTTACAATTTCATGGCACAAATGTATGTTCTATTTATTTATTTCCTTGATTAGGGGCATTTTGCTGTGATTTTGTTATGGCTGGCAAGCAAGACAATAGAGGACTCAGGCCCAGGTGTGAGCTACATCTGCCAGTGTCAGGGTAGGCTTCCTTTGAGGTTAATTCAGTTCGTGGGCACAGCCCAGATGGCCATTGTGTCACAAGAAGGTCGATCCCTCTCCCTTTGCCTCAGCTTTGGGAGCCACTTCACACCTAATCAAGAAATGATTCAGCTCCTGGGTGACACTGGCAGAAAGGCAGTAATATAATATCAGAATTGACCATTAAGTAGATTTTAAATACTACTAAGATTAGTCCGTGAATCATATTTTCAAGCTACTCCCAAACTGAAGTTAAACATAATAAGGTGTTATATTGTAACCCAGTGCTTTCCAATGAGAGAGTCAGCCCTGCCATAGTGGAAAATGGCTTTGGAGGTTCTTCAGTGCCAGGACTTGTAAAACATAAACTATACAGGTCATTATTTTCAAATACCATGCACCCTGCCCAATGGGCATTTAGGGCTTTTCTTGGGGATGACATAAGTATTAAAAAGGAAGGTTTAGGCCTGGGAAACGATTTATTTTGCCAGGTTGAATTGGCAGTTTTAAACTGCACTTCTAGGCTGCAAGGGGAGGCCTGGGCACATTCTTTGCAGTTCATTACGTAGCGCGAATCTGACTGAAGCCGTCTCATGTGTGAGAATTCTCGTCAGCTGTTCCCAGTTCCCAGTCGGAGCTAGAGGCCGCTGGGGGTTGCCAGTGCGGTTACCCCGGCTCACAGCTCCCGGTTCTTGCTGCCGAGTGAGAGCGAGGCTGCGAGGACTCATTGCGGTGTGAGGGCTTCTCTGCCGCAAAAGTCACCCTAAAAGCGGCAGAAGCTAGTGCCCTCGCAGCGGTAGGAGCAGGAGCCGCACCTGTGCTCCAGCAGCGGCAGGAGCCGCGTCAGTGCACCCGCAGCGGCAGGAGCCGCGCCAGTGCCTCTGCCAGTGGCCGGAGCCGCGCCTGTGCTTCCCGCAGCGGCAGGAGCCGCACCAGTGCCCCCCGCAGCCGTAGGAGAGTCTCAGAAACCGAGGAGGAGTTTCGCGCAATCAGCGCAATCAGCAGCCTGAACGGCGCCTGAACGGAGCCTGAACGGAGCGGAGCGTTTGGAGCATTTGGAAGAGCCGACGGCGCCGCGATCAGAGCTGGCATTTTGGAAAGTGCCGAAGAGCCGAAGGGGGGTGAGCTGTGGTTGAGCTGTGGGGGCTGAGCACGCAGGTTGGTGCGGTGCGGTGGAGGCAGTTCCTCTTGCTCCCCCCGTGTTTCCCCCATTCTCGGCTCCTTTATGCTCACTCATTATCCCCTCCCCCTGTGAGTGGGTTGGCGGCGAGAGGCGGTAAGAGGTGAGACGTTTGCAGATAGCGGCGGCGAGGGCTGAGTGGACTTTGTTAACCTGGTTTGGAACCTGGATTATTGCTGGTCCAGAAGGACATAAGGACAACAGAACTCTTGGTGCCCTCAAGCTGTGCTGCTCTGTGAAAAATTTCCACACTACTCTACGTTTCGCCCCCCTCTGCCCCGCCTTTGCCTTGCTCCTTACTCGTGGGAGTGAAGTTTGTGGGTGGCGGCCCGGCTGTAGGAGTCAGGCTGGTGTAGTTTACAAAGCCACCTACAGTCGTTGGCCCATCGACCCAGTGGCCTTATCTACCAAAACCTACTAAATTATAGAGGCCGCAGCCTTGCTCCAGCCCGGCATTGCATCTACACACCGCTCCTCCCCTAGCCCCCTTGCCCCCCCCTTGCTTTGCATAGGCGGGGGGGAGGGGAGAGGCTATAGCAAGCAGCGAGAGTAGTTTGGAATAGAGAGAAGGAGTTGCGGCATTGAATTAAATCGCATCGCATCTCATCACCTGTCAGTAGTAGCCACCATTGCCGCTAAGTCTTTTCAGTAAATCTAGCGACTCACCTAGGCTGCATTATTTCACGGAAACGTTGCCTGTTATTTTGCAGGCAGCTTGAAATCCGCCCGTGAAGAATTTTTAGCGGTCGTGAAACGTGGGGGCTGCGAACTGAGGGCTGTGCCTGCAAGAATTGTATGTTGGAGAGAGGAAATTCAGCACTGCGTTCAGAGCCCGGTGTAGCATAAGCGGCGCATCGGTGCTCGGGCGCATTAGCGTATTGGGGTCCTCGAATTCATTCTTCTCCGTTTATGCTGGCTGCATGGCAAAGGTCCTATAATATAATTCAGGAGCAAAGCTATGACTGCAAAAAACTTCGCTCTGGCAGATTAGTGTATACAAGAGCTTGTAAAAAAACTAGAGCTAACCCTTTAAGGAATCAGTCTCTGCAAATCAATTCCCTGAAGAGTTTCAACACCATTCCTTCCTTTTTTCCGAAAAAAGAAACAAGCTTAAAACTTGTAGAGATGCCGGAATCACCTGAAAAAAAGCATGAAGTGACTAAAGCAACTCCTGGAAAATCAGTAGTATTAGTAGTATCTCCCTCTCCTTTGTCCAAAATCAGGGACTCATGCCCGATAGACATCCATCACATGGATTCTAGGATAGTAGTTGACTCCCTTTTGGCAAATCTAACTACTCATTCCACGGCAATTGGAGCCTTCGACCCTGTAGGATCTGCTCAATCATCTCAAAAAGGGGAAGAAAAGGATGACCGTATAGCGGAAGATTTTACGCTGCCTGATATCAACCCAGAACTTCCACATAAGATGTTTTATGCTCTTAATTTAGAATCGTCTAGGATTCTTTCTCTTGCCACCCCACTATCTTTTAAGGATCCTCCTGTGAAATTACAATTGTTTAGCAGTACACCTAGCGAAGCAAGTTTATTAAACTCACGGGGATCATTAACCGCCGAATTATCCCTAA
This sequence comes from Calotriton arnoldi, assembly GCA_963921515.1. NCBI lineage: Eukaryota > Metazoa > Chordata > Amphibia > Caudata > Salamandridae > Calotriton > Calotriton arnoldi. The sequence continues at coordinate 106,859 of CAWUFW010012752.1, forward strand.
ATTTTCCCCCATTAATTAATAATCCGGAGTCAAAAAGTTGTTGTCGGATTCGTTACTTTGCTTAGAAAGAGTGCTGGCCTCTATTTTAGCATTATTAGAGAAGTCAGTAAGTAATTCCGACTCTATTTTGGATTCTGTCTTGACACTGACAAAAATGATCGCAATTGATAAAAACTTATTGTTGGATAAGGTCTGTGCACTTCCTCCCAGTACTTCAAAGGATGTGAAGGGAATAAATAGTCCCCTTCCGATGAATGACCCAAACAAACTAAACTTTATCCAAATAAATTCTTTTCCACAAGTCAAAGGGCGAGACTTTGGTACACAATCTGGTAAGTCTTTCCTTTTCAGCAGAAATAATAAACATAAAAAGAAAGGAAATGAGGATATACTCGATAAGCTACATTCTTCTACCTTACAACAACTTTTTGATACGGAGTCTTTAGTTACAGCGGTTGGCCCTCCGTCTTGTCCACTTCTTATGACGGAAAAAACAAATATAAACCTAAGACTAAAGGTTTTTCCAATCTTCCAAAAAACAGCCATAAAACCGCCAAAACAGCATGCAAAGGAAAGACATAACGTTGGAAGTTCTCCTATCAAGGAAACAGAATTTAAGACCAAAAATAACTTTGTCTGCAAGAAAAAGCGGAAGGAAAAAAAGGAAAAACATAGAAGGATAAATAAAAAAAGGTCTAAACAGTTACGCTTTGATCCTACCACTATCCTTAATATGTCTCCAAAGCCAGATGTAACTGTTACAAATATAGAAAATGGACAAACTGAACCTAATCATTTGGGCTCTTGCTCCCTTATTTTAAACTCAGGTGGTCCTTGTAACCCTACTAAAGCAGTTGAGACATTAGATAAATGTGTTCCTCCCATTGCTCAAAGTGCACAGAATCCTAATGCTACATTATTTGCTTCCTGTTTAGGCAACCATACTATTTATAATTTCGAAAATTTCATCTCCGAGGCGCCTAGCATGGATATTAACTCCCAGCCCGCCTCTTATAGTCTGGACTTTTCGTTTATTTTTGATCATGAACCTTTTATGAATAGGTCCTTCTTGTTGGGTTGCTTTGCAGAGATCTCAGGTTTACGGATGATCGAAAGTAACGATATTGTGCTGGTTGAGGTTCAAAAATATAACAACCCTCGGGGAGCAAGAGTAACTTTCGCTTCTAAGGCCATTTCCCATTTAATAGTGGCCCACAGCGATAAATTACGCCGTTGTGGCCTTGATGTCTTAATACCAGAAGTAACGTCATCCTTAAAAATAGCGACTCAAAAAAGCCCCTTTTTTTGATTTAGAAACTCAGTGCAGGTGACAAACCGTTGTTAGAGAAGGACAGTTCTATGCAGGTTTTTCTTGGTAAAGAAGGTAAGAGGGTGCTGATCCACACAGGGAAAAATAGTCCTTATATGCCCCCTCTAGAGGAGGAAGATAAGAAATGGGGCTGGGTGGCAGGTGTTCTAAATTCAAATAGGCCCTCTGGCTTAAAATGTGCGAATTCCTCCTAGCAAGGAATTGAAGGTGATATCTTGGAACGCAGCCGGCTTAAGCAATAACAATAATAAGCTGTTACTATTGAAAGAACAAAATGCCGATGTAATCTGTTTACAAGAGACCTGGATCTCTAAGAACTGGTCTACTGAGGATTACATAGTGCTGAGCCGGCCTGCGTTACCTGTGAACAGAGGTCACGCCAAAGGAGGTATAGCCATATTACTAAGTACGAGCCTTAGTTGGTCATACAAGGAAATTTCTCATCCCTCTAACCTAATGCAGGCGATCAAATTAGTTCATAAGGAGGACCAAGTTTCCCTAGATTCCATGTTACTTATAAATGCATACCTGCCCCCCGATGCCGCATATTCTTATCTTTTAAAAGAGCTATTCCTCTTTATTTCCTCCATTTTGGACAACGAAGATTGTAGATCGATATTACTGATGGGAGATTTGAATTCTAAAGTTTCATCCTATAGTATAAGGGTATTCTCCAATACCAAAAAGATGAAGCCCTTAAGATTCCGTTTGCTCAATTTCCTGAAAAAAGTAGGACAGATAAAAGAGGAGTTTCATTACTTGAAGGTTTGAGAAGTCTAGACCTTTTAATTGTTAACGGAAGGCTAGATAATGATATTCCTGCTAATTATACTCATAAGGCGCCAACTGGAAGATCCATTATAGATTATCTGATTGTTTCTGCTAATTCTTTTCACAAACTCACATGTATGGAAGTTCTTGGAAACGTTTTTAGTGATCATATGTTGATCTGTTTTAAATTCGATTTCACCTGCGCCAGGGTTGATCCCTGGAATTTTAAAGGTGACACAGTAGAGTTTAATGTAACAAATGGTAGAATGTATTGGAACACTCTAGCTACCGTTAAACTAAAAACACATTTATTAACCCTAATAAGAGAGCAGCAGCGCTTAATAACGGTCGAGGGTGATCCTTTACAATGTGATCTACTTGCCTCCTTCTCCGTCAATATAGGTCACTTGGCGAAATCCCGCAAATTAATTTGTGCTCCCGTTAAACAGAGACCACATTTTAATGCATTGCTCACTTTAAACAGGGAAATAAATAAATTAGTGAGGGCCCAGTTTTTGAAATTCTCAAGCGAAAGAAACAATCTAATAAATCTATTAAAGAGAAAAAGACAGAGGAAGAAACGTTCGCTAAGACAAATAAAGGAGGACGGCGTTTGGATGCAGCTAAAGGTGGCAGCCTCTAAAAATAACTCCAAAAGGTATTGGGAAATTATGGAAGATTGCTGCGGGACTAGAATAAAATCCCTCTCGATACCAATAAAAGAAGAGGATTGGAAATCTCACTTATTAGAGTTGTATTCCGCGAACCCTATTTCCTTAAAATCATATATCGCTGCATTTGATCAATCAAATGCCTTCGTATTCAACTACGCACCCTCAGTTAATGAAGTGACTGGAATTATAAGAAAAATGAGATCTTCAGGAGAAATGGGCCCTGACGAAATCCCAATGACGGTTATTAAAAAAGAGCCACTTTTGTGGGCTACTTATCTTGCTCCATTATTTAATTCCTGTTACCTTCAGGGGAAGACCCCACCCTCTTGGTCTGGAAGTGTTTTAATTCCACTGTACAAGAAGGGCCCTAGATCACATCCAGGCAATTATCGGCAAATTGCCCTACTGGACGCGGTAGGAAAAATATTTGCACGTAGTATCCTGATTCATCTTACTGAATGGGTGACGGAGATGAAGGTCCTCCCTTTAGAACAAGCAGGCTTTCGCAAAAGTCACTCCACTTTAGACAATATATTTATGTTGAAACTAATTGAGGAAAAATATACATCTACTCGTAAATCAAATGTATATATGGCTTTTATAGATTTTTTCTATTTTCGATAAGGTAGATCGACCGCTTTTATGGAGAAAGTTGCAAAAAATGGGTCTGCCCTCTCCTCTGTAATCCATAATTATTGCTCTTCATTCCCAAACTTGGTGCCAGATACTAATGGGAGGAAACCAAGGTCTCTCTGACATAATCCCCACAGAAAATGGCCTGAAACAAGGTTGTCTGCTAGCACCGCTAATATTTTCTTTATATATAGCGGACCTACCCGATTGTCTCATCCAAATTAGTGGAGACGCACCTAAGATAGGCTCTCGATCTTTAGCTTGTCTTCTATATGCAGACGACGTTGTAATAATGGACCTAACCCCTATCGGGCTAAATAGAAAGCTGACATTACTACAGCAATACACAGTAGATAATTTCTTGAAAATAAATGTTTCTAAAAGTAAAATTTTAATTATGAAAAGTTCTAAAAGTCGAAAATTTTGTAACTTTAAATGGCAAATTGGTCCTGAAAAGTTGGAGGTGGTAGATTCTTACCTCTATTTAGGGAAACTCTTAACCGGTAGTTTAAAGAATAAACCTCATATTGATCATAGCACTTGTAAGGCAATGTCTCATGCCAATGGCCTGCGTATTTTCTACCAGGCTATGGGCAGAAGACATTTCTTACACCTTTTGACGGTTTTTAAGGCAAAAATTCCACCAACCTTGCTTTATGCGATTGAATCAATCCCTGTTAAGGACTGGAATTTCTTAAATAAGACCGAAGGCCAAATATTACGCAAAATTTGCAATTTTGGTACAGTAATTCCAACGGCAGCAATTAGATTAGAATTTGGGTTGATAGGCTCTTATATTCAAGGCTTATCCCGGGTTCTACGTTGGGGATATCAACTAAAAAACAGTGAACCGGATACACTAAGAGATCTTCTAGGTCGCGAAATTTTTAAGGTGAAGGCAGGTAACTTCTCTTTTTGTCAGGATTTTTTATTGGCACAGAAAATATTTGGTATACAAGATGATTTAGTGTTCTCTCTCCCACCCTTAGGATTTAAATCTCTCCTAAAAACTTTATGTGGTAAAATCAGTTTTAATAAAGATATTAAATTTTGTAATTCTAAGGAAAGACTAAAACTAATAGTTAGGACTAACGTACTGAGAACCCCACAAAAATACGTATTTTGGAATCTAGAACATGGAATCCGGCACCTGCTAATTTTATGTCGCATGAATCTCCTACCCCTAAACGATTTAACAATAAACTGGTCTCAGAATTCGAATAAAGGTAAAATTTGTAATTTTTGCAATCTGGGTATCCAGACTTTAGATCATGTTTTGTTTGCCTGTCCGGCATTGGTCTCGAGTCGTTATCGTTGGCTTAGGCCGATGTTTCTACAGAACAGTGTAAAAAACGTAGCTTCAGCCCGAGATTATCTTTTTTGTCCAAAAAATGAATCGGTATGTGTAAAACTTTGTAACTATTTTAAAGAATGTATGTATATATTTTAAATCTGTTATATATATATTTTCTCTATTTGGGTAGTTAACTTTCTCGTTTAAGAAAATCTCACGAAGGATTAGTATTTCGTTTTTCAAATTGCATTTTGCACATCCAAGCTGCTATTTACTGCCATTTTGCACATTAGGGATATGTTGAGTATATGTTCCACCCAGACCTTACGGTTATTCCTTAAAATTAATCGAAGTGAAACTTTGCTTGCATTTTGCACATAACTTAGCTGCTACTGAATTGGCTTTCGCACAGTTCTGGCTACTTTCAGTTACTCTGCTTCCATGCTGCTATTAGGTGGATATTTTACTTCCTTTTATATATTTGTACATTGTAAGAGAGGCTTTGCTTCCTCCTTGCTTGATAAATAATTTTTAATTGTTTTATTTGAATTAGAATTTTGGGTTTATAAAATCTATGAATGGGTAGCTATTAGATGTCCTATGCACTTACAGGATACGGCTTGTTATCTCTTCCTTTATGTTACAAATTTTAAATGCTATTTAAAGTCGAAATGTTTACGTGCCACGGTGGTAAATTTTATGATGGTATGTGGAAAGAGCCTTATTATGTTTTGTTATTTATAATACTATGTACGTAATTTTATGTGGACCTCCTAGGAGTTCCAAATCTTGAATAAAAATATTGAATTGAATTGCATTTTCAATTCAGTGGTGAAAAAATATGTGCTGCAGTCTGCCAGTGACATTTACCTTAAGGGCCTGGGTACACTTTTTATTACCATATACTAAGGAATATAGGTAATTTAAATCTGCCAATCAGAAGTGTAGCACCTTCCCAGCCTGGGTATCCACCAATGATCATGCCACACATGGAGCTTAGTATTACACGCCTTTATTCTGCTGCTTGTATCTGCAAACTCAACATTCTAAAAACAAGTTTTCATGGCTTTGTGACTAATATGTATGTCTTGGTTGTTGTCTGACTTAATATAACGTCTTGATGATATTATGTGCAATATTCTAGCAGGTGTTCAGATTGTTGTTAGACTGTTTTTAAACAATACAAATGTTATATAATTGCACAATTGTTTTTTATTGATTCTTTCATTAAACAGATTTTTATAATTGCCTTTTGGGTCCCCTTTAAGACTGATACTAAGGAATGTTTGATTGTAAAGATAGTGGAGTGTGAGATACCTGAATGTTTCTGATGATACACAGAACACATATTGATCCTTGCTTGGTCTTGAGGATGGTCTCATAAACATTCTGAAAGGGACACAACATTGACTCATTTTGACATCAAAGAGGTTGGCTTTTTTGGAGAATTTCTTCATGTGGCTTTGTTTTACTTGATGGACTCTGAGGAAATAGCCTTTGTGCTCTTGTTGTTTGATCCCCTTGTTTTTGTGTTTCCTACTGCATTGCTTAATTGATTGTCTCTTTTTGAACAATTCCAGTTGAAATGTTGGATAGTGGGGTCTATATATAAAGTTTTATTGATCTATATCTTTTGAAACAAATAAAATATGTTTTGGGAAATCTTTCTTTTTATGATTAGTTGAATTGTTACAATTTCATGGCACAAATGCATGTTCTATTTATTTATTTCCTCGATTAGGGACATTTTTCTTTGATTTTGTTATGGCTGGTAAGCAAGACAATAGAGGACACATGCCCAGGTGTGAGCTACATCTGCCAGTGTCAGGGTAGGCTTCCTTTGACGTTAATTCAGTTCGTGGGCACATCCCAGATGGCCATTGTGTCACAAGAAGGTCGATCCCTCTCCCTTTGTCTCAGCTTTGGGAGCCACTTCACACCTAATCAAGAAATCATTCAGCTCCTGGGTGACACTGGCAGAAAGGCAGTAATATAATATCAGAATTGACCATTAAGTAGATTTTAAATACTACTAAGATTAGTCCGTGAATCATATTTTCAAGCTACTCCCAAACTGAAGTTAAACATAATAAGGTGTTATATTGTAACCCAGTGCTTTCCAATGAGAGAGTCAGTCCTGCCATAGTGGAAAATGGCTTTGGAGGTTCTTCAGTGCCAGGACTTGTAAAACATAAACTATATTGTCATTATTTTCAAATACCATGCACCCTGCCAATGGGCATTTAGGACTTTTCTTGGGGATGACATAAGTATTAAAAAGGAAGGTTTAGGCCTGGGAAACGATTTATTTTGCCAGGTTGAATTGGCAGTTTTAAACTGCACTTCTAGGCTGCAAGGGGAGGCCTGGGCACATTCTTTGCATTTTCAATTCAGTGGTGAAAAAATATGTGCTGCAGTCTGCCAGTGACATTTACCTTAAGGGCCTGGGTACACTTTTTATTACCATATACTAGGGAATATAGGTAATTTAAATATGCCAATCAGAAGTGTAGCACCTTCCCAGCCTGGGTATCCACCAATGATCATGCCACACATGGAGCTTAGTATTACACGCCTTTATTCTGCTGCTTGTATCTGCAAACTCAACATTCTAAAAACAAGTTTTCATGGCTTTGTGACTAATATGTATGTCTTGGTTGTTGTCTGACTTAATATAACGTCTTGATGATATTATGTGCAATATTCTAGCAGGAGTTCAGATTGTTGTTAGACTGTTTTTAAACAATACAAATTTTATACAATTGCACAATTGTTTTTTATTGATTCTTTCATTAAACAGATTTTTATAATTGCCTTTTGGGTCCCCTTTAAGACTGATACTAAGGAATGTTTGATTGTGAAGATAGTGGAGTGTTAGATACCTGAATTTTTCTGATGATACACATAACAAATATTGATCCTTGCTTGGTCTTGAGGATGGTCTCATAAACATTCTGAAAGGGACACAACATTGACTCATTTTGACATCAAAGAGGTTGGCTTTTTTGGAGAATTTCTTCCTGTGGCTTTGTTTTACTTGATGGGCTCTGAGGAAATAGCCTTTGTGCTCTTGTTGTTTGATCCCCTTGTGTTTGTGTTTCCTACTGCATTGCTTAATTGATTGTCTCTTTTTGAACAATTCCAGTTGAAATGTTGGATGGTGGGGTCTATATATAAAGTTTTATTGATGTATATCTTTTAAAACAAATAAAATATGTTTTGGGAAATCATTCTTTTTATGATTAGTTGAATTGTTACAATTTCTTGGCACAAATGCATGTTCTATTTATTTATTTCCTTGATTAGGGGCATTTTTCTGTGATTTTGTTATGGCTGGCAAGCAAGACAATAGAGGACTCAGGCCCAGGTGTGAGCTACATCTGCCGGTGTCAGGGTAGGCTTCCTTTGACGTTAATTCAGTTCGTGGGCACAGCCCAGATGGCCATTGTGTCACAAGAAGGTCGATCCCTCTCCCTTTGTCTCAGCTTTGGGAGCCACTTCACACCTAATCAAGAAATCATTCAGCTCCTGGGTGACACTGGCAGAAAGGCAGTAATATAATATCAGAATTGACCATTAAGTAGATTTTAAATACTACTAAGATTAGTCAGTGAATCATATTTTCAAGCTACTCCCAAACTGAAGTTAAACATAATAAGGTGTTATATTGTAAGCCCTGCCATAGTGGAAAATGACTTTGGAGTTTCTTCAGTGCCAGGACTTGTAAAACATAAACTATACATGTCATTATTTTCAAATACCATGCACCCTGCCCAATGGGCATTTAGGGCTTTTCTTGGGGATGACATAAGTATTAAAAAGGAAGGTTTAGGCCTGGGAAACAATTTATTTTGCCAGGTTGAATTGGCAGTATTAAACTGCACTTCTAGGCTGCAAGGGGAGGCCTGGGCACATTCTTTTCATTTTCAATTCAGTGGTGAAAAAATATGTGCTGCAGTCTGCCAGTGACATTTACCTTAAGGGCCTGGGTACACTTTTTATTACCATATACTAGGGAATATAGGTAATTTAAATCTGCCAATCAGAAGTGTAGCACCTTCCCAGCCTGCGTATCCACCAATGATCATGCCACACATGCAGCTTAGTATTACACGCCTTTATTCTGCTGCTTGTATCTGCAAACTCAACATTCTAAAAACAAGTTTTCATGGCTTTGTGCTCTAACTCCTACGTCACTGCTCTACAGAGTCTATTAGGAACCAAAAGGATTCCATCATAAAATATCATAATACTCTACATCTCCCCTTCTGCTAAATAAAAAATAAAGTTTTTTACAAATCAACAAATATATCTCTATAAGAGTTTCTCTCAGCGTCCGTCGTCTTAAAGATTCTGACAAGCATCCATCAATAACTCTAAGTCGCATAGCTTTCACATCATTAAATTAATTGAACTTAGTGTTTGATGAGCGTATCAAGTCTTTCCACAAATTCATCAATGGTTTCACCAACTTTTTGACATTCTTGACTCAAAATGTGTCTTTCGTAATCAATGTTTGGTACCGGATTGAACTATAGATTCAGTGTTTCTTTAATCTGGCAATATGTAATTTCTTCATCAGTTCACTGCATTTTCTTTTTGACTTCTTTCACACCATCACCAGCAAGAAGTTTGAGATAATTGATAATCCTTTTGTTATCAGTCTCTCCAAGTGCAACAATGAAATCATAAAATGTCTCTATCCACGCAGACCATCTATTGCCAATACTTTGCTTTTTGGTGGTATCAAAAGGTGGTGGTGGTTTCAGGAATGCAGCAGCATTATAGATCAGTGTGGAACTTAATGACTCCACGGGTGGTTCCTTGTGACTTAGTATTTGCAACTCGTCTGTAAGACCTTGTGATGTGCTGGCCTCTGACTCATCTTTAATTAGAGCTGGACACATGACTTTCTTTTCAGCCATCTGAAAGATTTCACTATTCCAAGAGTCGTTCTCGGCTCCTTACTTTCTGATGACCTATGAAGTTGTTCTGCGCCCTACTTGGCAACTTTGTGAATGGATCACTTTAGCTGTGGATGACTCTGCAAGGACAACGCCAAACACTTCTCCTTGTGCCACCATCACTGAGTGTGGTATTATGTTGATTGTCTTCAGAGCATTCAGTAAGTCATTTATTTCTATTTATCTAAATGCCAATTCGCATGTTGTACCACCTGATTGATCTCCACCATGCAGCACTTCTGTTTGCAGGATTATTTTACAAGTTATGATTATCAGCGGCTGCGCTTTATAAACCAGGTTGAATCTGCTTTCTACATTAGCACTCCATATATTGTACAACTTTGTCTTGTGTGGTATCTTTATGTGTGGCTTGACAAGCAGGTTTTCGACCATCAACATGTAAATTCTTTGCAACGCTTCTGTGGTCTTCATTTGCTTTGCAGCGACTGTAGTTGCACTTTGACTCCAGATGCATGAAACATCAAATTTGTTCATCGACAGTGACACATGTGGCATGTACGAGCAGTTTTCTTCGACCACGGCAAACTCTCTGGGAGAGCACGGTCGTTCTTCGGGTTACTCATCCCCTATCTAATCGCCATTTGTATTATCTTCAATGCCTAGGTACTCGCCAATGACCACGCCACACACAGAGTTTAGTATTACATGTCTTTATTCTGCTGCATTTAACTGCGAACTCAACATTCTAAAAACAAGCTTTCATTGCATCGCACTTTGACACCTATTTCAAAGCTCTACGGAGTCCATTAGGAACCAAGAGGGTTCCATCAAAAAATATTGCAAAACACTACAAGAAGTGTACCCATTTTTGACATATTTGAGGGGTCAGGGCATGTGCACTGTGGTCTGATTGGCAGGACCTCAGTGTGCCAAGCTAAAAAGCCATCAGCATCAGAAAAAAATGGGGATGACCATAAATAAGAGGCCTTTTCTTACAGTGAGCAAAGTCCAATATTAAACTACTGATACACCTAAACACTGTTAATTTTAGTATCTATCAAATCCACCCAATCTAAAAACACAAAAATATAAAATACAAAAAAGATATAAGCGTACCTGAAATTTGGGGGTGCTGGATCTTTGTACGTAGAAAAGATCTCCAAAAATAGATCCTTATGGGGTCCTTTTAGTATTGCACACTCCACCCAACGTGGAGCACGACCCGATGATGATGGATGTCACTCTTCTGGGGAAGAGTCAGTGCATCCAGTAGAGGATACTCTTAAGATCCCTGACGTTTGGCGGCTCATAAGTAATTTATCTTTCAAGTACCCTTTTTGGCACCATTTTGGATTGCCATTTTCAAGTTACACTAGCATGTTCACAATCTTTGTTCTTCTAAATGACTTACAAACTATTCAATAAACTCATTTAAGCAACTTACTTCTGAAAGAACTATGATGCAATGATGCCACCACTCTCTAATATAAGAAAGACAAGAGTACATGACATTAAACAATGGAATCGTTTCACACAAATTCCTGACAATACACCAATGAAACATCGCAATTTGTATTAATGGTATATGCATTTAATCATTCTGTAGCAGTAGAACAATGTGTAAAGTCATGCCACATGATCAAATGCATGCAAAACACTGCCTTCTTTATGAAACAAACTAAACTGCATGCGAAAGTTGGTTGTTCAAGTAAATTCAAATAATTTCCAAAGAGAGTATCTTCAGACAGTTTCCTTCATAATCGAGTAACAAGTAGCACCTAGTTTCCACGACAGAACGGAACAGGGACAAGAAGAGGAGAGAGGCATTTGCCTTGTGGACCTGCATGTATAGGATGATATTAAGGGGATTCAGTCTCCACATGTCATCAGGCTTTAACAGCCGCTAATTCAAACAAACAAACAAACCAAACAGAGATTTGTTAAGCGCGGCTACTCACCCGTAAGGGTCTCAAGGCACTAGGAGTAGGGAGGGTGCAGGATCCATTCCATCAAGGAGGGGGTCTGTCGAAGAGCCAGATTTTGAGGTTTCTTGCGAAGATGGGGAGCGATGTTGTCTGTCTGAGCTGGAGCGGAAGGGCGTTCCAGGCCGTGGCCGCGAGGAAGGAGAAAGAGCGGCCTCCCGATCTGGTCTTTCTGGTGCGGGGGACCATGGCGTAGGAGAGCTGGGCTGATCGTAGGGTCCTTTGGGGTGAGTGGAATTTGAGTCGGCTGTTCAGGTATGCTGGTCCGGTGCCGTGGAGGGCCTTGTGTGCATGGGTGAGTATCTTGAAGGTGATTCTCGCCTCGCCGGGGAGCCAGTGGAGTGTGCGCAGGTGCTGGGAGATGTGGCAGTGTTTTGGAAGGTTGAGGACCAGTCTTGCGGCGGCGTTCTGGATGTTCTGTAGCTTGCGGGTGAGGTTTTTGTTTATTCCGGCGTAGATGGCATTGCCATAGTCGAGTCTGCTGGTGACCAGGGCGTGAGTGACAGTCTTTCTATGTTCGAGGGGGATCCATTTGAAGGTCTTACGAAGGAGGCGGAGGGTGTGGAAGCAGGAAGACGAGACGGAGTTGATCTGGCGGTCCATTTTGAGCTCGGAGTCCAGGATGATTCCCAGGTTGCGTGTGTGGTCTGTGGGGGTTGGCGGGTTTCCGAGTGCGGGGGGCCACCAGGTGTCGCTCCAGGCATCGGGGTTTGGGCCCATGATGAGAACTTCTGTTTTGTTGGTGTTTAGTTGTACCAGTACATTAAAAAAGAGGTCCCAGCGTGCAATAGTTACAAACAGTGAAAATTACTACCAAACCTCATGAAATAACTCTAATGCACTGCAGATTATTAAGTTCAATGTTGTTTAATCACATTGAACACTCTACTGGTTAGTCAGCATATGATTCAAAGATCAATTATTCACAAAAGTGCCCCACAGCAGTGGGAGAAAGAGAAAGGGAAGTAAGAGTGCATAATGTGGGGGTAATAAAGGTGTAAGGAAAAGGTGGTGACATCGTTTTTAACACAATATGAATTACAGCGGCAGTGGCTTGTATTTGCCACAAGGTATCATGTTCATTTTTAACATTGCCATGCTAAAAAGTATCACAGTTGAAAATCACTGTTGGTAAGGGCTGGCACAAAACAAAACAAAAGTCGACGTTTCGACCCCAACATAGTGTAGGCTGTTGTGATCCTTACAGCGGGGTCTTCTTCAGGACTGGGGAAAGAGGGGGCACCATGTACCACCCTTGGCATGAGGTGGTTCAGTTATGTGTAGGCCCGTAAGCTCACAAGGACACAGAGCGGAGGAAAGGCACTTGAATGTGGTGGAAACTGCCAGAATATATCATCATCATAGTAATTATATGGAAGACAAAGACCCGTAGGTTCATGTATCAACTCAGATCAATCTGCAGTTGTCGAACGAGTCCGTCTCCGTGTTTAGTTGTAGGCAGCTGCTTTTCATCCATTTGGCGACGGCTTCCATGCCTTCTCGAAAGTTGTGTCTGGCGGTTTTGGGTTCGTTGGATAGGGAGAGGATGAGTTGGGTGTCGTCTTCGTATGACACAATGTTCAGTCCGTAGGTCCTGACGATGGGGGCGAGTGGAGCCATGTAGACGTTGAAGAGTGTCGGGCTGAGGGAGGAGCCCTGGGGGACTCCGAAGGTGGTAGGTGTAGGGTCCGAGAGGAAGGGCGGGAGTCTGACCCGCTGTGTTCTGCCAGAGAGGAAGGAGCGGATCCAGTCGAGGTCCTTGTCCTGGATTCCTGCGTCGTGGAGTCTGCGTATTAGGGTGCGGTGAGAGACTGTGTTGAACGCCGCTGAGAGGTTGAGGAGGATGAGGGCTACTGTTTCACCTTTGTCCAGTAGGGTGCGGATTTCGTCTGTTGCGGCGAGGAGGGCGGTTTCCGTACTGTGGTTTTTTCTGAAGCCGGATTGGGAGGAGTCGAGGATGTTGTGCTCTTCGATGAATGTGGCGAGTTGGCTGTTGATGGCTTTCTCGATGACTTTCGCTGGGAAGGGGAGTAGGGAGATGGGTCTGTAGTTTTTTAGGTCGGTGGGGTCCGCCGAGGGTTTCTTCAGGAGGGGGTTGACCTCGGCGTGTTTCCAGTCGTCGGGGAACGAGGCGGTCACCAGGGAGTGGTTGATGGTGTGGCGGAGCATGGGTGCGATGGTGTCGGCGGCTCTGTTGAAGATGTGGTGGGGCAGGGGTCCATGGGGGCTCCTGAGTGGATTTACTTCATTGTCTTAAGTGTGTCTTCGGTGGTGAGGGCTGTCCAGTTGTCAATCACTGGTTTCCAGGTGTCAGGGGTGGTTGGTGAGGGTTCAGTGTGTTGGTTGTCTTCGTCAAAGTTGTCGTAGATGCTCTTGATTTTGTGGTGGAAAAAGGTGCTGAGTTTGTCGCAGAGGTCTTGTGAGGGAGGGATGTCAGTAGACTCACTGGTGGGTTGGGCGAACTCCTTGATGATGTTGAAGAGTTCCTTGTTGTTGTGTGCGTGGGTGGAGATTCTGTCTTCAATCGCTTTTTTCCTTGTTTCTCTGATGAGTTGGTGGTGGGCGTTGGTGGCGGCTCTGAAGTTGTTGTGGGCCTCTGTGGATTTAGTGTTCCTAATTGCCATGTCTCTCACTACGAACCATAACCTTCGGCTCAAGTGCATAACTGTAGTGCAAATAATTAGCAGTGGTTAAGTACATCTTTGTAGGGCATTGGTTATTTTTATCGTCATCATTACAGGGCTGTAATACTTACATATAACTTATTAAAAAAAGGAAGAGAAATAAAGAAAGTATTCGTTAATGCAGCATTCTTTTAAGAAGCTTACCTCATTTTAAGCATAATTCCAGAGCCATGGGAAACATAGCAATAAATATCTCCAAAAACCATGTAACAGAAGAATATTTGCAAAGAAAACAACAAGTAACAAAGTAGAGCGAAACATGGGTAAATCAGTTCAAACTCCCCTAGAACAAAGAAATCGAAGGGGAAAGTAAACTATCCTTGTTTTAAGAGAATGAGAACCAAAAGCCACATCAGTCAAAACATATTGTGCTGTATCCAGTCAGAGGTACCAACCAGTGCAAAAGAAAATACGATGGATTGAGTTTCCTGTTTAGGTCTGGCATGACAGTGCAGCTGTCACCTCACCTTATGTGATGACAGAATAAGATCATTCAGAATAACTACTGAGAGGGATTTTGGGTGTACCTAAATATTTATTCCCTTTAGTGCATGTTGATTCCCTTGAGTACTAGCGCTAAGGGCCATAAATTGTGTGCTCACGCTGAAAAAACTTTTTTTTACTGCGTTTCTTGCCTTGTGAGAAAGCTTATGCTCAGCGCAGCTGAACTGACGTGGTGATGGTGCCATTTCTATGATCAAGGCTATTAGTTAAAGTTATAAGAATGACAGAACATCTGACATATTTATTGTGAAAAGCGTACATTAAAGCTAATAGGTATTTAAGGGTGGACTGTGTTAAAGATTGGAGAGTGGTATTTGTTACATGAAATCTCACAGATTACTGCAGTAGACAAGTGTTTTGGTGTTGGTGTCCATTCCAATAAATCCTATGGGTAGAAGATTCACACTGTGATAATCCTTCTTTGGCCCTTTTAGAAAAAGTTGTATTTTGTTTTGCTGACTCTTATTGTGTGTATATTTGTAATTTTATTACTGTATGGTTGATGTTTGCCTTGTGTGAGACCTTATGCTCTATATAACTAGTCAATAATTGGTTACAGTGACAAGCCAATGATAAAGACTACAGGCCTCATTGATTCACTGGAATAATTATGTCCAGTGGCATAGGTAGGATCAGTTTATTTTGAACATTTATGACAAAGGCAGTAGGCCTGGGCTATTTATTGTAAATATATATTTTTTAAGCCAATAGGTTTTTTGGGAGTGATTGTTATTACACTGTTTTAAAGGCTATAAACAGGTATCTTGATGATTGTATCAGACAAGGGTTTGGCATTTGTTACCCACTCTGGTAGTTGATTTGCACAGTGATAATATATGTTGGGCTCTCTTAGGAGGGTTGTATTATGTTTTGCTAATTTCAATATATGACTGTATGCTATGGTGGGAAATGTTATTCTCAAGAGAGCCAATAATATTTAAGAGTGGAATGTTATTACACTTTTTTAAAGGTACAGACAGTATTTTGTTACATGGAATTTCACTAGATTGCTGAAGCATCCAAAGGTCTTTGTGCTGGCAATCGTCACTTATAACCTCTTGGGATAAAACATTTTCACCCTGATAATCCTTCTATGCCCTCTTAGGGCAGATTGTATTTTTTCTGTCAGTTGTAGTTTTGTATGTACTTTTTATGTTATGCTGTTGGTTGTCTTGTGGGAAGCTTGTGTTGAAAACAGTAGGCCTGGGTTGGTTATAGTGACACCTCAATGGTAAAGACTATAGGCCTGAGTTTATTCCCCACTAAAAAAAGTTATAAGAGATGCCATATTTCCTATCTATTTTTTAAGAAATGTTAGACAAGTGCAGTAGGCCTGACCTATTTATTATGAAAACCAGTTGTTAAAGCAGTATGCTTTTAAAGGATTTAAAGGGCCTTGTTTACTCACATGAAACTACACCAAGTCAACCATATCTGAAAGCAGGGCTGGGAAGGCAAGCCCTACAGAACATACTGAGATCCAGGCTCCTAACACTGCCAATAAGGGATTACAGGGCCCACTGGAAAAACACATTGCCAGGAAACAAGGGATGCTGTTTGTGCCAATATCACACAGAATCAGCCGGTCATATTATTTGTTGCTGCACAGTCCTGCTGGGACAGAGGCGATTATACCTAAGAACAATGTTCCTTAAAATGGTGTATGAACATGCAAAGAGGCCCTAATGCTCATTTACACCACCATGGTACTGATTGTCCTCGCATGAATTGGCAAGTTTTACGAGGAAGTAGCAAGGATTTTATGAACAACCCAAGAAACCGAGACAAAAGATCGCAACATACAAGCCTCTGATCGTCTAGTGGTGCAGTAACACTTTCTGGGGGAGCACTCCATATGAATTGGCACTAAATTACTTCACACATGCACCTCACACCTTAGATCCCTGCGGAGCACATTGGTACGCATGAAGGGTGTACTACTAAAGGGTCCTGTGCGCGGGTCTGACTTTACATCTGGCGTCTTATTTACCTCTGGCTCAATTTCTTGGTGGGGTTCTTTGCAAAAATACCGCCACATAGACTCATGCGCATTACCTGTAATGCCGGTTTTAATACCTCATCATCATTGATCTGGGAGGAGTATTGTTTTTAATTTGCATTATATGTTGCACCAATTCCGATGCGTGCCCACGCACAACTTAATTCTATGCATGTTTGCATGGCACAACATTGCACGCCCACACACCCCCCGGCTTTGGCTTTGCCCAGCCTTGCCTTATTCTGCATTCGCCACACAAATTATTTGCTGCTCCCACATCATTGGACTGTAGCACTTCCTGATGCTGTCAACTTCGTTTGGGTCATAAATGTTGTGACATTCCATATTTTTATATTTGGTGTTGTTTTATGATGTAATTTACATTGTATTTTGGAAATGATTTTAGGCAATCATACAATAAAGATGATTAGTAATACACTGTGTTTAAAGCTGTAGACAGATATTTTGTTGCATGGACTCTCAGTTCTAGCCAAAGGATTTCTTGTTGGTCAATGCCTATGACAAATCCTTTAGGATGAAGATTTGTAATGTGATAATCCTTGTAAGACCTTTCTGAGATGGGTTGCATTCTGCTTTCATAACACAACAGGCAGGGTGAATGTTTCAAGTAAGGAGGGTAATAGCCTGTTCTTACTCCGATGTCCCTCAGTTCTAGAGTCCTGGGGAGTCTTAATATAATTGGATGAAGAGGCCTCACCCATATAATGATGCATGCTTTATCATTGGTCAACTCCTCCCACCCTGGAGCGCTAATACTAACAGGGTGAACTCGACCCCAATCAATGAGGGAGCTCTTAAGATATATTAATGACCTGGATAAGGCAGGGATCCAGTCTAAGTTAAAAATACCTTAAGGTATGCCACAGGTATATCCTTTATTTGGTGGTACCTTAGGCACAGCTATAAGAAGGATCAAAGGATCAGTCAGTGAATGTTTTGGGATGCAATAGCCTCACCTTTCTTATGTAGAGTGTACTGCAGCTCTCCATATAGTGCTACTGGGGCTCTTGCTTGCTTGCTCATTTAATCTGCCATGCACCGCATCCCACGAGCCCACTGCTTCAAAATCAGACAGCCATCTTGGAATTGTAGTGTTGGTACTGCTTCATTAATTACCGATCTAAGATGACAAACACATTGCTTGTAAATAGGGCTCCCGGTTTTATGGTATTTATTTTTGTAACATTTCCGTCTGTATTTATCCCCAAAATTCTTTTGCCCATCTTATTCGCATTTATCCATATTTATTTTGTGGTTTGCAAATAAGTGGAGTCAAAATTGGTACATTCCCACATGTATTTAAACATACACTTATAGTTTGATGCCTGTCGCATTTTTGCAAATTCAGCTACCAAATATAGCAAAACCATACACCCACAGGCAAATATTAGCAAATTACTACAAATATATTTTAATATACGCCTGTATTTAAAGATATCTTATTCTGTTTTTTAACTCTCCATGCTATCTATTTGCTCATCTGTTTTCTTGGAATTCACAACAAACAGCATCAAAAGTCACTAATTAGAAGCACAATTTTCAGTATTTTTCCGCTTGTAAAAATAAATATAGACAGGAAACACATTGGGGCATATTCTCAAGAACGTGTGATAACGACCGCAAATTCAGCTTAATGCAACACTTCACATCGCAGTCTATCGCGGGAAAATAACGCCGTGTTAACGTGGCATTCCCAACATGGCGATACCATGCGATAGTCACACGATTACGCGTCAAATGAACGCGTTAAAATCAACGCGACGCCGCTAAAACGCGAAACCCCAACGCGAAAATAGTAGTGATGACGCCAATCGCGATACAAACATCTGCAAAAACCAGCCACAGGCCTGCAATTCCCACGCGTCATGCGGGAAAATGCACTATAAAAGTAGAAAAAAAACATACAAAAAAAAGCCAAACAACAGCGAAGCACAATGGAGGCATCCGGAGCAAGTACAGAGGACAACCAGAACCCCACAAGCCCCCCGGAGGACCAGCCTGGGACCTCGGGGTCAGGGAAGGGCAAGGACAAGAAGAGTAGGAAGAAGCGGTTCAGTCCACAGGAAAACAGGATCCTGATAACGGAGGTGATAGAACACCATCAATCCCTGTTCGTCACCTCCACTGTGTCACTGGCAACTAAAAATGGAATATGGCAGACCATCGTAGACAAGGTGAATGCAGTCGGAGTGCTGAGGAGGACAATGGACGAGGTCAAGAGGCGCTGGAATGATGTGAAGCGCAAAACCAAGCTGAAACTCGCAAACAACCGGAAGGCAGCAATGCAGACTGGAGGTGGGAGTCCAGCGCCACAGGAGGAGCTGGACGAGATGGAGGAAATGGTGTCCACAGTCATCAGTGGGGAGACGGTGGCAGGAGTTGGGGGACCGGACACTGCTCAACATGACCGGACACAACAGCAACAGGGTGAGTAACGACCAGGGACTGGGGGGGCGGGCTGAGATGGGCACAACGGCACACATGCACAATTAAGCATAGCACATCTGCGGACAAACCATGCCCCAGACCCACAACTCCCACCAAGAGACCAATGCACAGAGGTATGCAACATCTCAGCACTGCATAAGCACAGAACGCAGAGGCACACCGCACGTAAGGGATAAGGGGCAGCTAAATCAGAGCTGCAGGGGCGACTCCCCCAAAATGCGGCACACACACATCACATGCAGAGCACATCAACATTGACAACGATGTGGTACAAACCGCAACACGTACACAACAGAACAGAGGACACAACTGGTGCCGCATGCGCGTAGAAACTGGCCAATCACATTTGGCACTGCAGGGAAATGTGAGTTGACAATGTACAAGTACAAACACACATCCGTGATGTAGTCGGAATGTCCACTGTCCCGCATCAAATAGGCAGCTCCCCCCAAACAGTCACAATGTACACTGTCATGCAGTCTGAATGTAAACATGTACAATGCGTCAACATACATGTGAACACAATGTTAAACTGCATCTCCCCTTCACATTGCAGGGGGAAATCCAACACCTCCTGCAGAGCAGTCCGAACCTCTCTTCTCTGATGACGAAGAGGACCACCACACCTTCGACTCCGACGCCCTCCAACAGCTCGTGGAGTGCCTCCACAGCCCACTTCCAGGAGCAGGGCAGCCCAGCTGCCACGAGGAGAACCCACCCCCTGCACAGAACACACAGCAGGCAGCACCCACCACCACGGCTGCCTCTCAGGACCCCCACGATGAACACACGGCCTTCCAACGCCGTGTGTTGGGGTGCCAGGAGAAGCTGGCTGAATAGGTGCAGGTGGGGTTCGACCGCATGGCAGCCAAACTAGACGCCATACGTGGGGGTCTAAGTCCCAACAGGGACCACTCACAGTCCCTAACGGACACCCACAGTCCGCTCCATGCTCTCCAACAGACCATGGCTGACATCGCTAGAGTCCTGACTCTGTGACAAGAACAACTGTCTAGCCAGAGTGCCTCCAGCGATCTCGCCCGGGAGTTGGGACACATGCGGAGGATCATGGAGAACATGGAGCGGACGCAGGCGGAAAGAGCGGCTGCCACGGCTGCACACCAGCGAGAGGTAGCTGGGTCCCTCAATGCCCTAAAGACCCTCCTCATGGCATTGCTGCCACAAGGCCTGGTGCTGATGCATGCTGCTGCTACCACCCCATCCACATCTCCGGCCCCTGATGTGTCAGTGCCACACAGTGCGGCAGACATTCCACCTCCAGCCCCTGAGGTGTCACTGCCACACAGTGCTGGAGACAAAACACCACCACCCACATGTGAGGCACATGCAACAGCAGAGGATGAAGATGCGGATGAATCTGCCTTCGTGGTCAGAAGGACGCAGTAGCATTCATCTCCGCAATGTGGCCTGTTTCTGCTTGGTTCTGCCCTCTGCATCATCACCTTTCGCTGTCCCCAGATGCACTCTGCGACACTCACCTTGGACCTCGACATGGACTGCCAAATTCTGTTTGGTCACCAATGACACAGCTATCAGACTGTGGACTGAACTCCTCCTCTCCTGATGTACCTGTCATTCCCTGAAGGACTCTGGCTGGCCCGCCACGGGCCAACAATGTAAAGTGGGGTTGGCATGGCCCTGTACTGCTCCAGCTGCAACACTCCACTGAATGTGCAATAAACATTCATATTCACACAGATGTGTCATGTCTATGATCTTTCAAGTGTGGAACTATGGATGAATGTAGGGTCAGTGATTCCCCCTTACGTCCATGTTGCTCATGTTGTGGGACTTTTGTCACAGGGTGACAGATTGCCGATTGCGGTCCAGGTGGCGCTGACACTACAACAGAGACACATCCATTAGTCACTTCCTTGTCCAGCCCAGGACGGACCCACGCCCAGAGCTCCGCTTACGCACACAGGGGGGGGACGACAACGCCATGTGTCCCAGGTCTTCACTGTAGGGATCTGCAGCTCACAGGTCTAGGTGTCAGCATGCCACAGCCACTCCCTCACGGCTGGTGTACACCCACACCACACCCATCCAGCACAGGCGTCACAGGACATGTGACCCTGCCAATAAAAAGGGCCTGGCGCACGTGCTGGACGCCATTTCCACTCTCTAACTGGGTGTCTCCGTGTAGTTCTCATGTATGCATGAGGGCCTAGGGCCCTGCCACCTCACATTGCCCAGTGCCAGGGGTGACATGATGGCGTCCGCACCACGGAACTCAATCATTAAGGTTCCATGGCTAGTGGTGCACAGACTTGGTGGCACCGGATACACTGCAGCAGGCACAGGCACACCGCTACGGGACGGTGTCTTGCGGTGCAGTGAGATAGGGGCACCTAAAGTGCTGAGCGGGTGTGCAGCCTGCGATGATGCTCTGTCCTGGCGGTCCGGACTGGCAAGGATCAGTGTGAGCCCTGCTGGACCGCAGTGTAGGCCTGAGCCAGCGGGCAGTGCGGGCCTCCCGCCACGTGGCGTTGTCTCGCGGTTCACAGAGTTAGTGGCACCTCAAGCGCTGAGCGGGTGTGCAGCCTGCGATGATGCCATGGGCACTGATGTGGTCTCTGCCATTGCGAAATCAAGACCCAGAGTCAGGTGTGTGACCTGGTGGCCCACGGTGAGGGGCTGCATAATGTGGAGGGTGCCATGGTCACGGGCCCCAGGCTTGGAGATCCCACCGGAACGTGGTGGCCCTCTTGGAGACACGCCGGTGGCGGAGGGTGAGCAGTGAGGCCTGGTTGCACAGGGGCGGGCAATCACCGCTGGACGGCGGGAGGGGCTGGGGTGCAGCAGCCTGTGTGCGCAGGGGCGGGCAAGCGATGATGGCGTGTGCAACTGTATGGACTCTACCATTCATGTCTCTGGACACTGTTTCAGATAAGGGACCTGGGGGACTGTAGTGTATACCGGCACATGGTTGGAGACACACCGGTGGCAGCAGGTGAGCAGTGAGGCCGAGGTCCGCAGTGTCGGCACTCTCTCACCCTCTCTTTCTCTCTCCCTCTCTCCCTCTCTCCCTCTCCCTCTCTCTCTTTCTCTCTCCCTCTCTCCCTCTCTCTCTCTCCCTCTCTCTCTCTCTCTTTCGACCCTCTCTCCCTCTCTCTCTCTCTCTCTTTCGCTCTCTCTCTCTCTGTACTTTGATGGGTGCATGGCACACCTTCTTATCCAGATTTCTGTTTTGCAGGCTGTGACTTACAGAATGTCCTGAGAAGACCGGCCATGCCTCTTCATAGTTGTTGTTTTTGGTTTATTCTGTAATAAACGTATTATTTGGATATTATGATATGAATGTATGATTTCCCTTTTTCTGACCACACATGTATGTTAGGTGTTGTGATTGTGCGACTTCTGGCGATTTGTTTGGTTCATGATTTCGTGGAGTTGATGTGCAATATCTTTGTCCAAAGGGGGGGATGTGGGGGGTGCTCGGGGTGGGGCCCCGGGGGGGGGGGGGTTGGGGTGGTAGGGTCCTGGGGGTGGTGGCGGTGGGTCTTGTTGGCCTATTGGGGCTCCGGGCTGCATGATCGGTTGCTCCAGGGCATCTGTTGTTCTTCATGTGTGGCTATGGGCTGTGCTCCCTTGTCTGGTGCTGGTTGTCGTCCGACTTTACACCAGGTAAGAGCAGGTGTTAATTTCCTGCTGCTAACGCGCCTTATCGCATGTTTTGTGATCTTATCGCCGATGAGGCTGGTCGTTGAGAATGTTGTGGAGTGGTGTTGTCGCGGATTTTTGCACGGGAACGCCTACTCTGCATATCATTAGCGTTAGTTGCCGGGGTCATCTGTGGCGATGTTTTTTGCGACTGCTTTTGCAGGTAAACTGGTGTTATGGGCTGTTAGCGCCAGCTTGTGAATGGGGCGATGAATTTATTGCGACTTTGGCTGCGATAAAGTGCCGATAACTCGGCGATAGATCCTTGAGAATATGCCCCATTGTTTTCTGTCTGTATTTATCTGTAAAAATCAGTAAAAACAGAAAACTGGGTGCCTTACTTGTAAACATGAAAGACATGTTGAAACTTTAAAAACATGATATGCTATGTACATTATGATTGCAAGACCGCTGTGCCTTGCTATTCAATTTTTATGTTTTATTGCAAGCAAATTATTTAGGCTCCAGCATGTTTTCTTTTTTTCTCCTTTTATTCTTCTAATTTACTTTTCATATGATTATCATTTATGATAACGTAGTGAGTGCATAAACTCACCAGTGACTGCATAAACTCACAAGAGACTGAAGAGGCACTCTCTGTTATGAGCCAGACCTATGAGCACTACCAACACTTGTTAATGATGAGAAGAGTGACTGAGAAAAACGTAAACATGAACATTAAATCGGTACCTTGATTTCACACACCACCCAAATTTCTATAGGTTTCTAGTTTTAAGAAATGGTTGTGGTTGGCAGTTTTCAATGGGAGCTGACTGACTCTGACTCTGTGCTCAGTTAGAACCCACCCCTGGTAGAAACAAAGAGTAAATAGGATCTTTAATGTGTAGTTTTAATGTTTGAAGGGCATTTTGTAAAACAATATTGTTATACCCATGAGCCACACCATCTTGGCTTTCCATGCAGCTCTAATTTTTAGACATTACCTGATTTGTAGGATTCCTGACGTGTCAGCTGATCCTGGAACAAAGTGCGGCAGCCAAACCCATGGAAACTGAAAAAAAATTATTTTATGCATATTTTTTATGTTTGGACGGCATTCTAGATAGGGATGTTTGCTGCTATATGTGGATTTCCATTTCCCTAGCTTGTTCTGGGCGCTGAAGAAACAGGAATGGGTGACGTTGGTAGAGTTCCTGAGTGGTAGCTGACCACAAGCACAGATACTGCCGCTATTCTCCATGGAAGCTGAGAACAAAATGTAGGCATAGTTTTGACATTTGCAAGACTTTTCAGGCTTTCTTCTCAGATTCCCACCATAACTGCATCCATAATCCACTGTACAGGGACTACTGTTTCCTGAATTTCCAACATGGTTTGTCCGACTGGGTTACTTTTATCACTGGGCCTGGCATGACAGTAATTTGCAACATTGAGCAAAACATCACCATGATTGCCTCAATATTTGACAACTGTAGAGCATTATGAGTAACAAATACTGGAGAACCTCTCTCTGGATTCCCCTGCACGTCTCCTGTTCAGATATGCCTTATCGTTGGAGGGTTCTCAAGATGCCTTGATAACAACATCAGCCGTACCACTTGTCAAATCTCAGGCTCATACACACAAGTACAGAACTGCTCAGATAATGAAAGCGTCTAGCTCCTCCAGTGCATACTCTGAGTTTGATAATTTACTATCACATCAAGTGGAGTCAGAAGCTTTGTGAGACACTTGTGCCAAGAGCTAACTCCTTGTGAATTTGACCCATGGTGAGAGGTTGTTACCTGTATGGTCCTGATGAAGACCTATTGGAGATTGTTGTCTCCCGGATAAAAATGTTGACACATTTCTATGTCAATCAATAAGACATTACGCCAAAAGTATTTTTATCTGTATAGTCACTTCATGCACAAATCACCATTAAATGACTGCGTGTACATAGTCAAAAGTTTGCACATATGTTGTGCTTTGGAAGCACAGGCTTAGAACTTCCTCTGAGGGAACCATTGTCTTTAATGAAACTTATATAACCAGGTCCCCGGGAACACCGGGTGGCCCTGTATTTTGTCTGAGTTTCAACTAACAACTATGACTTCCCATACCTTTTTATATGGACATCTCTGACCTGTATTGGGTCATGAACAGATACATCATGGCTTGATCCTGATGCTAGCATGAATAATTGTATTGTTTACATCAAATCCTTAAGTCCAAATTCAAAAAGAGTCACCATTGTCATGGCGGAATCTCTGCAGTTGTGGCAGAATCTCCGCACTGCAGTTTCTCATTGTGGAGATTCCACCACGAGTACAGAGTCTCCACCACAATGGCAGAAGCTCTTTGTGAATCGGGCCCTTACTGTGCATCAACTTTGAGTCTCTCATGCATTTATATTTTGAAACAAGCCGGTCAGAAGAGTGCCCTATAGGATGATGTGACTCATGTGTATGATCCCAATTATATTGGCCATGAAACTTCTGCCCCAAAAGTGTCCTTGGGGTAAAACGGCTTGTTCCATGCTTGGCTCACAGTGATGTGTTCTCCTGATTGCGTGTCAAACTAAAGACGTGAGACTGCTGCAGGTTGTTTAGGGAAACCTGAGAGCTAAAGGACTGAGCTGTAAATTATGCAAAGTGCCATTATGTGTAAAAGTGGCACCCGATTTAGTAGAATATTTACTGTCCCACTGGTTTATTGGGCCTGTTGTCATTTCTAACACGTTATGAATGTATATATCCAATGGGAAATGAAAGAGGCTAAATGTCTATATTGAACATTACCTGTTACATTTCCACTCATCCATGTTTCATGCTACTCACTTGCCTTCTCACTTTCTTGCTCTGCCTTTGTCTTTTCACTAGTCCGCAGATGACAATCCAGTCATCTGCTGCCATTCTGTAAATGTTTGCTCTTGCACACTGACCTTCTGCTAAAGCTGCAACTTTTGGGAAGACTTTGGACATATTTGTGACTGCTGGTGGCTATTTGCTTCTGTTTTTGGTGGTATATTTTATGCTCTTGCTTTACTCGGACTAGGACTTTCAGTACTGGAGAAAGGCATTTTATTTCAGGTGACATCTTTGTACCTGCAGTGCCTGGATGGTGTAGTGTGTCTGTCAGCTAACATTTTGCTAAGGCACACGAGCCATCTTTACTTGCTATGGGCCTTATTTATCAAGAGGTTGTGTCACTTTTGCAGCACACAACGTGGTGCATGTGTCGACACAACCCCAAAATGGGAGTTATCAAGCCACTCAAGGCCACTCTGCATGGCCCTGAGTGACTTGACAAATCAGGAGTAACGCAGTGCTGCGCACATCGCTGCAATGTGTTACTCTGTCCCAGGGAGGCGTTCGATGGGTGTTACGTGGGTGTTCCCACACAGCTCCCATGGATTTTGATGCATTCCCAGATTTACTATTACTGGTAGACCTGAGAATGCGCCAAAATGATACGCCATCCTAGGGGAGGCGTAACAAGAAGAAATATCTTAATTTCTCCTTGTTACTTCCTCTTTCTATATGTGCTGTATTCTGCAGCACACCTAGAAAGAGGGAAATACCTCAGAGGATTTCTTTATGTACAGGAAGGGGCATTTTCCTGCTCAAAAGCAATCTGACATGTAACACAGGGGCTCATGCACCATGGTGCAAGTGGGCCTGCGTTGGCGCTAGGCAGCACATCATGCTCCAGCACTGGGAAAAGGCAGGAATGCAACGTATTTTGATCAATACTGCACTTTCCTGTCCTTTTCCTGTAATGCAGCGCAGCAAGGTGATTTGCTGCACTGCGTTACATCTAGATAAATGGAGTCTTAACTACTTGTGCTCGTTGTAATGCTATAATAGTAACATTTGATTTACTCACATCATAGTTATAGGAATACAACCACGAATAAATATGTCGCTTCGGATACCAAAATAGTTCATATGTTCAAATATTTCTAGTTTCTAAAAGCAAAAATGCACATTTGCATAGTTAAGTCACATCAATGGATTATTGTTTTTTTAGCATTTTTCACCATTTTGTATGTCAGGCATTTTTGTATTCAACTTCACATAACCTTACTATTGCTTTTTCTACAGCACACATCTTTCATTTATTACTACACTAAGAAACCTCGTAAGGGCATTGTCCATAAATAAACATCTGTCCACTTAAACCTTCTATTATATAATCTCTTAACAAGTCACATATGTTTTACAAACGTCCCAAAGGAAGTCCTGTCTGAAGTAGATGAACTAATCAGTGCATGCAGTCTCTGCAACATGCAGTACTTGTGTGTTTAAACTAACTGTTAGTGTACTCATTTTCCATGCATTTAAGAATTAAGTAAAATATAGTGCCATTTAAAAATTAATTATCATTTCTTTAGAAAGAATTGCAGGTTTCAATACACCTTTTTAAATGATGCTGTCTCCAGAATGCTTACCTTTTGCTCTAAAGTGATTTATACAAAATATTTTGTGGATAGTTTAACTTTATTTGAGCATTATTGGTTCTCAGTTAAAGTTCTGGATGTCACACATAACATTTCTATCAATACAAATACTTCAATGGATTATACTGTGTTTTTAGGCCTCTGACAAAAGGCCGATATATTTGCATTAACATTAGATTTACATTAATATGATTTTTTTCCACATTTACCCTTTTTTCCTCTTCTCATAAATACGGTGATTATCAAAGAAGATATTGGGCCCGATTCACGAAGGTAAACTGAGGCAAAAGTTTAATTTTACGACTTTCGGTATTCACAAAGGGCATTTACGAGTACTAAAGTTAGACATTTGTCTCAGTTTACATTTGCGAATCGGGCCCATTGTTTTTTTAGTAGATGTGTGCATAGGATTTTTGTATAGTTCCTGATAACGGGACTTCACATAATTTCCTTTCTTACATTGCTGAGCATCGCTGTGTTTTTTGTTGGTGCATTGCATGACATGATCCATCCAGCCACATTCAGCAGATTACCATTGTCCTAAACTAGAGCCCTATCAAATTACCAATCAGAGCGGAGATTACAGAGGTGGACAAGTATCCCATATTCTCAGGGTTTGTCCTGCGTTTGAGTGATTAGTGCTGTTGCCAGCAGTGAGTTCCCAAATTTTTTCCCTTCCAGGACAATCAAGGCAAATGCTGATCAGTAGGATTTGAGTTACCTGGTGCGAAGCCACAAACTGCCTGACAGGATGTTGCTTTCTCTTCTTTCAGCGCTATATGATCAGTTAAGAGGCACCTGTCTCCAGCAAACATTTGTTTACTGCATGGCTCGGAGGGAGGAGCTGCAGCAAAGGAGGGGTGCTACACAACCCAGCTTCAGGAACACATTACCCTTTAGAGATGCTAATAGGGATAATGGGTACTTACAGTTAAACATCCTTGAATGTGTAAATGAAAACCATGCTGTGGGTCTATCTTGGGAATAAGCCCTTGATATTTATTTCTTCCATTTGGCCTGAATAAATGTGCTCACTTGTTGTCGGAGTAGGGCACAAACCGAGAGGAAATTTACATGCCAATTAATTATTTGTAGCCACACATTAAAACGAGTATGCAGATTAATTGTAGACTGTCAAGCTTAGCAAAAGGTGAAAACAGGTTAACAAATTCAAAAGGTGATTACCCAAGAGAACACAATTTGGCCAAAT
The DNA here is from genome assembly GCA_963921515.1 of Calotriton arnoldi. Taxonomy (NCBI): domain Eukaryota; kingdom Metazoa; phylum Chordata; class Amphibia; order Caudata; family Salamandridae; genus Calotriton; species Calotriton arnoldi. The sequence continues at coordinate 135,420 of CAWUFW010012752.1, forward strand.
GGGGAGGCCGAAATTACATCCATGGCCCTCATTTATGGGGATTTGGCATCGTGCGGCGCAAAAAGTCACCTTGCTGCGCTGCCCTATGCCAAGGTGAAAGGGCAGGAATGCACTGTATTTATCGGTGCATTCCTGTCCTTTCCCCAGTACTTGTGCCGTTTTGGCAGCCTAGCGCCAATGCAGGTACCCTTGCACCATAGTGGAAGGGTGCCTGTGTTTTCTGCAGGATTGTGTTTGTGCAGGAAGGTGCACCTTCCTGCACAAAAACAAGCCTCAGAGGCGTTTCCCCTTTCTAGGTGTGCTGCAGAATGCAGCACACATAGAGGAAAACATGAGGAGAAATTTCTCCTTGTTACGTCTCACCTCGAGAGGCGTAACATTTTGATGCATTCCCAGGTCTACAAGTCCTTGTAATTCTGGGAATGCATCAATAATCATGGGAGTTGTATGAGAACACCCACCACAATACCCATGGGGCACCTCCCTTGCATAGAATAAGGCGATGCAGCAATTTGCACTACTTACTTACTCAAGATTTATGAGGCTAATTAAAGCCACGCATAAATTTGACTGAGAGCCTTGCATCACGCATGAACCACTTTGTGTGGTGCAAACATGATGCAAGATTCTCATAAATATGCCCCCATGTGCCCTATTTACACAGTTTCCAACTAGACCACTTCTGATGGCAAGGCCAAGGTGCAACCCCTCTCAGAGAAAAGCCACAATGTTATCAGCCCTGGCCAAAATTAGTATAGTGTCTACTTCATGCATATTTAGGTAAAGCTATATAGCTGAAATTAGATTACAAGGACCAGATGTCATAGTAGTAGTGATATCTTTATTTCAGTTGCATAAATATAACCATAAAGTACTTGTAAAACCACAGATAAAACAATCATATTAAGACAACAATAAAAACAGAGCACCATGATAATTATTGTATTTAAAACAAGCAGCTTTCAATAGAAATTAAGTACACTGTGCCTGAACCTGATTGAGACAACAAAGAATTTCCATGAATAAGCTAAACATTTACAACCCCTTTGCTGCTAGGCCTCCCTCTGTGCTAAGCCTTTCTTGGGCAATTTGGGGTAGTTCGCACTTAGTCCCCTGTAACTTTTTTGTCCACATAAGGAAATCCCACCAAATTTGTGTCCTTTTCTTCCAACATCTTGAGGATTCTAAAGGTACCCAGGGTTTGTGGATTCCCCTGGAGGAGACAGATAAATTGGCCAAAATACATCTAATTTTAGTTTTTTTAAAGAAAAATGGGAAAAATTGCTGCAGAAGAAAGCGTCTGGTTCTTTCCCTGCAAAAGGTATCAACAATCACCATCTTCCCTGCTTTCAGGAACAGGCAGATTTTTGTCAGAAACCCACATTTTTCTACACAGTTTTGGCATGCTAATGGGACACAGCCTATTTTTCGTGCTTTCAACCTCCTACCAGTCAGTGGTAGAAGTGGGTGTGAAAGCAATAATGGATCCTGGAGAACTATACATTTCTGAAAAGTAGACAACATTCTAAATTCAGCAAGGGGTCATTGTGTAGATCCTTCAAGGTTTTTCTATAGAAACTAACAATTGAAATAAACAAATATTGAAATTGAGTTGGAAAAAACAGCCATTTGTGCCAACGTTTTCACCTGTAACTTCTTTTAAATATGACAGATTTTCAAAAGCAATATACTGTTACGTCTGCTGGACCCTTCTGGTTGCATGGATATATAGGACTTGTAGATTCATCTTGAACCTGAGGTACCCAGAGCCAATCACTCAGCTGCGTCATGCACTGGTTTTTCGTTGTGTACTGGGAATATAGCAATTCATTTGGTAAAATATAAAGAGTGAAAAATAGATACCAAGGACACCTATATATTTCCGGAATGGGAACAAAATATAGAGTTTATCAGCAGTGGTTATTTGCACATCTCGAAATTGTGGGTACCCATACAAGCATGTGAATTTGAGGAAATGTTTCTAAATGACTTTTTTACACATTGTCTTACATTTGGAAGGCAGAAATGCAAAGAAAGTAAATGGTAATAATACTATTCTGAGTTCCCCTAAGTCTCCCGATAAAAATGGTACCTCACTTTTGGGGTAGGCCTTGTACCCGTGACAGGAAACGGCCCAAAATGCAACATGGACACATCACATTTTTCCAGTAAAAAAACCCACTAGGCCTACCCACACAAGTAAGATACAATTGTTATCGGGAGACTTGGGGGAATGCTGGGTGGGTGTAAGTTTGTGGCTCCCCGCAGATTCCAGGATTTTCCATCACAGAAATGTGAGGAAAATGTGGGGTTTTTTACACATTTTTAGTTTTGCAAGGGATTCTGGGTAACAGAACCTGGTGAAAGGCACACAAGTCACCCCATCCTGGATTTTCCTCGGCGTCTAGTTTTAAAAAATGTACAGGTTTGCTAGGTTTCCCTAGATGCCGGCTGCGCTAGGGCCCAAAATCCACAGCTAGGCACATTGCAAAAAAAAGGTTAGTGCCTAGTGTGCTTTCTGCTGCCCGGGGGACAGATTGGGGGCTATTGCCCCGATATGCCCCCAAGGGGGGGCAGAAAGACAGTGGCCTTTTTTTGGGGGGGGGGGGTGGGGACATTTGTATTCCCATTCTGGGCAGCCCCCATCCCTAAGTATAATAAAAAAAAAAATCCTTGGTGCCTAGTCTGCTTTCTGCTCCTCGTGGGGCAGATCAGGGGCTATTGCCCCATCTGCCTCCTGGGGGGAGAGCGGCAGAAAGACTGTGGCATTTTTTGAGGGGTAGGGGCATTGGCAGAAAGACTTAATATGGCAATTTTGATTGGGGGAGCAAAGTCCCTTGTCCAAGGCGCTACTCCCCCCTCCCTGGTGCCTAGTGTGTGGATCCTTGCTTGGCGATTGCCCTCCTGGATCGATCCCTAAGCAGGGATCCACAAGGGAAGGGTACCATTGGAAAGGGGAGATTCTCCCCTTTTCAACAATACCTCTTCCTTGTGATTCGGTGCTTGCGGGCTGAGATAGCCCACAAGCAGCGAATCACTGAAACTGAAACAAGCCAATTAGGCTCATTTCAGTTTCAGTTTCATATGTAGTGACGTCAGCGCGCCATGCGCGCGATCGTCATTACATATGAAAAAAACAAAAGCCTAGGTAGATTGGGGAACTTTTCCCCACCTCCCAAGGCCAAAATGTTTTAAAAAACGAAATCCCTCTGCTGTCTGCAGCAGAGGGATTTTGTGCTCATATGTGCATGACAGAATGGTTCCGTCATGAGCACACGAGCATTGGTGCTCATGACGGAACCATTCCGTCATGAGCACCGAAGGGGATAATAATCGAATGTTACAACAATAAATGTGGAAACATATTAAAGTGGCACGTGCTTTAACCTAGAATCAAGAGCACATCAGGGCATTTCTCTAGAAAACCCTCTTATTTAAAGCTTAATCTGACAGGAAACTCGAGAAATTGTCAGAAAGAGAAAATACATCATTTTAATAATTATTATATAATTTCTCAGGAATGTATTGATGTATCTGTCCACCTAGCACCCAGATGTGAATTGGAGACAGGCCAGCAGGCACACTGAGCCACAAGCAAGGGATTCTAAAGAATTTCTAAAGAAATTTGAATACCACAGGTAATAATCTGATAAAGGGACAGACGTAGCTCATTCAGAACATATAATAAAGTGACATTTCCTAAATCTGAAGAAGAAAAATTCATCAAAATACCTGTGTAGGGGACCCTCTTGATTAAGATAATCAATTTGAAAGTGACAAGTGACAGCCTATAAGCATATAAAACAGTAAAAAGTCAATATTGCAAATGCTAGTTGTTGGACCCAACGGTTTCTGGCTGGCTGAGACGCATCAAAGCCAGTCAGAATCTACTTTTCTAGATACTATGAGTACGATACACATATTCGATAACCTGTGCTCACCCTTGGGCAGCTTGGCACCAAGCAGTCTGGCTTATCAGCAGGGCCGAAGTGTAAAGTATTGGCACAACACCACCCTCGCAACACACTGCATAAGCCACAAAAAGATTTCACACCGTATCTATAAAGCAGTTGTCTTTGTATTGCACACACACTGAAATCAAAACGAGATACACATTGTATATACATTTTATAGTTATATGTAATTGTCAATCTCTCCCATTCACAGGTCTTTGGCTACATCTCGTGACCCAGCCCCTCAGCCACTCTACTGCACCAGCCAACGATACTCGTTGCCCCTGCTTGTAGCCCTCAGTCACTCAGCTACACCAGCCAATGATACTTGCTGCCCCTGCTGGTGCTCTGTTGACTAGACAGTTGGAAACACCTAAAATGGAAAGAAACAGTTACTTAGTTTCGCCCACCTGGATTAGACCTCCAGGCGCAGTTCATAGTTAGGAACAATATTTTTTTGCAACCCTCCTATTGTCTGTTGGGATTACTAGGTTACTGGCATGTGGAGCAGGATGACTTCATCTAGTGCCACTACCTGGGGTAAGATTTATGTTTGGACACACCATTGGGGATGCCCTCAACCACAAATTGCTTCGCTTTATTGGGGAGATGACTCTAGCTCATGACAAGGCCCGTGAACCCGTGTTGGAAGACTTCGGCAACTTGAAGTGTTTTTCTGCTCTTCTTTAATTAAAGTCTCCAGTAGTGACCCTGACTTCTCCAATTTCTCAATAAGAAGGTGTGTGAGTGAGGTAACATCCGATTTTATCCCCATAATTTCTGTTTTCAAAAGATTAAGCTGAACCCTAACCTAAACCTTTATATGTAGGTGTGTGTTTTGAAATGAGCAAGTATCTGGTGGGACATCATTTTGCAAGGGTGCATTAAACGTCACATTATTCTCCAGTTCCCCCAGAATGTGGAATCTATTTGTGCACTTAATCAATATAATACATACGGTAAGATCACAAACTTTCCCAGAATCCACTAGCGCTCCTTAAACCACTGGTTCATTGAATGAGGCGTGCTAACTAGCTTGATTTACTAAATCTTATGTCGAATTTTGCTCTGTCTCCCTCCCACGTGGTTTAACCAGATAAGTCTTGATAGTACCCTGGGCAGCTCTAACTTTAGCTGGACTTTTTCCTTCTCACATTTCAATAGGCCCTCAACTTCTTCTATAGGAAAGTCAATTTCGTCTCAGCCACAATTTGCCTATTTCCTTGCCTTTTTTGCCTCTACTGGATTATCTGTAGCCTTTCTTTTTCCCATTTCAAGGCAAGGTGCTCTACCCAAAAAAGCAACTTCTTATTGCAGGAATTGACAGTTAATATCTTGGACATTTAACACAGAACCAATGAATTCTAAAACATTCAGTGGACCACCTAAAAGCTAAAGAAGTACAATAAAACAATAAACAATAACATAAATTCTATAAAAATATATAGCTAAAATGCAATTAATTAAATGCACCCTTTGAGCTGACCAAGAAAAAACATAGGAGCATATTTACAAGGCGCTTGCGCTGGCGCTGTGTAATTTTTTAATGACTCAGCGGCAGTGCACTCCTTGCTCCATATTTACAAAGTGACTCATTAGCCCAAATAATGTCACTTTTCTCAGTCCTGAATTGTTTTTTTCCTGCACCACAACCGGCTGTGTCAGGTTACGTCAATCATATGCAAGGTAGGCGTTCCACCATAAGATCCAACGCAGAACTGATGCATCCATATTTACAAGTATTTGGAAAAGTGACGCATCATTGGCAAATGATGCTCGGAGTCAAAAATGGGTCTAAATCCCTACACATCGGCAAACCAGGCTTACAAATGAGGTGTCAGCATTGGTACATAAACAGAACATACCCAGAGCACTTTGGCAAGCTCATCTATGCCATAGAGGTACTCCTACAGCAGCTCACCGCAGGAAGAAGACGACAATGACCCCAAACACCCCCATCTCCACTATCACAATGGAGGCAGAGCAGGAGCAGGGAGTGGACATACTGGCAGAGGATTGCCCTCATTGACCTCAGTGAGGAGGCGATCATCACCCATTACAGGCTCAGGAGGGAGTCCATTGTCCTGCTCCTGCACCAGATTGCACCAAGGCTGCAGACAACATCCCAGAGGTGCACAAATATCCCTCTGCAGGCCAAGCTGATGGCAGTACTACACATGCTGGTGTCTGGATCATTCCAACCTAACAAAGCAAGAGTGGCTGGAATTTCCCAGCCATCCTTTTCAGCATTAGCCTCACATCCCAGTACCTCATGTTCCCCAACACTCAGCAGAAACAATTGGAAAACAAACAAGGCTTCTATTGCTGGATTCCCACATGTGTTGGGGGCAATGGACTGCACACATGTGCAACTTGTGCCTTCTGCAGCTCCATTCCACCTGTACCGCAATAGGAAGCACACATATTCCATCAACATGCAGGGAATAGTGGACCATCTGGGGATGTCCATCAATGTCCATCAATCTAACAAGAAAGGAGGAGGCATCGCCTGCATCTACCGCTCTAACCTTCTGATCACGGAACTTCTGGCGGACACCACTGAATCCTGTGAATACCTTTCCCTCGCTATTCACAGCAACTCCACCCTACTGTGCAACCTGCACATCTTTTACCACCCCCCAGGCATGAACGACTCTTTCACCGACCACCTCATGGAAATCATCACAGCTAAGAGTTCCAACAATATCAAAGATATTTTCCTTGGTGACTTTAACTTTCACTGGAACAATCCAAAGGATTCACATGTCAACGCCATCAAGGACCTTCTGGCCGATCAAGCCCTGACCCAAGCCTGCTCACTTCCAACTCACTCAAAAGGGGCCACTCTTGACTGGATTATTTCCAAAGAATCAACAGTCAAGCTTATCTCTATAGACCCATGTGACTGGTCTGACCACCACGCCATCACCTTCCTCCTACCGGGCACCCTCAAAACAAGGGCACCGCAACCAGTGATTCCTAAACGCTGGATCAGAGACACTAAGAACCTAGACCGCAGGGAACTCGAGGCTCGCTGCAAATCCGACCTCCCCCCCCCTTCGCATATCACAACAGTCAGCGGCCTTAACAATCACTACTCGGCGACTATCTCGAACATCCTGGATGATCTAGCCCCACTAAAGCTGAAAAGAACCCAAATCAAAGACAGAAACCCCTGGTTCACGGGATCCCTTAACAACGAGAGGAGAGTCCTCCGACAAGCTGAACGATCCTGGAGGCAGCACCCCTCTGCCGCACACCTAAAACTCATCCGCCAGGCCAGAAACTCCTACAACAGGAACATACTCAAGTCTAAAAAAGAATTCTTCTGAACTGCACTAGAGAAGGCCAAGAACAGGCCCCAAAAGCTCTTCGAACTGGTCAAACACCAATCTAATATACTGGCCAAAACTTCAAAAGAAAACCCCAAGTCTCTTATATCCTCAGAGGAATTCTGCTCCTTCTTCGCAGACAAAATCTCAGCCCTTGGAAGCGAACTCAACTCCACCACTTACCCTCAAACACCTCTTGACCCGCCTCCTCCAGCCACATCGCCCCCACTGGTTCCACCCAAAAACAATGCTCACTGGACTGACTTCAAACTCTATGATGACGACTCAGTGTCCAAACTCCTATCCTCCCTAAAGCCTAACAACCATTTTAATGACCCGCTCCCTTCCAACTGCCTAGCTACCGTCGCTCAATCCATCATTCCTAGCTGGACTACAATAATTAACGCCTCTCTCCGGCAGGGAATGGTGCCCGACTCTCTAAAAGCCGGCCAAGTCCTCCCCATTCTGAAAAAGCTGTCGCTGGATCCAGCCTCCCCTGACAATTTCAGACCCATCTCCAACATCCCCCTCTTAGCCAAAGTGATGGAGAAATGTGTGCAGCAGCAACTAAGTCAACACATCAACAACTTCCACCTGCTCGATGACTTCCAATCCGGATTTAGACCAGGACACAGCACCGAAACCACTATGCTCCACATCGTTGATGATGCTCTCCAGGCCCTTGACCTGGGCAAGGCCTGTCTCATAATCCTCCTAGACCTATCCTCGGCCTTCGACACGGTCAACCATGAAAAACTACTCGAACGCCTCAAATTTAGGATGGGTTTGGATGGCAGCGTTCTAGAATGGTTCAGGTCCTTCCTCAAAAACAGATCCCAGAGATTCCATGTCAACAGCAACCTATCTGCACCATCCCCGGTCACGGTTGGAGTCCCTCAAGGATCAATACTGTCCCCCACCCTCTTCAATCTTTACCTGGAACCGCTTACCGAAGTACTACGCACTGCCAATATCTCCTATCACATGTACGCTGATGACACTCAGATCTACATCAAAACCTCATCTCTCGCAGAGATCCTCTCCCTAAACGAAGCCCTGAAACTCACTGTCCAATGGCTCGCATCCAATCAACTCAAACTCAACGCAAAGAAAACTGAATTTCTCCTGATCGCCCCGCCCAATACCAACCTTGAGATTCAATCATGGATTAAGGCTATTACAGCCTTGAATTGCTCACCAACCATCGTAGACTCGGCCAAATCTCTGGGAATCACCCTCGATAGCAACCTGAACATGCGGGACTTCATAAATTCAATGGCCAAATCAGCCAGATTCCACCTGAGCTACCTTAGGAAACTGAAACCCTTCCTCGATGCTCCCGACCTAAAAATGGCAGTCCAAGCACTTGTCATCTCTAGACTGGAATATGGCTGCTCTACCCTCTCCGGCCTACCCAAGATCTCCCTGGCACCTCTAAAAGCCTGCCTCAATGCGGCCGCCAGACTACTCACCGACTCGAGGAAATACGACCATATTTCCCCACACTTGAAAGCTCTCAACTGGCTTCCCTGGAGGCAAGAATACAGCTCAAAATAGCATGCATCACGCACAAAGCCTTATATTCTAACTCTCCTGCATATTTGAGGCAGAAACTTGTGATCTCCGGAGGAATCAGAAACTCACGATCTGCCAGAGACCACTTGCTCCAACCTGCACGCTTTCGGAAAAAAAAAACTTACAACCGGGCTTTCTCCGGGGCTGCTCCAAGAATATGGAACTCTCTCCCACCGGACATCAGAAGAATCCCCTCTCTGACTCGCTTCAAAAGGATGCCAAAACATTCCTTATGGGTAAATTTCTCGTTTAAACTTTGCCTCTACAACTACTACAGCCCTGATCTATGGCCATCTATTGCCTCCCTTCGGATTATCTAGCTCACCCCATCAGAAACTGGGGGCCTTGTCGCGAACATTGGTTAACGTAATCTGTAAAAATGTTACCTCGTTCCTGAGTATTTGGATATTTAATCTGTAAATACATGCGTGTATATATAATCTGTAAATACCTGTGTACCCTGCACCTTACCCTCTCTCACTCAATCCGCAACTGGGTGATGCTATGCCTAATCTGTACACGGCTATGTTTTCCTGTAAAGCGCTCTGATACCCTAACGGGTCAAGTTCGCGCTCTATAAAACTCATAAATAAATAACTAAATAACTAAATAAATAAATAAAAAAATGTGGTGGTAAAGTACCCTGGAAGTGCTCATGATTCATACATCTTCAGACATTCCATCATAAACGAGTGCTTCCAGAATAGGACTTATGGGAATGGCCTACTGGTTAGTAAGTACATCTCAAGCACATGACTGACCTCATGACAGTAAACTATGTAGGATAAAATAGCCACATGCATGTTGGTGAATAAGACAGTGCATACGCAGCAGGTGTGGGCCTCATACTTGCACCATACTACATGGCACATGTGCAATACAAACCTCCAAGCCACACATGCTAAGACATGTTAAGACCTGTTAAGCCACTTTGGTTCTCATGTACAAGAGGCCTGTGCTGCTGGAGTGTAAATTGATATGATACTTTGGTGGAACAGTTCTCTCAGTAATATCTATGAGGCAACACATAGTCACCCTGTGTGCCCTTGCTTGGCCTCATAGATATGGACTAAGGCATGACAGTGCAAAGTGCTGTGTTGCCTTACTATACATCAAGGATGCACTCTATGAGTCTTATGATGGGTTTCCCCATGCAACACCAATGGTTTTTGACACATTCCCAGAATTACAAGGACCTGGGAAACTGGAAATGTGTCAAAATTGTGTGCCTCCCCAGGGGATGTGTAACAAGGAGAAATAACTTCATTTATCCTCGTTATTTACTTCTTCTATGTGTGCTGCATTCTGCTGCACAATTACAAAGAGGGAAGAAGGCTCCATTGTTTGCTTTTGTGCAAGAAGGTGTCCCTTACTGCATAAAAATAATTAAGCCCATATCGCAGACACACCTGCACCATGGTGCAAGGGTGCATGTGTTGGTGCTAGTCACCGATCTGTGATCTTGTGCATGCAGAAGGAACATCAATGCACCGTATGCCATTAGTATGACACATTCCTGCCCTTTTCTTTTGATGCATGGCAGCGCAACTGAGTGACTCACTGTGCTGGCCTGTAAATGAGGCCCTGTGTGTGTTTCTAAATGGTGGAAAGATTCTGCGAAATGCTGCACTATGTAAAATGCTGTGTCACAATACTGTTTTGAAGGAAGGGCCTCCATTTCTGTTGTCTGCGTGTCCCATGGTCTGTTTCTAGCATTTGGCCCTCCCCAGTTCATGTGTACCATGGGCAATTACAATAGCCATCATATATATAACCTCGCCATACAATGTGTGATCCATTTTGTGCCACACAAACCTACTCTAGCAGTCCTTCAAGGGTACTGACTGTGCAGCAAGGTAGACCCTCATGCACAAAGTACAGCTCACAGGACACGCAGCCACACATCCACCATACATATAATGTGCCTGTCTTTTTGCAATGTTGTCCATTGTCTGGCAGTGCAGGCTGCAAATCCAGGACACTACATCATGGTGAAAAATATGTCTTACACTATTTTTAATCAGTGAGGCAGTGCAGTTCTGAGAGTTTACCAGTTGTACTGTAGAGCACAATACTCCCACATATCTCTCCCCTTGTGTACTGTTAACACAGTGGACACAGTGCACTGCCATGTGTAGAATATCATGTCCCACAATGACATGCACTCATTAATCTCTCCATGGCAATAGCAAATGAACAACAGTGACTACTAGTGTCACATCAAATTTATGTGACTGAATGAGACAACATCATCTGCCTTGCCTAAATTTGGTAACGTCTGACATGTATTACTTCAGAAATGCCAATAGAAGTCCCAAACAAACATAATAGAGGTGTGTGAGAGAAGTGTCTCCTCAGTGGCTAACTGACTTTTCATACTAGGAAAGATTCACCATGTTCCTGGCATTGGTAAGCCCACGTATTAGATACGGCAAGTGTATCACACAGTATGTGTAGTACAATGTCAGTCATACCTAAAATGCAAGTGTGTGAATGCCAAACAATGTCAGGACATGTCCCATACTGTTTGCAAAGTATATGAGTCATGCAGGACACAACAGAATGTACATGAATGTGGGCACATCAAACATCCTGACTGTGGGACTTTGCCCTTTTGGCTAAAGTTCCCTAAACTTTTTGCTTTTCCCCTAGACCATTTTTCTGACATTGTTTTGCCAACTTAGATGCTTTGGACACTTTGCCACTGCTAAACAGTGTCAAAGTACAAGTGCACCCTGTATAAAGTGTAATGGTAATTGGTTGTCCATCATTGGTATGTTTGCCTTAATAGTAAAGTCCATAGTAAAGTGCACTATGTGTACCAGGGCTGGTAATGCAAATGCTACGAGTGGGCCTGCAGCACTATTTGTGCCACCCACACAAGTAGCTTTGAAAAGGGAACTCGAGCCTGCCATTGCAGTGCCTGCACGCAGTTTGTTAAACTGCCATGTTATTCTGGCAAGTGCACCCACTTGCCAGACCTTACCCTTCCCTTTCTATGCACATCAGAAACCCCTATGGTAGGTCCAAGGTACCCCCTTGGCAGGGTGCAGTGTATGTGAAAGGTAGGACATGTACTAAGGTGTGAATCATGTTCTGACAGTGAAATAATCTCCATTTCATTTTTCACTGTTGAAAGGCCATCTTGACCATAGGACAGAATGGGGAGGCTGTGTAATGGGTTTTCCAGCCTATCTTCCCAAAGGCTTAAGATGGAGAGGTGACGTTTAGTATGCCTTAACTCACAGTGTAACAACACATCTTTTTATGAAGGTGGTTTTTTCATTATGTGTTTAGAAGTGGCTGGGTTTTTGTGCTCTAACATTTCTGTGTGTCTCTGTCTGGTTGTGGATTGACTGTCTGGATTTCAAAGTGATAGTATCTGGGGAATGTCTTGACCCAGGGGAGGAGGTGAGACAGCAACAGGCTGATCTGCATCTGGAGTGTACGGGGAGGAGTAGCCCCTAGAGGTAAAGAGGGCTGGGCTGCAGCCATAAACCAATGGCTCCGGCCCCTGCTGAGTGATTGAGGATCCAGACCCCCACTATCAAAGGAATAAAGGTGTCACTGGCAGGGAGGCACCCAGAACTGGTTTGAACAGGGGTCAGTGCCCCCTGAACACAAAGACTTCAAAGCCATTGAGGGGTATAACTATGAGAGCTGAAGCCCCTGAACTTTGGAGAATGGCTTGATCAAGATTGAACAAGACTGGAGCTACTTCGTGGTCAAGAGGAACCTTTGCCAAGGAAGAAACAACTGAAGAGACTGAAGGATAGGACTGACCCTTGCTGTGTGTTCTGGGGCTGGCCTGCAGTTTGCTGTTTTAGCCAAGGAAAGGCTAAAGGGACTTTGCTCTGTGCTGTGTCCCCCTGCTTGAAAGGACTTTGCTGTGCTGTGTCCTGAAGTAACTTATCCCCAAGGGCCCGAGGTGAGCTGGCTCCCTGTTGCGGAAACTCAGGAACACAAAAGTTTCCAGGAGAGTCTCAGCGACGCTATGTGCGTGTGCTTGTTGCAGCCTGAGACCCTCGTAAGAAGTGCCCTGTGATCATGGGCACCTGGAGTCCAAGCGAGGATCAGCGACGCTGTGTGCGTGTGCTTTTTGGAGCCTGAACGCTTTGTGAGGATTGTCCAGTTATCGTGTGCACCGGAATCCAAGTGAGTCTCATCGACGCTGTGTGCGTGTGCTTTCTGCAGCGTGAGACCTTCGTGAGGATTGCCTTGTTATCGTGCACACCCAAAATCCAAGTGCGTCTCATTAACGCTGTGTGCGTGTGCTTTGTGCAGCGTGAGACCTTCGTGAGGATTGCCTTGTTAACGTGCACCCGGAGTTAAAGTGAGTCTCAGTGACGCTGTGCACATGTTCTTCGTGCAGCCTGAGACCTTCGTGTGGAATGCCCGGTGACCGTGCACCCAAAGCTCAAGGGAGACTCAGCGACGCTGTGTGCGTGTGCCCTGTGGCAGCCTGAGATCTTCGTAGCAGTAGCGGCCCGGACCAGCAGCCTCGGAGGAGCTGAGCCGCCGGCCGAGCCCGCTGTTGCCCATTCACAAAGATTGCGTCTGAGGCCCAAGTCATTAGAAGAGGAGAGGAGAGTGGGTTCGCGCCCCCCAGGTAACGTGTGTCGACGCCTGGGGCAGGGTGCGGGCTCTGAGGGAGACGCTCTCGGCCTCTCTCTCATTTCAGCAGCGCGAGCCTCTGTTTCGGCTCGTATCGCGGCCCGTATTGCCAAGGGAGTGGCAGTACCGGGGCCGGAGTGCGGAGCGGCACTTTTTGTTACACCATACCCGTGTTGGGGGCAACTGTTGACAGAGGCTGACTGCGAGTCAGAAGAAGTGGTGGAGAGACTGCCTAAGGCACCGTGATCGGTGCCGGAGTGTATTAAGCATTATCTTATTTCTGCATAACGAACTACCTGATTGACGTATTACACATTGCATCATTTCTGCATAACAAACTACCTGACTGTCGTATGACGCATTGCATTGTTTCTGCATAACGAACTACCTGATTAGCGTATTATGCATTGCATTATTCCTGCATAACGGACTACCTGATTAGTGTATTACGCATTGCCTTATTTCTGCATAACTACGTACCTGGTGGTTGTATTAAGCATTGCATTATTTTTACATTGCAAAGTGCCTGATTGTTGCGTTACGCTTTGCATTATTCTTACATTGCAAAGTGCCGGATTGTCGCGTTATGCATTGCATTATTTTTACATTGCACAAATGCCTGATTCTAGCATTACGAACTGTATAACATGGTATTAGGATTACAGTGGAATGTGTAGAAGTGCTCATTAATATCGTCAGAACTTACAAGGACTGGCTGGCCTAACAACCAGCCAGGAGAAATATTACACATACTCATATGTTGGATTTATATCGTGTGGTCTTATCGTATATCTTTTTATATAAAATTTATACTTGTTTTTATAAAACTCGTGTGGAGTCTATTTGTGGTGTCATCATTGGGTTGCTGTGAGCGTGGTTGCAAATACTTTACACATCTGCCTTGAAGATAAGCCTGGCTGCTCGTGCCAAGCTACCAAGGGGGTAAGAGGGGGCTATCACAGAAGGTGACCTTCCTTTCCCTGACGTGGAAACGCGGGTCGCTATTTGGCCTAAGGTACCTACCTCAGCCAACCAGGGATCCTGGGTCTAACATTTGGTGGCAGCAGTGGGATTGAAACGTGTATTTGCAAATTCATTCACAGTAATTGGTGTACATCACAAGTTTAGCATAGACCACGACGCAACCACATATTGTGTTCTTGAATTGTTGGTTCTATTTGGTATTATTTTTGAGCAACCTTTAAGCCACACATCATGTCTAAGAGGAGTCAAGTAGCCAGTGAGGCTGCAGAATTAGAGTTCGACATTGAGGCATTGCTTACCTACAAAGTTGATCAATTGAGGCAATTCTGCAGAGCTTTGGGATGTTCCATGAAAAGTAGAGCCAAGAAGGAGGAGCTGCAAATGGCCTTGAGGGCCTGGTGGGAAGCCAAAGGGGCTCAGGAGACGGGTGATGTTGAGGTGGATGAGGATGACCCAGGGAATGGATTTGGTCCACAGGATTAGCCAATGGTGGGACCAGTCTTAGGGGCTGGTAGTAGCCATTCAGGGAGGAGTTTTTCACCAGAGGAACTGGAGGAAAACCAAAGGGTCAGAGAGCATGAGTTGGAGGTTTTAAAACTTAAAGCTCAAGCTGAAGAGAAGAAGCTGCTCATTGAAAGTGAAAAATGAGCAGAGGAGAGCAGGAACGCTCTCGCCTTGGAAGAGAAAAAGATTCTCTTGGCTCATGAGTTAAGCATGAGGGAACTGGACAATAAGGTTAAACAGGCAGAGTCCAGTTCAAATGGTGGCAGCGTACAGCCAGTTCCAAGTGTGGATGAGTACAAGCGTGCACTGGATGACTGGGTGTTGGTGAGCATGGCAAATGATTTGCAGGGGTTGTTCAACTTTTCCCCTAGGGACCCTAGGCTCAGTAATTGTTTTCCAGGATTGCGCCAACCCGTGTTAGGGTGCGAGCTCTTTGATTCCCG
Organism: Calotriton arnoldi; assembly: GCA_963921515.1. Classification (NCBI taxonomy): domain Eukaryota; kingdom Metazoa; phylum Chordata; class Amphibia; order Caudata; family Salamandridae; genus Calotriton; species Calotriton arnoldi. The sequence continues at coordinate 150,825 of CAWUFW010012752.1, forward strand.
GGAGCTGGCACAAGAGCCGGACCCCTGGTCATGGGTCCAAGGGTCTGAAAAGGCCCTAGAGAGGGAAGAGAGGCGAAGTAGAACTGGTAGGTCCCAGAGTAGTGGGGGGGCATGCGGGCTAGCGCCCTGTCTCAAAGGAGAGGGAGGGAGTGTGAGCAGCATCCCCAGGGGTTCACCACCCCACCCCAGAGACTGGAGGATTCCTTACAGGAGCACCAGGTGGGAGGCCTAGCGCCTACTTGCCAGCTGTGCGAGGAAGAACACCTTGCGTCAGGAGGGCGTGGGGCGTCTGTCCCCAGAGCTCCCGCGGTCCTGAAGTTTGTGGGTGCCATTCCTAAATGGCAACAGACACACAATTGATGGACGGAATGCAGAACAAATCAAAACATTCACCCCCAGTCAAGAGATCTGGGTTAAAACCATCATTCTTTTGCTCACCATGCCATCCCAGTTTAGACCTGGCCATATGCAAATCAGTCTTGACCCTATGCCTCATGGGAACAGTCCAGCCCGAACTGCCAAGCCAGGTCCTCCCTGGATCGGAAACAAGCATCCTAGGACCGGTTTCAGGGTTTCACCCCTCTTCAGCCAGGATAGTTTGATTCCAGTGGCACAGTGAGCCCAGGACCCACGTCTGGGCATACCTGGCGCACTTAAGGCGAGAAAGCAAAAGACACACAATTGATGGAAGGAATGCAGAACAAATCAAAACATTCACCCCCAGTCAAGAGATCTGGGTTAAATCCATCATTCTTTTGCTCACCATGCCACCCCAGTTTAGACCTGGCCATATGCAAATCAGTCTTGACCCTGTGCCTCATGGGAACAGTCCAGCCCGAAGTGCCAAGCCAAGTCCTCCCTGGATCGGAAACAAGCATCCTAGGACCGGTTTCGGGGTTTCACCCCTCTTCTGCCAGGATAGCTTGATTCCAGTGGCACAGTGAGCCCAGGACCCACGTGTGGGCATACCTGGCGCACTTAAGGCGAGAAAGCAAAAGACACACAATTGATGGACGGAATGCAGAACAAATCAAAGCATTCACCCCCAGTCAAGAGATCTGGGTTAAATCCATCATTCTTTTGCTCACCATGCCACCCCAGTTTAGACCTGGCCATATGCAAATCAGTCTTGACCCTGTGCCTCATGGGAACAGTCCAGCCCGAACTGCCAAGCCAGGTCCTCCCTGGATCGGAAACAAGCATCCTAGGACCGGTTTCGGGTTTCACCCTCTTCAGCCAGGATAGCTTGATTCCAGTGGCACAGTGAGCCCAGGACCCACGTCTGGGCATACCTGGCGCACTTAAGGCGAGAAAGCAAAAGACACACAATTGATGGACGGAATGCAGAACAAATCAAAACATTCACCCCCAGTCAAGAGATCTGGGTTAAATCCATAATTCTTTTGCTCACCATGCCACCCCAGTTTAGACCTGGCCATATGCAAATCAGTCTTGACCCTGTGCCTCATGGGAACAGTCCAGCCCAAACTGCCAAGCAAGGTCCTCCCTGGATCGGAAACAAGCAACCTAGGACCGGTTTCGGGGTTTCACCCCTCTTCAGCCAGGATAGCTTGATTCCACGTCTGGGCATACCTGGCGCACTTAAGGCGAGAAAGCAAAAGACACACAATTGATGGACGGAATGCAAAACAAATCAAAACATTCACCCCCAGTCAAGAGATCTGGGTTAAATCCATCATTCTTTTGCTCACCATGCCACCCCAGTTTAGACCTGGCCATATGCAAATCAGTCTTGACCCTGTGCCTCATGGGAACAGTCCAGCCCGAACTGCCACTGGAATCAAGCTATCCTGGCTGAAGAGGGGTGAAACCCCGAAACCGGTCCTAGGATGCTTGTTTCCAGTCCAGGGAGGACCTGGCTTGGCAGTTCGGGCTGGACTGTTCCCATGAGGCACAGGGTCAAGACTGATTTGCATATGGCTGGTTTCAAACTGGAATGGCATGGTGAGCAAAAAACGATGGATTTAGGCCCAGATCTCTGTACTGGGGTGAATGTATGACATTGTTCTGCATTCTGTCCATCAACTGTTGTTTTTGCATTTGTCACCCCGAGTGGGACGGGTATGCCCAGACATGGGTCCCGTGCTCTCCATGCCACTGGAATCAAGCTATCCTGGCTGAAGAGGGGTGAAACCCCGAAACCGGTCCTAGGATGCTTGTTTCCAGTCCAGGGAGGACCTGGCTTGGCAGTTCGGGCAGGACTGTTCCCATGAGGCACAGGGTCAAGGCTGATTTGCATATGGCTGGGTTCAAACTGGAATGGCATGGTGAGCAAAAAACGATGGATTTAGGCCCAGATCTCTGTACTGGGGTGAATGTATGACATTGTTCTGCATTCTGTCCATCAACTGTTGTTTTTGCATTTGTCACCCCGAGTGGGACGGGTATGCCCAGACGTGGGTCCCGTGCTCTCCATGCCACTGGAATCAAGCTATCCTGGCTGAAGAGGGGTGAAACCCCGAAACCGGTCCTAGGATGCTTGTTTCCAGTCCAGGGAGGACCTGGCTTGGCAGTTCGGGCTGGACTGTTCCCATGAGGCACAGGGTCAAGACTGATTTGCATATGGCTGGGTTCAAACTGGAATGGCATGGTGAGCAAAAATACGATGGATTTAGGCCCAGATGTCTGTACTGGGGTGAATGTATGACATTGTTCTGCATTCTGTCCATCAACTGTTGTTTTTGCATTTGTCACCCCGAGTGGGACGGGTATGCCCAGACGTGGGTCCCATGCTCTCCATGCCACTGGAATCAAGCTATCCTTGCTGAAGAGGGTGAAACCCCGAAACCGGTCCTAGGATGCTTGTTTCCAGTCCAGGGAGGACCTGGCTTGGCAGTTCGGGCTGGACTGTTCCCATGAGGCACAGGGTCAAGACTGATTTGCATATGGCTGGGTTCAAACTGGAATGGCATGGTGAGCAAAAAACGATGGATTTAGGCCCAGATCTCTGTACTGGGGTGAATGTATGACATTGTTCTGCATTCTGTCCATCAACTGTTGTTTTTGCATTTGTCACCCCGAGTGGGACGGGTATGCCCAGACGTTGGTCCCGTGCTCTCCATGCCACTGGAATCAAGCTATCCTGGCTGAAGAGGGGTGAAACCCCGAAACTGGTCCTAGGATGCTTGTTTCCAGTCCAGGGAGGACCTGGCTTGGCAGTTCGGGCTGGACTGTTCCCATGAGGCACAGGGTCAAGACTGATTTGCATATGGCTGGGTTCAAACTGGAATGGCATGGTGAGCAAAAAACGATGGATTTAGGCCCAGATCTCTGTACTGGGGTGAATGTATGACTTTGTTCTGTATTCTGTCCATCAACTGTTGCTTTTGCATTTGTCACCCCGAGTGGGACGGGTATGCCCAGACGTGGGTCCCGTGCTCTCCATGCCACTGGAATCAAGCTATCCTGGCTGAAGAGGGGTGAAACCCCAAAACCGGTCCTAGGATGCTTGTTTCCAGTCCAGGGAGGACCTGGCTTGGCAGTTCGGGCTGGACTGTTCCCATGAGGCACAGGGTCAAGACTGATTTGCATATGGCTGGGTTCAAACTGGAATGGCATGATGAGCAAAAAAACGATGGATTTAGGCCCAGATCTCTGTACTGGGGTGAATGTATGACATTGTTCTGCATTCTGTCCATCAACTGTTGTTTTTGCATTTGTCACCCCGAGTGGGACGGGTATGCCCAGACGTGGGTCCCGTGCTCTCCATGCCACTGGAATCAAGCTATCCTGGCTGAAGAGGGGTGAAACCCCGAAATCGGTCCTATGATGCTTGTTTCCAGTCCAGGGAGGACCTGTCTTGGCAGTTCGGGCTGGACTGTTCCCATGAGGCACAGGGTCAAGACTGATTTGCATATGGCTGGGTTCAAACTGGAATGGCATGGTGAGCAAAAAAACGATGGATTTAGGCCGAGATCTCTGTACTGGGGTGAATGTATGATATTGTTATGCATTCTGTCTATCAACTGTTGTTTTTGCATTCCTAAATGGCAGGCACAGAAATCTAAATGGAAGGTTTAGGGAGGAAGGTGTCCGCCCGTGGGAAAACCCGTGGGACCGTGTCCAGCTAGTAGAGCTGGGTCCCCTACGAGTGACCAGGGTACACCCACATCTAACCTGGAGGACAGGATAACTGGGAACAGTGTCCTGACTGATGGATCTTCCAGGGATACCGCTCTAGGTGGGTGTTGGCAAGGGGCCAGCACCCCTAGAGAGGCCCCAAGTGACTGGAAGTACCCATGGAGCGGCATAGTTGGCCCGGGGAATAGTGACCAAGAGAATCCCCTGGGGTTTGGAAGGCATAGAACCGGAGGGTGTTCCTGTGGTAGCGGGCCTGCGTCTGTGTTCTATCGCCTTAAGCAGGGAAGTCCATCAAGGTAGTTGATTGGTCTACCCTGGCTTTTGGCTGGGAGGGGGTTGTGTGGGACTTGGCCCTTTTGGCTAAAGTTCCCTAAACTTTTGCTTTTCCCCTAGACCTTTTTTCTGACATTGTTTTGCCAACTTAGATGCTTTGGACTCTTTGCCACTGCTAAACAGTGTCAAAGTGCAAGTGCTCCCTGTATAAAGTGTAATGGTAATTGGATGTCCATCATTGGTATGTTTGCCTTACTAGTAAAGTCCCTAGTAAAGTGCACTATGTGTGCCAGGGCTGGTAATGCAAATGCTACTAGTGGGCCTGCAGCACTATTTGTGCCACCCACACAAGTAGCTTTGAAAAGGGAACTCAGGTCTGCCATTGCAGTGCCTGGGCGCAGTTTGTTAAACTGACATGTTATTCTGACAAGTGCACCCACTTGCCAGACCTTACCCTTCCATTTTTATGCACATCAGACACCCCTAAGGTAGGTACAAGGTACCCCCTGGGCAGGGTGCAGTGTATGTGAAAGGTAGGACATGTACTAAGGTGTGTATCATGTCCTGACAGTGAAATAATCTCCATTTCGTTTTTCACTGGTGAAAGGTCATCTTGCCCATAGGACAGAATGGGGAGGCTGTGTAATGTGTTTTCCAGCCTATCTTCCCCAAGGCTTAAGATGGAGAGGTGATGTTTAGTATGCCGGAACTCACAGTGTAATAACACATCTTTTTATGAAGGTGGTTTTTGCATTATCTGTTTAGAAGCCACTCTTTTAGAAGTGGCTGGGGTTTTGTGCTCTAACATTTCTGTGTGTCTCTGCCTGGTTGTGGATTGACTGTCTGGATTTCAAAGTGATAGGATCTGGGGAATGTCTTGACCCAGGGACGGAGGTGCGACAGCAACAGGCTGACCTGCATCTGGAGTTTAGGGGGAGGAGTAGCCCCTAGAGGTGAAGAGGCCTGGGCTGCAGCCATAAACCAATGGCTCCGGCCCCTGCTGAGTGATTGAGGATCCAGACCCCCACTATCAAAGGAATAAAGGTGTCACTGGCAGGGAGCCACCAAGAACTGGTTTGAACAGGGGTCAGTGCCCCCTGAACACAAAGACTTCAAAGCCATTGAGGGGTATAACTATGAGAGCTGAAGCTCCTGAACTTTGGAGAATGGCTTGATCAAGATTGAACAAGACTGGAGCTACTTCGTGGTCAAGAGGAACCTTTGCCAAGGAAGAAACAACTGAAGAGACTGAAGGATAGGACTGACCCTTGCTGTGTGTTCTGGGGCTGGCCTACAGTTTGCTGTTTTAACCAAGGAAAGGCTAAAGGGACTTTGCTCTGTGCTGTGTCCCCCTGCTTGAAAGGACTTTGCTGTGCTGTGTCCTGAAGTAACTTATCCCCAAGGGCCCGAAGTGAGCTGGCTCCCTGTTGCGGAAACTCAGGAACGCAAACGTTTCCAGGAGAGTCTCAGCGACGCTGTGTGCGTGTGCTTGTTGCAGCCTGAGACCCTCGTAAGAAGTGCCCTGTGATCGTGGGCACCTGGAGTCCAAGCGAGGATCAGCGACGCTGTGTGCGTGTGCTTTTTGCAGCCTGAACCCTTTGTGAGGATTGTCCAGTTATCGTGTGCACTGGAATCCACGTGAGTCTCATCGACGCTGTGTGTGTGTGCTTTGTGCAGCGTGAGACCTTCGTGAGGATTGCCTTGTTATCGTGCACCCGGAGTCCAAGTGAGTCTCATCGACACTGTGTGTGTATGCTTTGTGCAGCGTGAGACCTTCGTGAGGATTGCCTTGTTAACGTGCACCCGGAGTTAAAGTGAGTCTCAGCGATGCTGTGCACATGTTCTTCGTGCAGCCTGAGACCTTCGTGTGGAGTGCCCGGTGATCGTGCACCCGCAGCTCAAGGGAGACTCAGCGATGCTGTGTGCGTGTGCCCTGTGGCAGCCTGAGATGTTCGTAGCAGTAGCGGCCTGGACTGGCAGCCTCGGAGGAGCTGAGCCTCCGGCCCGAGCCCGCCGTTGCCCATTCACAAAGATTGCATCTGAGGCCCAAGTCGTTGGAAGAGGAGAGTGGGTTCGCGCCCCCCAGGTAACATGTGTTGACGCCTGGGGCGGGGTGCGGGCTCGGAGGGAGACGCTCTCGGCCTCTCTCTCATTTCAGCAGCGCAAGCCTCTGCTTCAGCTCGTATCACGGCCCGTATTGCCAAGGGAGTGGCAGTACCGGGGCCGGAGTGCGGAGCGGCACTTTTTGTTACATCATACCCGTCTTGGGGGCAACTGTTGACAGAGGCTGACTGTGAGTCAGAAGAAGTTGCGGAGAGACCGCCTAAGGGACCGTGATCGGTGCAGGACGCATTATCTTATTTCTGCATAACGAACTACCTGATTGTCGTATTACACATTGCATCATTTCTGCATAACGAACTACCTGACTGTCGTATGACGCATTGCATTGTTTCTGCATAACGAACTACCTGATTAGCGTATTACGCATTGCATTATTCCTGCATAACGGACTACTTGATTAGTGTATTACGCATTGCCTTATTTCTGCATAACGACGTACCTGGTGGTTGTATTACGCATTGCATTATTTTTATATTGCAAAGTGCCTGATTGTTGTATTACGCATTGCATTATTTTTACATTGCAAAGTGCCTGATTGTTGCGTTACACATTGCATTATTCTTACATTGCAAAGTGGCGGATTGTCGCGTTACGCATTGCATTATTTTTACATTGCACAAGTACCTGATTCTAGCACTACGAACTGCATAACATGGTATTAGGATTACAGTGGAATGTGTAGAAGTGCTCATTAATATCGTCAGAACTTACAAGGGCTGGCTGGCCTAACAACCAGCCAGGAGAAATATTACACATACTCATATGTTGGATTTATATCGTGTGGTCTTATCGTATATCTTTTTATATAAAATGTATACTTGTTTTTATAAAACTTGTGTGGAGTCTATTTGTGGTGTCATCATTGGGTTGCTGTGAGCGTGGTTGCAAATACTTTACACATCTGCCTTGAAGATAAGCCTGGCTGCTCGTGCCAAGCTACCAAAGGGGTGAGCGGGGGCTATCTCAGAAGGTGACCTTCCTTTCCCTGATGTGGAAACGCGGGTCCCTATTTGGCCTAAGGTACCTACCTCAGCCAATAGGGATCCCGGGTCTAACAATGACCATTGACTGTTTGTTTCCCTCCTGTCTTTTCAGCCAACCAAGGATATGGTTTGCAGCCATGGGTCATGACCCCACATGCACATCCTCAGATGGATGCCCAGCGGAGGTACAGCCAGGCACTTAGCATAACCTGGTCCATAGTGGAGTGTACTTTTGGAGTCCTTAAGTCACACTTTTGTGTCTAGACATCATTGTCCTCTTCCCGCATGGTATGTAAAATCATACTAGTGTGCTGCATTTTGAACAACTTACGTGAGTGGACCAATGTCCCATGGGGCAAGGGAAATGAGGACCATGAAGGCCCAGAGGATGATGACTAGGAAGATGAGGACCAAAAACAGCATGTACCTTCACCTGCTGGGACATGGAGGAGAGACCAAATTGTGCAGCATTTCTGTGCAGATTCAAGAGCCAGATTAAGGGATGACAAATATATGGACTACATGTAAAAGGTGTAATAAAAATACAAATAATGAATAAACACTACCACTGTGTAAGCAATCTTACTTCATAGTTACTGTAAACATCAAAACACTCACATCAAGCATGCTAGTAATCGGCACACAACAAAGGTATGTAGCAATGTGTACCAAACAGCGCTGGACAACATATTGTAAATGAAACATTGTGTGCATACCAACAACCTGTGCCAAATGCTGGGCCATTGGGAAGACAGACACCAAACAAAGATATCAGTTTAGGACAGTTTGGACAGGTTATGATAATGTGTTCTGTTGCAGTGTAATGACTGTCAGATATCCAACCACAATCAAAATGTTGTGCTAAAGTAAATAATGTGCAATGACTGTGTGTGTGTGTCATACAGCTAGCCATTTGTACAGCCTCATACTTGTGGAGGATAGTAGAGTTTACTTTTAGTCTGTTGACTGTGAAGTGAGGCACATACAGACTCTAACCCCTACAGTCTACATATACTACCTCAATTTGTACAGGCACATATTATATCCATTAGGACATCTCACATCACAACATGAATACTAAATACTCAGCTGTGTCAGTGCAAGAGCACCTACCTAATACCAATGCTGCCACACTTGCCCCACTAGGCAAAGATGCAATTGGAACAAGCAGGGATGTATGCTATCATGTTGGCGTGTTGCACTCAGATAGAAACAATGGGTACACTCCCATGAGTACAGTTTTAGATTGTAAAAACACAACACAAAAAGTCAGAATATGAAACATTTGGCCATAACTAGCTACAAAGTGCAAGGTTCATCCAGCCAAGGTACCATGCACTGATGCATTCCAAACCCTAGTGACAGATTGAGTCAATAAATGCCCAGGTGACCATTGTGCATTAATGCATACCCACATCATAAGTTCAAGTAACCCCTCAATATCAACATACTATGATGCATGCCAATTGTAAACATCTTGTGATCACCAAACTATAGACAAAGCTTTGAGGCAAAGACAATGTGTATTGGCACTGTACACATGCCACACATATCCTTCCAGACACAAGCACATACAGTAGATCTTTGTGTACCACAACATGATATGCTGGCTGTTGGTAATGACTCCCTGGTAACTGTTGGTATGCACATATCAACATGTGTTATATAAGCCTAGAAGACATCCATAGCACATCTAGACAATCTGTCCTCTGCATGTCACATATACTGTAGAGTGGCTGAACCAGCCACTGTATGTCACTCCCTGAGTGGGTAAAGTAACCACAATCCTAGTATAGCTATGTACACAGATATGGGCCTAGGTGCCACAGGATGGTGCCACTGGTGTCCCCCTACTCTTGGTCCTCTGCTGGCACAAGCCTCTCAACAATATCCATGATGCCATTCTAAGTCACCCTGTCTGGCTCATCTTGGCCTCATAGCTATGGAGTACATGAAGGCACCCCAAGAGACTGCCTTGGTTTCTCTCTGTGCCATGTATGCCTTGCAGGGACCTTGTAAGGGTTTTTGCAAGCCAACATCCATGGATATTCAGGACGACTCATGTACACTTATGGATGTAAAGCTTGTGGGCGGTTTTGCCAGCCAACATCCATGGATATTCAAGATGACTCATGTATACTTATGGATGTAAACCTGGGGCTATAGAAAAGGCCTATACCGTCACCCAATCTGACGTCAGGTTGCATTATAGTTCTCTCTGCACCTTCCTGTACACAAACCATCCATGGACTTCTTTTTCATGTTCAATTTGTGCTGCAGAATGCAGGACACATGGAAATGGAAAAGCAAAGGTGAATCCTGCAAATTCCTCCTTGTGATGCCTCTTCTGGGGATGTGTAACTCTTTTCGGACTGCACCAGGTTTTCTTGAGTTTGATAACATGGCTCAGTGTCAAACTCCATGAGTGCTGCATGTGAACACCCACTGCAAGGCACATACAACACCTCCTTGATGCAGAGTATAGTAATGCAATGCTTTAGGCTGCCTTGCCTTACTCTACATTTATTACGTCATGCCAAGGCATGCATGGTGGCTTCGCAGTGCACCATCAGCATGAGAGAGATTCCTGCACTCCCCGACTGAGAAAAAGTGACTCTCCTGGGTGTAGGACCCTTGTATATGTACACCCTATTTTCAACCACTCCAGAACACACATAGCTATATTTCATACCATTTTGTGTCATGTTTGCATCACTGTTATTGCCTATCCATGACATAAAGTTACAGTAGATAATTCAAAAGCCAGGCAAGGGCCTATCTGCACTGCCTTGTGTGGGCTAGAAAAGAAGGTAAGGCAAGTCAGTGTCTTGTGCTGCATTGCGTAACATTTCATACTAGAAGCCATTCCAGGGGGGAACATGGGAGTTCCCATTCATCCACCCATGGATTGCATGTATTCCCAGATTTCCTCAGGACTGTAGACCAGGGATATGGGCGATTTCATCACCCTTCACAGAGGATGGCATAAAAATGAGAGAAATATGTTTGTGACTTTGTCACTGCCTCAATCTATGTGTGTTGCAATATACAGCATACATAGAAAGAGGGAAATTCCTCAAAAGCTTGCTAATGTGAAGGAATGTATTCCCTCCTGCACAGAAACAATCCTCCTTGTAATGTCAGCACCCATCCACCATGGGGAAAGGGTGTCTGTGTTGATGCTAGGCTGCCTTAACTGCATCAGTGCAAAGAGAGTGAAGTAATGACCCACATCTTCATAAATATGGGTCATTTCTGTCCTCTCCATTTCACGCAATGCAACACATCAACTTGCCTTGCTGCCCTGCATTGCCTCAATGATTACTTGAAAGGCCCCGTCACATGCTAGCCATAGGAAAATGTCACTTTGTGTGCCCCCTTATTCACACCAGGGGCTAGATGTACCGCAGGGGCACGATGGGTGTTTGCACACACATTGTGCACCTCAGAGGCACTTTGGAATGCCAGAAGGTGCTGCACATGCTTGTGCGGCCCTCATGAAAAAGCTGTAGTGCTGGTCCACTTATAGTGCCTGTGCCATCTTCTGCAGGGGTGCGTGTCCCCGTGCAAATGAGGAAAACCTTTTCCTCTCCATCTAAGGCGTATTAATGATGCGGACCCAGAGGCAAAGAAGATGTCAAGAGGCGTACTGTCAGTGTGCCCCCTGATGGCAGCCCTCTGGAGGGGGAAAGGGGGTCCCATGGACCCCCAGACATCCCCTTGCAGGCGAGTGCAGTCACTCACTGCACCTACCTGCAATGGGATCTCTAATTCTCTTTAAGTAAGCGGGTTTGCTGCCTGCACAGTGAAACACAGAGCGGCTTCAAAGCAGCCACTTTATTTTTCACAAGAATGCCCTGCCCCCAGGGCAGCACAAGTTTACGGCTCACCTGGGGACAGCGCATTCATCCTAATACGGCACATTTTCCTTGATTACGCCTGCCACACCTTTCAAAAGGTGCGCCCACTGCAATCAAGGAAAATGTGCTGTATATAAAATACGGCCCCAGGACCAACCTGCCAGGCTGATCCGCTGAGGATACTTCACCAGTAGGCCTGACATCCCCATAGTTCCAGCTATGTTCTTCTCCACATCAGCAAATTATATTCAGCTGGCCTGATGCTGACTAGCATCCGAGGACGTCAAATCCACTTCGACTAAAGCCTAAAGCCTCACTCCGCTGTATGATTCTGACTTCCAGAAAGGAGTCTAAGTCTGTAGGTAGAAATGTTCACTGAGCCTGATGCCAAGCAGCTTCGGATCTACATCGATGACATCCTTGGCTTGAACTCTGGAATTTTCTCGCTAAGATATTTTCCCGCTTTCGTTAACAGCTTCACTGAGACCTTGTCCTTCATCAACCCGTTGTTGACGAGCTCATCTTCAGATCCAGCCTGCTGCCTTAACCCCTGCGGACTCTACCTTCTTCAGTATTTTTTTAAGTGTGAATGTAACATACTGACCAAGACCAACCTAGTCCTAATATCCAACCCGTGGACTATGGGAACACCCTCTACGCCGGAACCACAGCCAAACTTCAAAAAAGACTCCAGCGCATCCAGAACGCCTCCGCACGACTCATCCTGGACATCCCCCGACACAGCCACATCACCGGACACCTGAAAGACCTGCACTGGCTCCCCGTCAGCAAGAGAATCACGTTCAGACTCCTCACCCACGCACACAAGGCCCTCCACGACCTGGGCCCCAAGTACCTCAACGACCGCATGACCTTCTACACGCCCACCCGCCAGCTACGATCAACCAGCCACGCCCTCGCCACCGTACCACGCATCCGCAGAGCCACCGCCGGAGGAAGATCCTTCTCCTACCTGGCAGCCAAGACCTGGAACTCCCTCCCCACTCACCTTCGGCGAACCCAGGACCATCTCTCCTTCAGGAAGCAGCTCAAGACCTGGCTGTTCGAGCAGTAACTTACCCCCTCCCCCAGCGCCTTGAGACCCTCCCGGGTGAGTAGCGCGCTCTATAAATGCCGTGATTGATTGATTGTGCTCCATTGCGGTCTATCTCAGACTTTACCCAAGTTGCACTGTAGCACAAACAATTGCCCACGGTTGGCACTTTGCACTTTTCCGGTTCCCCCTTTTTTTTGCTTATTGTTTTGGTATCATTTTGTTCAATAAAATGTAATCCCATTCTAAAAATTAGAGTGGGATTTTTTACTTGTAAGTTTTTGTAGCTTGAAAATCTGCATGCAATCAGTATGTGAATAAGCAGAAACATACAACTGTGTGGGTATTCGATTACCTGTGCTAGTATGAACTCAGAGACATAACCAAAATCACAAACCTCATAACCCCAAATTTTGATAATGGGGAATTCCAAACATAGTGACAGAATTTTTTAATTTGTAAATCAGTTAGGAGAGTAAAATTCACCAATCTTGATTCAATTCAAATCGGAGTTTTGGGCAAACAAACAGATGTATTTTTTCATTTATTTGAGTTTTCAATTTTACTTTAGGTGCCTAGTTATTGTTTTAAAGAGTTGGGTAATAAAATAAAAAAGCTTAGAGTACATTGTTTTTATTAGCAGTACACAGCTTATCTCAGTCAATCCCCAACCAATTACCAGTTCCTGGCCACCTGTTACAGATCGTTACACTTGTGAACTTGTAACATGATATTTTCATTTCTTTTCCTAAGCTCTGTCAAGTTACAGGTAATAAGCCTCAGCAGAGCTCAGAATAAATATAGTAATTTATGTAATTATCTATTATTGCATGTTTGCCTGCTTGCAAGAGAGTACCCAATTTCTTGCTTACCTGTTTCTAAGGGTTGAAAGAAAAAAAGCATGGATTAATAAATTATTCCACATGGAGGGAAAAATGGACAGATGTACTTTTTACTGGTCGCACAATATTGATCACAATTTGCAACTAGCATTTTGCACGTCGTCAAGAATTTTATGAACTAACCTATGCACTAATAGGTCGGTTCTTAAAATTCGGACTCCTATTGGGTTGAAATCCGACCTCATAAATATTAATGAGGTAGGTCACAACTTGCGACTCACTATAATTGGAGGCCATCACAGGGGAGCTGGCCTGATGAGGGCAGCCGACTACCATGTCTGTGATTGCTTTTGAATAAAATGAACTTTTCTTTATATATGCAGCTCATTTTCCTTAAAAGAAACAGGGCTGCATTTAGAGAGAAAAGTTAACACTTTAAAATTTGCTGTCTGAGAATAGAATAGATCGTATATTGAGCTTAGATCAATCAATAGAAGGTGTGGTCATAGAGGATAATTTTACAACCCCGAAGGTAACACTGAAGCCAGTATTAAATACGTAGAAATACCAATTAGGGGCGGGGATAATTTTTATGACGAGGTGATAAGTGAGAGGGCCCTAGGGGGACATGCAAAGGACGTTACAGCTGATGTATGTAAAATACTGTTCTGGAATATTGCGGGTTTATCTTCTAAAGTGAGAGACCCCCAATGGCTATCTTTCGTAGAAGAATATTCTATAATCTGCCTCCAAGAAACCTGGTCAGTCGAAGAAAAACATATCATTGGTTTTCGAACTTTTCACACACCGGCAATCAGCAGCGAGCAAGGGCGTAATAAAGGGGGCTATGTATTTACGTCTCTAACACGGCAGGGGTGATTAATTTGAAACTTCTAATTGTGACTGATTATTATCAGATCTTATTATTGTATATGGTTGGAGGAAAGGGTACAGTAATAATTAATTTTTACAATAATATCCCTAAAAATGAGACTATGAGCATGTTAACAAACTTGAGGCAAACATTGAGTAATCTAGAAGATAAAATGTCTGGTGATATGTGCATTGTATGGGGTGGGGATTTTAATTGTTTTTTGTGTCAACATAGTCAACGGGGTATTTGTGGCCTAGGTAAAGATAAAGAAGATGAGCTGGCCCACTTTTTACATATAACACTGGGGGACCTGTTAAATGAAATTGTATTTCAATTTGATTTGGGATATGCAAATGAATTGTGTATTCCCCCAGTTCCTTTTGAGCCAACTTTTAATGGAAGGGGGTGCAATTCAATTATTGACTTTGTTTTAGTGTCAAATAGGTATTCCTGTAATGTCTGTACTTTTGTAACTCATGGTATTCTAATGAGTGATCATTATCCAATTAGTGTGGCCTTTAATTTGGAGAGGTCGGTTAGAAGTAAGAATAACAAGGATTTACATTATAATCTTAATATTAATCTCTCAAGCACAAACGGATATTCTCTAAAATGGGCAGGGGTGGATCCTGCGGCTTTTTTAAAGCAACTTGTAAATAGGACTAGTGATGATTTTGAAACCTGTCTTTCCGAGGATAGGGACTATACGGTAGTCCTAAATGCCTTCCTTAATATTACAAGCGAGGTTCAGAAATTACTTACCAGGAAGCAGAAACAGGGTACGCATAAGTCACAGGGTTGGTTTGATATGGAATGTAGCAAGGCCCATACTCATTTGAAGAAGGTACTGCATAGCGAGATTAGGTCAAGGGAGGAAATAAAACAGGCTAGAACTAAATACCGGCAGGCGATAAAAAAGCGTAAAGCACAATTGAGATCAGAGGCGTGGCAGGCGTTACACCAGGCATGCTTAAGGAAGGATAATAATGGCTTTTGGAAAGCTGTGAATGCCCCTTTTTTTGTTAACAGGGACACTGATATTATAGACATTGTTATTACAGAGGATAAGTGGGTAGAATATCTCTTGTGCCTCTATAATGATGAGACCATTGGAGACAACGAGGTATCCTCAGTAGTCAAGGCGACCGATGATAATGTACAGACTGCAGCTTTTCCTATATCTATTGGACTCTCGTTGGTGGAAGTCACCAGGGCCATAATAGAGAGTGCTTCTGGTAAAGCACCAGGACCGGATGGCGTCCCGGTGGACATTTATAAATCTAATATTGAGCTGTGGGCCCCACTTTTAACTAATGTTTTAATTTTTTGTAGTCATTATGGTTTTATTCCTACATGGTCAGATGCAATATTAATTCCTATTTTTAAAAGGGGGATAGAAATGAACCAAGGTGTTATCGCCCAATCTCCCTCTTAGATTCCCTCCTGAAAGTAGTAGGGAGGGTAATTCTAAATAAGCTACAATTATGGGCGGAAGAGACAGGTGTGTTGTCTAACCTGCAATATGGGTTTAGACCAGGGCTTGGTACGATTGAGCAAGGCCTCAATTTAACCCTGATCATAAGTAAATATACTTTAGCAAAGGAGGGTAAACTTTTTTTGACATTTGTTGACCTCAGTTCAGCGTTTGACTGCGTAATACATGATAAGCTGTGGAGTGTCCTTAAAGATATGGAAGTCGATCCACCTTTGCTTTCATTTATTAAGGAACTGTACAGGGAGTCTGGGGCAAGGGTTCGTTATGGGAGACAGGGGGAGTGTACAGCTAAGTTCCGTATAAAAAGGGAGTGAGGCAAGGCTGTATACTTGCCCCTTTCCTTTTTCCCTATATATTAATAGCCTTGGTCAATTCTTGACTGAACGCCGGCAGGACTACCCGATTATTAATAACACCCCTGTCCCCATTTTACTTTATGCGGACGACGCAGTTATCATGGCGCGGACGCAAATAGGCTTGCAAAGAACTGTCACTAACTTTGCCAATTATATGCTTGATAGGGGCCTAAAAGTAAACATCAGCAAGACATATACAATGAGCTGTGGAAAAAAACAAGAAAAATATGTGATATTTTTATTGACAATAAAAAAATTGAAAGTACTGATAAGTTCTCCTATTTGGGAATTAACTTCGATCGGACAGGGTCCTGGAATGCGGCCACGCAGGCAAGAAAGCTAATGTTTTCAAGAGCAATAGGTGCGGTTATTAATTTCTCAAGGAAATTGGGCTGCAGACCTGTCCCTGAGCTATTGGCCATTTACAAATCAAAATGTATTTCTACAGCGATATATGGGGCAGGTATCTGGGGATCTGCAGATGTGCAACATATTCAACGTTGTGAAAATGCCTTCACTCGTTATCTGCTGGCAGTCCCTAGTTCCACAGCTACTTTTAATTGCCATACGGAACTTGGTCTGCCATTTATCTCTGATATTATTAGTCTTAACCCGCTTCTACTCTGGCATAAGGTGTGGGCTTCACCTGAGACTGGTTTTAATCATGATGTAATTATGGACTGTTTAACTTTGGACAGGGTGGCTAATATACCATGGTTTAAGTTCATCAAAAATATGTCGAACGAAATTGGCCATCCTGAATATTTTGAAACTCCGGAGATTATGGTAACAATCCCTAGAAAAACCTTAAAATCAGAATGTCTGACCCACTTAGAAAATAAGCGATGGTTCATTGAGAGAGAGAAAAGATCGGTCATGAACAACCTTTTGATTACAACATGCTCAGGTATTCAACCCTATTTAGTGCAGGAACAGGGAAGCTTTGGGCGTATGCTTCTAACTCGTTTTCGTTTTGGAATTTTTCATAGAATGATTACCTTCCCTGAAATCAATGACTGGTCGAGAAACTTATTACCATGCCCCTGTCATGACATTTCGACTCAAACTACGTTGCATTGCATTTTATTTTGTAAATTTTATACCTCTCCCAGGAAAAGGTTTTTATTACCTATTCTGAGGAGTATGGGCTTAAGACAATGTAGAATAGCTCTTTTGAAATTACAATCCTTAGAAAATCAAATGATCTTAATGGCTATTATCTCTTTTTTAAAGTCTGTTATTAGATTCAGGAGCACGATGTAAAACATTTTTTTTAAGTATGTGACTCTGATTGCTTTTTACTGTGTATTATAATTGAAATGTCTCTTTTAATTGTGCTTTTATGATTTTTACTGTAAGAAAAAATCGAATAAAGCTGAATTAAAAAAAAAAAAAAAAATTGATCACAATTTGCAACTAGCATTTTGCACGTCGTCAAGAATTTTATGAACTAACCTATGCACTAATAGGTCGGTTCTTAAAATTCGGACTCCTATTGGGTTGAAATCCGACCTCATAAATATTAATGAGGTAGGTCACAACTTGCGACTCACTATAATTGGAGGCCATCACAGGGAGCTGGCCTGATGAGGGCAGCCGACTACCATGTCTGTGATTGCTTTTGAATAAAATGAACTTTTCTTTATATATGCAGCTCATTTTCCTTAAAAGAAACAGGGCTGCATTTAGAGAGAAAAGTTAACACTTTAAAATTTGTTTACGAGTTGGCAGTGTCTACCCTCCAACAATTTTTTTTTTCTTTCACAAAGCGAATGCTTTGCCAATTCTTTTGAGGTTTCTGTAATTGTCAATGTTTTGTGCCCGGATTTCGGTCAGACAATATTGATACATAACATACTGATTCAGTTTTTGGAAAGGATGCCCACAACATGCCTCTTCCAGATGCCAAAGCTTTGCAACCATTAAAGTGCTTATTACATCTGGCCCTATGTCAGTAAACAGGAAGAAGAGGCAGATTATTGTTAATCTGATGGACTCTTCCAACCTACCAATCAAAATTAGATCAAAACTTTCATATCTTTAAATTTTTAACCAAACTTTTTGCAACCAGTCAAGAATTGTAAGAACCAACCTGTTTACTAAAAGGTTTGTCCTTAAAATTCCAAATCGTACTAGGTTGAAATCTGACCTACCTCATTAATATTATTGAGGTAGGTCTCAAATTGTGATTCACCACGATTGGAGGCCATCATAGGGGTAGTAGTCTGCTGAGGACAGCAAACCGCTCTGTCTGCTTTTGTTTTTTAGTAAAGCAAACTTTGTTTTTAAATGCAGACCATTTTTTTTATAAAGGAAACAGGACTGCATTAAAAAAGAAAAGTTTCTTTTTTTTGTTTGCTAAAGAGCAGGCAGTAGGGCCCTTGTACCACTGCCTCCTCTTAAAGTTTTTTTTACTTTCACAAAAGGAAAGGGGTCCCAACGGATCCCCTTCCCTTTTGCATATGGGTTACCACTTCCTTTGAGGTGCTGGTAAAATATCAATGAATTGTGACTTGATTTTGGTTGCAAAACATTGATTCATTAAATACCCAGTCATCATTTGGAAGTGACCCCTACAACATACCCCTTTCAGATATTGAATCGGTATTGATTGGCAGTACCTTTTTACGAGTCAGAAAAAACGTTTCTGACTCGTAAAGCGAGACTAGTAAATGAGAAATTGGAGTGTTTATGACCATAAAAAGGCATAGTACATCCGGCCCTAAATGTTTAATGATGTTTCTAACAAGAAGGGGTGAACGAGCTTTTTGCAAATTTTTAGGACTGTGGTAAAAAAAATATTTGCTCCTCAGTATTTACCCGGGGATACCTCATATTGTGGCACAATATTATGAAAGTGTTCCGTCTTTACATGTAATTCCATTTTATAAAATATGTATATTTAAGAAAGTTGGCTGAGTTAGTGCATATGCTGCAGGCAGCATGGAAACAGCAGACGCATTTTGCATTTGTAGAATGTTTAAAAAGGCTCCCTTGAGCTAATGAGCTGACGAGCTCTGGTTGATGCACCTGTGCCCAGCGAGTGGTACAGAGACCTAAGAAGACTTTGGGCAGCATTTCCAGCACCCCAAAAAGAATGTGGTGCTCTTTACTGAAGAAGGACAACTCTCCTGAAACACACGTCTAAAGATACACAGCACTGGCTGCACTAACAGGGGTGAAAAACTAAAGCCTGACACCGAAGTAAGTGTTACCATGCACTGCATTTACTAGGATGCATCGGGGCAAACTGAGTGCTGGGATGTGAGGCAGTGTGTGCCCACCCTCCTCCTGTTTGAAAAGGCTCCCTTGAGCTAATGAGCTGATGAGCTCTGGTTGATGCACCTGCGCCCAGCGATTGGTACAGAGACCTGAGAAGACTTTGGGCAGCATTTCCAGCACCCCCAAAAAGAATGTGTTGCTCTCTACTGAAGAAGGACAACTATCCTGAAACACGTGTCTAGAGATACACAGCACTGGCTGCACCAACAGGGGTGAAAAACTAAAGCCTGATGCATCGGGGAAAACTGAGTGCTGGGATGTGAGGCAGTGTGCGCCCACCCTCCTCCTGTTTGAAAAGGCTCCCTTGAGCTAATGAGCTGACGAGCTCTGGTTAATGCACCGGCCCCCAGCGAGCGAGTGGTACAGAAACAAGAGAAGACATTGGGCAGCATTTCCAGCACCCCCAAAAAGAATGTGTACCATGCACTGCATTTACTATGATGCATCGGGGCAAACTGAGTGCTGGGATGTGAGGCAGTGTGAGCCCACCCTCCTCGCATTTTACATTTGTATTGCCTGTATGGAGTAGTGTGTACATTGTACTTTGCAACAAGAGAACAAGCATGCCGGAGGCCATATCACAGTGAAAACAGCCCACTGATTCTATTACATTTTCACCACTGTAATTGTCTAAATTAATGAAGAGGGATTCTATGGAGGGCTTCACATAATGGTGCTACTGTAGGTTGTAGCATGGAGGGAAGGAAAAGCCTGTTGGACAGGCACACTGTCGCACTAGGATTCCCATACTACACACTCCAGCACAGCATTCGTCCTTTTAGCATAATTTTAGCATAATTTTACATCCCACTAGCACTTCTCTACCAGAGCACACTATTACAGCACTGCAATGGTACTCACAGTTTTGCTCTGTAGGCCCCTGCACTGGGCTGCCACAGCTACACTATCCACCACATCACTGTTCTATCACAGTACTCCGATTCCCTTCACTCCTATTCTCCCCAAACTCTACAATATGCCCCCAGGCAACTGGGCCACCCTCCTCCCATCATAATACTATAATACTATAATAAAAGGATTACTGTTCCCTGTAACCCCACACTAATACCCTTCCAGTTCCAAACTAATACCCTTCCAGCAATGTTAAACAGACTAAAGACAGCTCAAGAGAGTATTGTAACCCACAGCCACAAGCCTCAACATTTATTTCGCATCATTAGACTTCATGAACACCACACAAGTTTTCCAAATAAAAATATTAGCATAAACACCTGTACATTTAGAACTAACTACTAGATGCCTATTCTACACAGGTACACTGTCAGATTTTCACAATGCCATTGAAATATCACTTTCCTATCACTGTCAGCCTTAAACAGAACCCCTTAACAATGACCTACTCTCTACACTTCACTAACATGACACACTAGCACTTCAATATCACTCCTAGGGCCAGATGTACAAAGGTTTTGTGCGTGCGCAAATGGGTTTTAGACCCGTTTGCGCCGGCAAAAAACCTGTGGCCCATGTACTAATCCCATTTTGCGAGTCGCAAATCAATTTGCGACTCGCAAAATAGGATTAGCGACTCGCTATTAAGAAGGGGCGTTCCAAGGGCCTTCCTAATAGCGACTCCTTAAGCAAAACACTGGCAGTTTACCGCCCTTCGCAGAAGGGTGGTAAAGCACTTGCAAATGGGAAGGGGTCCCCAGGGGACCCCTTCCCATTTGTGAATGCATGCGCAAATATTTTTTAAGAGAAGGCAGTGGTACCAGGGACCACTGCCTGCCCTTAAAAAAAACTGAAAAGTTTCATTTTTATTTTTTGAATGCATCCTGTTTTCCTTTAAGGTAAATGAGCTGCATTTAAAATAAAATAAAAAACTGCTTTATTTAAAAGCAGTCCCAGACATGGAGGTCTACTGACCCCAGCAGGCCACCATTCCTGGGTGTGCCAGCCACTCCCAATGGAGTCACAAATTGCGATAGCCTCATTAATATGCATGAGGCATGCAATTTGCGACCCCATTGGGAATCGCAAAGTGTCTCAGACACTGTTGTGCAACCCAATTAGCGAGTCGCAAATCGCGAGTCGCAAATGCGACACAATTTGCGACTCGCTAATTGGCGGCTCGTACATCTGGCCCCAACTGTTTGCAATAGAAGATTCATTGAAATACATAATCTCATTTGAATGCTTTTTGGATACCTTTACTGTACGCAGGTTCACTGTGGGGCAGTGTTTTCTGAACTTATCTGCTAGCAATTGAGTACGATTCGCATTTTTTTAAAAGTGAGGTTCATCATACGGGCCATTTTAAACAAGCATTTGCAATGCAATCGGTCTCGCCTTTGGGACCCTATATGTATTTAGCTATGCAGCACATTAGCCTGGGTGCTGAAACATCTACTGTTCTATAACATGGAGGGAAAGTCAGCACCAAACTGCGTGACACGCCAGGTATGGGAGCACATGGAGAGAAATATTGCTTTTCAGCGGGAAATGGTATATTCCAAACCTCTGTTTTTAATATAAAATCAGGGCCTTCGGTGGTCATAGCACTGAAAATACAAGATTTGAAAAAAATATTGTTGTCTATGGGTGCTCGTGGAAGACAATTTCTATGGACTGGAATCTAGAGAATGGTAAAGTGATTCTGGTATTTTACTGACCTCTGCTGGTCGTTTTGTATCAAGAAAGTTAAATAAAGGCAGTTGCCAGAAAAATAAATAAAAGAAAGTCCCTCAGCAGAAAGCAATTCTGGTATTTTACTGACCTCTACTGGTCGTTATCTATCAAGGCAGTTAAATAGAGGCAGTTGAACAAGCAGAAAGCAATTCTGGTATTTTACTGACCTCTACTGGTCGTTTTCTATCAAGACAGTTAAATAGAGGCAGTTGAACAGAAAAAAAAAAGTCCCTAAGTGGAAGCAGACAAGTCCTAGGGCTGATCTCCAGAGCCCACAAAGTACAGACATATATAAGTATGTACTAAAGAATATACAAGAGGTCTCGAATGCTCGACCTAAAAATTACATTCTTTTGCACTTGTAGCCAATGAAGTTTCATTAAGCTACATGAGACTGAGGCAAAAGTTCCCAATCCACAAAGGACACTAATTACTAAGTTCTGATTGTATTGCAATCTTTTCATTACTTTAACCAGAAGGAACGTAGAAATAGAGTTTCAGATATCCAAACGGGAGTGACAAATGCATTGATCAGAATGCAGTTTTGTGAATGGTTCTAAAATCAAAGATTCTCATACATAAACTTTGCCTTGGAGATACTCTCATGCTACACATACACTTATAGATGCATCCACCCCCTCCACACACCAATATATGCATAAAAATACACACACATACACACACTTAATTTTGACCCACGCATAGATTTCAGGCAAAACACACCCACAACACTTGACCTTGGTCACATTACCAAAGTGCTACACCTTTTCGTTTTCCAACACCACTATATTATTTCTCACTTCCTATGTCCATTTCTTATGCATCTAGTGAACTTTGAACACAGTCTGGTTCTTCAATAAGCATGCAACCTCCTACACTTTATTACTGCTGGCAAGCAATTTTGTTATGGTCATAACTGTGCTCATATGTGCCATTTTTATCCCAGTCTACACTGGTCTGAGTAATTTCCAAGTTGACAAGTACCTGTTTTCCTTCCCTGAAGAGAAAATAAATTGTGGTGCTGCGTTAGCGCTGTTATGAGTGGCCTAGTGGGCACAAAAGAGATCTCATACATTTTGTCAATGGAAGTCAACAGAATATAGATAATAACATGTTTCCCATCAAAATTCATATGATTTTAACAAGACCACTGTCCTTTGACCTGGACAGTGCGAACCCTTCCATAAACAGTTGCTAATCTTCAGCAATCTTCTTAAATATATAATTATGTAAACTGATCATTACACTAGTGTTTACCTCCCCAACGCTTTTAACTACCACTTGTTTATTATGCCAGTGAAATCTGACCAACCTGAACCTATGTTATTATCACAATACCTTGATGGACTCCAGAAAAGCCTAAAACAGCGTGTTCCATTGATAGAAAGGAATTTGATCTAAAGTCTAAAAAGTATCATTAGTGATAGGACGCATCAGACCAAAGTACTCATCCAAGTTTAGTCTTTCATAAATGGTATTCTTCCGAAGCGGGAATATACACTCAATTTCCAAAAATATCCAGTTTACCGCATAAATGTGAGTAGCAGGACTGCATGAACTAGGCCCGAGTGAAATTTCAATCACGCTGGTATAATTCACATAATTCAGAGAATTTTGTGCTATGCTTGTTATACCAAATTCACAAAATTGTGCCATTACATAACAACATGTAATTTTGCAAAATTTGAAGGTAAAATTAGAGAGCAGGACCAATTCAGGTGGAAAGAACATAAGCGCCTGGTATTTGTGGTATTTGTGTTTCTGGTGCTATTGGGTGCTATTAAGGACACGTTTTATGCTAAAATAAAGACCTAAATGCCATATTTGCATTTTGTGTAATTTTCCAGAAATGACCCTTATTTACAGGAAAGCAATTAACCAAAGTTTGCTTACCTGTAGCTTGAACTGGGTGAACCATTTTTCAAACTAATACATCTAGCGGTAATAGTTGAAGGCAATAACAGAGTTTGTCCTCACCTCCAGATGAATAAAAGAGTACCATAGAGAGGTAGCGAGAGAAATGGAGCTGTTGAATGAGAGGTTTGTGAGCCATTCTCAAGCATCTGCACAGTCCTTGTCAGGGTGAACCATAAAAGTCACTAAATTAATCCATTCTTAATTCTCTGGTAGCTTGGCACAAAAGCATGCATGTTTAACTTAAAGGCAATGTGTAAAGTATTTAATGCAGAACTCAAACAGTAATAAAGTGAAAACCAAGCACAAGAAAAACCCCACACCAATCTAGAAACATGGAGTAAAAATTAATAAATTATCTAGGTCCACAACTATAAAAATCCAATTAGTAGAACCAGAGATATGCAATTTCAAAAGTATGAAGTAAGCATAACACCTAAAAGCACAAAGCACCATTTGCAGTTATCTGGTAATGCAAGACCGAGTGAAAGACACAAGTTCAGGTCTGACCACTATGGAGCACGGCTGGATAAAGGGACCAGGTTAGTCCAGCTGAAAAAGTTACTTTCTAAAGTCCAGTGTGAACAGTCCAGTTCACGTTGGAGAAGGCTTCGAACTGCAGGGAGAGAATTGTGGATGGTTGTTGCTGTAGTCCGAAGAGCATTTTAGGCATTGCGGACAGTCGTCGCTGTAGTGCAAAAATCCTGTTGAGCTTCTTGAACTGTCATTGCTGGAGATTTGTATTGGCAGTCACTGTGGGTTTTCTATGCTGTGTTTTGAAGTGCAGATCTTGTGTTGACGATCGTCGCTAGCAGTCGCTGTAGAGTGAAGAGTAGGGTTCACTGGAATTCGCATTGGCGATTAACACGGGTGGCAAGATCTTGGCAGGAAGGGACACGTTCACAGTCGCTAAGAGCCCAAAACGTCAAGATTTCTACTTTCTTCTAGAAGGAGTTCAACTAATGCTGCACCAATGGTCCAGGACATGGGAGGCACCTCTTGGGGATCAGGAACTCACTCAAACAACAGCAAGCAGGGCTCAGCAGGTACAATTGCAGGTCTAGTCAGGTCCAGTGCAGCAGGTCAGTTTCCAGGAGACCTCTAGAGCTTGTTGTCTCCATGTAGCTCAGAACAGGAGGCCAGCTAACATGCCCTTGTAGTCACTCAGGTAGCCTCGGATGAAGGGTGCAGGTTCAGTCTTCCTTCTCAGACAGCAGGACAGGCCACAGGCAGCAGGTCTGTCCTTCTTCTGTAGTATCCACAGGTTCAGGAGTGTACTAAAGAGTGGGTTTTGAAGGTCCCATTTGTATACCTGATGCTAGCTTTGAAGTGGAAGAAGCATCAGGAGTTTCATCTCACAGTAGTGCCTGGAATTTCCTGCCTTCCTGTCCTGATCCCAGTCTGTCTGCAGGCACAATAGGCTAGTGTGAAGTTCTTTGTGTGTGAGCTGAGGCAGTGTCTTTGAAGTGCAATTGTGACAGGTGACCACCTACCCCTCTCATCAATACATGATGGCCCATCCTGCCAACATCCAGGCCCTTTATTGTGATACTGTCTGGGAGGAATGCACAAAGACTAATTGCCAAGTACACCTAGTCATGTGACCCAGGATACAGGCTGTAGGCACCAAATATTTAGGACAAAAAAATGCTAACTTTCTAAAAGTAGGACAGGAACAAGGGAACCCTACTCACGCGGAACCAGGGTAATAAACTTATTATCAAAGGACAAAGGCTCCTGTGGACACTTAATGAAGTAATCTCAATGTACATGAGCACAATGGGAATATATTGGGTTATAGAGATATTGGAGAGAGAAGGAAGCAAATACACCTCTGATTTGTTTTTGAATCAAAAATATTTATATAATCCTTGAAATGAAATACTGTTACACAATAGTGCATTTGGACATATGGTTCTGAGTGAAAGGTGTCCCAGTGAAAAATGGAACCTAAACATTAGTGACATATATGTGAAATATATACAAGGTTTCCAATGCTTAATATAAACGACCATTTACATATATATGTACAGTATACAGCACTAGATACAGTGATCAGTGCTGGTGGACAATGGTTCGTTTATGCAACTTGTCGACAGGCGTTTCGACCCTGTGTGCAGTGTAGGGTCTCTTCAGGACCTATGATCGTAGGGACACCTATGAGAAGATGAGGGATAATGTCAGTATGTGGCTCATTTTAAGCAACTGGTATTATGTGGTGGAACTAAGGTTTCGTTTGTATAGTACCTGAAGGGTAATGGACCGGCTCGTGTGGAGGGTGTGGCACCGTGCAAAGGATAAAAAGGGATACTCACATGGGTCCCAGCCGGGAGCTACACACGTGAGAGAAACGAGTAATTAGCATTCAAAAGTGGGGGTTGGAGGCATGACATAGTATTGCAACTTGGAACAGACCTTGAACTTACCCCAAGTGTGAGGTGGGTGGTGAGCTGGCTATTACGTGAATGCGCACAATGTGAGGATCCACGTGTGTGGAAGATGGCACGATCAAAGTGCTGTCAAGACGGGTCTGTAGAGAGGGGGAGGGAGCATGTGCATTGGTAAAAGTACGGGGACACTTGTAATGGGGTGCACATATATTTAATAAAGGCTCAGGGCTTACCGAGTTCCGATTCTGAGCGCATGCATGGAAGCAGGCTACTTCCTTCTGTCGTCAATCACGACGAGGCCATACTTTTTTCATATGTTTTCATATGGAGGGTGAGAATATTCTCACTTTGGTGTCTAAAATAAGAGGTCAATGCATTAAAAAATGTGCGCTCGGGGAAAACGTGATGTAGCACCGCGCTGACAGCATTCAAGCACAGGGCGTGTGCCCGCTTACTTCTTATGGAGAATGAATCAACTGCAGCCTGTGGCAATCCTTCCAAGTAGCAGGACAGCGTGTGTCTGTCTGCTCAGGTATGATGACAAGGGATCAATACTTGCTCTGGATTTATAAAGGCCTGCCTTCCCGCCAAAAGTCTATGTTCAGACCCGACTGTGGATTGTGATCAGCGGATGAGATCTGTATTTCTGTTATCCATAATGAAAATATAAAACAGACTGGCTTGCCTTCCCGCCAATGGAGTGTGATCAGCGGATGAGATCAGTATTTCTGTTATCAGTAATGAAAACAAAAACAGACTGCTGCCTGACGCATGTATAAGGCCCATCTGAGTTCGAGGGGCATGTATTATGCGTGGATATTATTTATAGATTACGGAAATTTATACTGTAATGAATTGGATAATTCTGTTGAGTGTGGGGACTGGCCGGGTGTCCTAGTTTTAATGCGCGCTTACTTGTGTCCGATAACCAAATTGTTAAAGGACAGTGATCTCGTGTGCCATTTACAGGGTCTGTGCTATGTATTGTACATAACAGCGCCAAGACGATTGCCTACGGTGTGCGTTTTGGTGGGTATAATGAACTCACCCATTTTGCACTAGCCCATTGTATGGAATTGTACGTCAGGACAGTTATTCCACATTGTTTACATAGTCAAGAACATAATATATAGCATTCATAATACATGTGTGATGAAGCATTCAGGGTAAACGATTGACAGTTGTGCCTTGAGTGGCTGTAAGGGTTGGTATTACAGTGTGGCACACCATATGATAATTCAGTAATGGTACTTGACGTCAAGACACTAAATTACGTGTTCTAAACATTATGTTATATCACATGTAAGACGATCCGCTCAGTGCACAAGACTTTACAACTGTAAGTGATAGTCATATCATATACAATCCTCATGTAATTCTGTTAATATGTTATTTGGGCTTATTGTTTACGACATGCCGAAATGCTCACATTGGATTGTTTCGCTTTCCTTATTCAACAATTGCTTTATTGGATATGCATTGTAGTAATTGCATGCAGAGTGTTTAACAGGTATGAACAATTATTTTAATATCAGGAATACTGTCTGCTCAATCTGATTTGTAGGGTAGCATAATTGTGCCATGACAGCCGGTTACAACTCTATACAAGTATGGTGGAATTCCTACACGTTTTGTTACAATCCAGTGCCCTGTGTTGTGTTTTCTAACCAACCTCGGTGGTGAAGCCTATGTGTTATACAACCAGTAGTACTGGCAAGGAGTTATGTTCAATATACCCCCCTGGTTCCACTGGAATGCCTTTTTCAGTATTGTACTTGCCATGTTTGTGTTTTACCCAGCTATAGGTACATTTACATGTGTGGGAAAAATTAGCACAGTGCTGTCTAATTATACAGCTAGTTGAGATCTAATGAGGTTAGTTACTCAGTGTAGTGACGAATCCTCGCCACTCCTCCGCTGTATTCAGTCCTTGCGCTATCGAGTCAGTACGTTCTATCCAACGACATTCTAGTCGTTGGAGAATTTGTGTAAGATCTCCTCCTCTTTCTGGGATGGAGTCTCTGTCTATGACTTGCCACCTTATGTCATCTGCTGTGTGGTTTTTTTCGGTGAAGTGGCTGACTAATGGGGCGTTGACTACAGAGTGTCTGATGCGGCTACGGTGTTGACTAATCCTAGCTTTTATCGGTTGTTGTGTCTGTCCAATATACGGTAGTTGACAGGGGCAGAATATGCAATATATTACATTTCTTGTGGTGCAATTAGCAAAGAAATCCAGTGTATGTTTGATGTTTTTGTGTTCAAATGTTTTTGTATTGTGAGTGAAGGCACATGACACGCAGTTGCCGCCCTTGAAGTTGCCCTTGACCTCAGGCAGGCCCCAAGCGGTCGTCAGTGTTCTGGTTGTCTTTGGAATACTCTCCGTGGATGACCTGACTAGATGATCTTTCACATTCTTGCCACGCTTAAATGCAAACATGGGGACATCAATGGATGAATCTATGCTCTTTATTATGTGCCAGTTTTTTGTTATCAGTTTCCGTACCTGGTTGGTATGTATGCCAAATGTGGTCACACAAATTAGTCTGTCCACCTTTGTTTTTTCTTTAGTAACCAGTAGTACCTCCCTGGGACAGAATCAGGCACGTTTGAGCGATCTTCTAACAAGCCTGTTAGGGTACCCTCTAGTGATTAGTTTAGATTTCAGAATCTCTGCCTCTTTCATGTAGTCGTCTTTCTTCATGCAGTTTCTGCGCAAGAGCAAAAACTGCCCAAATGGAAGACCGTCTTTCAATGCACGGGGTGGTGACTTTTATAGGAAAGCAGTGTATTTCTTTCTGTTGGTTTCCTATGGAGAGAAGTATAAAGTGCCCCATTCTCGTGTTGTATACTGAGGTCCAGGAAGGCTATATTGGACTTATCAATGGTGGAGGTGAAAGTGAGGTGTTTTTGGATATTGTTCAGATAAGTAACAAAGTCATCAAAGTCAGATCTGCTCCCCGACCAGATGAGGAAAATGTTGTCAATGTACTGCTCGATAGCGCAAAGACTGAATACAGCGGAGGAGTGGCGAGGATTCGTCACTACACTGAGTAACTAACCTCATTAGATCTCAACTAGCTGTATAATTAGACAGCACTGTGCTAATTTTTTCCACACATGTAAATTTACCTATAGCTGGGTAAAACACAAACATGGCAAGTACAATACTGAAAATGGCATGCCAGTGGAAACAGGGGGGTATATTGAACATAACTCCTTGCCAGTACTACTGGTTGTATAACACATAGGCTTCACCACCGAGGTTGGTTAGAAAACACAACACAGGGCACTGGATTGTAACAAAACGTGTAGGAATTCCGCCATACTTGTATAGAGTTGTAACCGGCTGTCATGGCACAATTATGCTACCCTACAAATCAGATTGAGCAGACAGTATTCCTGATATTAGAATAATTGTTCATACCTGTTAAACACTCTGCATGCAATTACTACAATTCATATCCAATAAAGCAATTGTTGAATAAGGAAAGCGAAACAATCCAATGTCACCATTTCGGCATGTCGTAAAACAATAAGCCCAAATAACATATTAACAGAATTACATGAGCATTGTATATGATATGACTATCACTTACAGTTGTAAAGTCTTGTGCACTGAGCGGATCGTCTTACATGTGATATAACATAATGTTTAGAACACGTAATTTAGTGTTTTGACGTCAAGTACTATTACTTAATTATCATATGGTGTGCCACACTGTTATACCAACCCTTACAGCCACTCAAGGCACAACTGTCAATCGTTTACCCTGAATGCTTCATCACACATGTATTATGAATGCTATATATTATGTTCTTGACTATGTAAACAATGTGGAATAACTGTCCTGACGTACAATTCCATATAATGGGCTAGCGCAAAATGGGTGAGTTCATTATACCCACCAAAACACACACCATAGGCAATCGTCTTGGCGCTGTTATGTACAATACATAGCACAGACCCTGTAAATGGCACACAAGATCACTGTCCTTTAACAATATGGTTATCGGACACAAGTAAGCGCGCATTAAAACTAGGACACCCGTCCAGTCCCCACACTCAACAGAATTATCCAATTCATTACAGCATAAATTTCCGCAATCTATAAATAATATCCACGCATAATACATGCCCCTCGAACTCAGATGGGCCTTATACACGCGTCAGGCAGCAGTCTGTTTTTTGTTTTCATTACTGATAACAGAAATACAGATCTCATCCTCTGATCACACTCCATTGGCGGGAAGGCAAGCCAGTCTGTTTTTTGTTTTCATTATGGATAACAGAAATACAGATCTCATCCGCTGATCACACTCCACAGTCGGGTCTGAACATAGACTTTTGGCGGGAAGGCAGGCCTTTATAAATCCAGAGCAAGCATTGATCCCTTGTCATCGTACCTGAGCAGACAGACACACGCTGTCCTGCTACTTGGAAGGATTGCCACAGGCTGCAGTTGATTCATTCTCCATAAGAGGTAAGCGGGCACACGCCCTGTGCTTGAATGCTGTCAGCGCGGTGCTACATCACGTATTCCCCGAGCGCACATTTTTTAATGCATTGACCTCTTATTTTAGACACCAAAGTGAGAATATTCTCACCCTCCATATGAAAACATATGGAAAAAGTATGGCCGCGTCATGATTGACGACAGAAGGAAGTAGCCTGCTTCCATGCATGCGCTTAGAATCGGAACTCGGTAAGCGCTGAGCCTTTATTAAATATATGTGCACCCCATTACAAGTGTCCCCGTACTTTTACCAATGCACATGCTCCCTCCCCCTCTCTACAGACCCGTCTTGACAGCGCTTTGATCGTGCCAACTTCCACACACGTGGATCCTCACATTGTGCGCATTCACGTAATAGCCAGCTCACCACCCACCTCACACTTGGGGTAAGTTCCAGGTCTGTTCCAAGTTGCAATACTATGTCATGCCTCCAACCCCCACTTTTTGAATGCTAATTACTCGTTTCTCTCACGTGTGTAGCTCCCGGCTGGGACCCATGTGAGTATCCCTTTTTTATCCTTTGCACGGTGCCACACCCTCCACACGAGCCGGTCCATTACCCTTCAGGTACTATACAAACGAAACCTTAGTTCCACCACATAATACCAGTTGCTTAAAATGAGCCACATACTGACATTATCCCTCATCTTCTCATAGGTGTCCCTACGATCATAGGTCCTGAAGATACCCTACACTGCACACAGGGTCGAAACGCCGTCGACAAGTTGCATAAACGAACCATTGTCCACCAGCACTGATCACTGTATCTAGCGCTGTATACTGTACATATATATGTAAATGGACGTTTATATTAAGCATTGGAAACCTTGTATATATTTCACATATATGTCACTATGGTTCTAGGTTCCGTTTTCACTGGGACACCTTTCACTCAGAACCATATGTCCAAATGCACTATTGTGTAACAGTATTTCATTTCAAGGATTATATAAATATTTTTGATTAAAAAACAAATCAGAGGTGTATTTGCTTCCTTCTCTCTCCAATATGTCTATAACCCAATATATTGCCATTGTGCGCATATACATTGAGATTACTTCATTAAGTGTCCACAAGAGCCTTTGTCCTTTGATAATAACTTTCTAAAAGTGGCATTTTCAGAACTGCGACTTAAAATCAGACTTTACTATTAAGCAGTGCTTTAAATTACAATTCTTCAGACACCAAACATGACATTCCCACCTGCCCCAAACAAAAGTTATCGCTTATTAAACATAATAAGGTAACCCAATTGTTTCCTATGGAAGAAGTAGGCTTTGCATTAACGGAAAACATATTTGAGAGTGTTTCACTACCAGGACATGTAAAACTTAAAAGTACATGTCCAACCTTTAACATACAATGGGCTTTTTTGGGCATACCCTAGTGGCGAATTGTATGTATTAAAAAGGAAGATTTAGGCCTGATAAAAGGTGTATTTTTCCAGGTCAAAATGACAGGTTAAAACTGCACACCGGCGGCAGTGGTAGGTCTGAGGCATGTTCTAAAGGGCTACTTAAGTGGGTGACACAATAAGTGCTGCAGACCCACTAGTAGCATTTAATTTACATGCCCTGTGTACCTTTAGTGCCACTTTACTATGGGCTTACAAGTATATTCAATAACCAATTGGTCATAAGTTGGTTTTACCATGTTTAGAGGAGAGAGCACAAGCACTTTAGCACTGGTTAGGAGTAGTAAAGTGTGCAATGTCCTAAGGCCAGCAAACCTAGGTTCAGAAAAGAGGAGTGGTGAAAGCAAAACGTTTTGGGGTGACCCAGCAGGGAGAGACAGGTACAACATGTAGGAGATACATGCTTAAAAATAATATACTGTGCAAAAATACATCTTTTGTACAGAATCATATGGAACTGAAATTCAAGCATTAACTAAAGTACAGAGAAGTATTTTTCAACAAGTGTCCTACAAAAGCAGAATTATTTCTCTTACACCAAGAATAATAAAGCTTGTTGAGCTGTCACAGGATAGCAAGGCTTTATGAGTTTGCTGTTTGTTGGCTCAAACAGATGGAATAATGATTTAATTTGTTTAGTTCTTGGGTCAAGTTGTAAAGTATTGAATTGCTTTAGCTTAGCTATCCTAAAGCATGGATCGAATTAAAGTCAAAATATTTTAACAGATTTGTTTCTGCCAAACTACATCTTGCTCTTGAATTATTCCTCGGTCTGAGAACACATCTTAGAATAGACATTTTTGCAGCATTATGCAAGTCCTAGGATAACAACTTTATGACAGCTGCGCTTGAGTATTTAAACCCTTTTCTAAGCCTACATTTGCAGGCGGACAATGCTTCTCGAAGATGTTTCGTCGCTACACCGTTTCATAGATAAGATTGACATAAAACTGATTAATTCCACCTAATGAATTTTAGGTGAAATTTAAATTTTGGTATGTTTGTTAATAATTTGCTAATAATTGCTACACAGTCAAAGAGAAGGGTGTCACTTATGGTCTTCAGACCATAACCTGCTGCCACAGAAAATATAAAATGTACAACATAGCTTACATGGTGCTTCATTTTTAGGTGACCTGACAGCTTGAGTTATCTGACACTCCATTTAATCACAAATATAATATGTGCAATATTGTTATATATATATTTACAGGTGTGTTAGACTTGACAGCCTTAGGGTGGTCTTCCCACCAACATTTGCCTTCCTCATACACTTTTTCTGACCGAGTTTGTGGTGATACTAGGACTGTGCACTATTTCCCACTACTAACCAGTGCTAATGTGCTTGTGCTCTCCCCCCTAAACATGGTAATATTGGTTCATCCCCAATTGGCATTTTTAATTTACTTATAAGTCACTAGTACCCACCTGTACCCAGGGCCTGTAAACTAAATACTACTAGTGGGCCTGCAGCACTGATTGTTCCACACACTTAAGTAGCCTTTTATCCATGCCCCATCCCTGCTATTGCAGAGCATGTGTGTGCAGTTTACACTGCCATGTCGACTTGTCAAAATAAACCTTTTATCTATACTCACAAAATGTAACCGGATGGTGTATCCGAACAACTCAACCAAAATGCTAAATAGAGGGAGGGAGGGAGGGAAAAACGCACTCATGTGTTAAGACGAGAACCCTCACTCCCCCTAGGATGACATGCTTCATCATTGGGTTCCCTCTTACATACTGGGACTGCAAGGTACCCAGTTTGGGCTACAACTCCTCTGTAGGAGAGGAGCGCGAGGTGTTTTGTGTCATCCAATGCAGGGAAGAGTTAAATGTGAGTTAAAACAATCTCCTGGTGGGCAAGATTAATCTTTATTAGTATCCCCAGTGGATAGATTAGAATAAGTTCAGTGAGAATAGGGATATGGATATTCCCTATTAGGATCAGTTCGACATGTTTCTGCCTTAGTAGACCGGAAAGGTTCTTGGCCGTGGACAAATAATATAATGTATAAAGTCTCACCAATTACATACATTATATTATTTGTATTCACACACTTTTGCAGTGCTGGTGAGAGACACTGGTGTTTTATAAATATTGGGACCATATAATATGCATACTGTGTTTTGACGTGTGTTCTTATATCTTTACAGAATGTGGACCTGACTACAGGCTGGTACCACTGATTATTCCAATACCGGTAAAAGTACGGTAACCTATTTTTAATATTATTATTTTTGCACAACCTAAGCAGAGTGACATAGTGAATGGTACTGAGTAATGCCAAGAACCTTTCTGGTCTACTAAGGCAGAAACATGTCTACCTGATCCTAATAGGGAATATCCATATCCCTATTCTCACTGAATTTATTTTAATCTATCCACTGGGGACACTAATAAAGATTAATCTTGCCCACCAGGAGATAGTTTTAACTCAAATTTAACTCTATTTTTGTTTGCACTCTGCCCTACATTGGATGACACAAAAAACCTTGTGCTCCTCTCCTACGGGGGGAGTTGTAGCCCACACTGGGTACCTTGCGGTCCCAGTGTGTAAGAGGGAACCTAATGATGAAGCATGTCACCCTAGGATGAGTGAGGGTTCTCGTCTTAACACATGAGTGCATCTGTCCCTCCCTCGCTTTAGCTTTTTGGTTGAGTTGTTCGAATACATCATCCGGTTAACTTTTGTGAGTATAGATTATATGGAATGGTACCGTAGATGGTAATAATTCCTCCCTCTAGAACCCCTATAGTGAGATTATAAAATAACCTTTTCCTAGGCCCAAACCTTCCCTTTTTATAGATATATCACCCTTAAGGTATGCCCTGGACAACCCAGAGGGCAGAGTACAATGTATTTAAAAGGCAGGACATTTGATTGTAAGTTTTACATGTCTTGGTAGTTAAAAACTCTCAAATTCATTTTTCACTACTGCAAGGCCTATCTCTCACATAGGATTACATTTTATAAGTGTAATTTTCAAAGAGATAAATCCTTTAAGTCTGGTATCCCTGGAAACACAATTTAAAATCATTAACTTATGGTAAAGTCGGATTTTAAATTGCAATTCTGAAAATGCTACTTTTAGAAAGTTGGCCTTTTCTTGTTTTATCCATTTGGTGCCAGTAGCCTGTCTCTGATCACATGACTGGGTGTAGGTGGCAGTTGGAATTTGTGTATTCCTCCTAGACAGCCATACACAATGGAAGCTTAGGTGTATCTCAATGGGACATCCCTGGCAGGATGGGAAGGAGGAGCTGGGCACAGCCTCACTTCACCTGAATAGGCTATTCAGCCACGGCAGGAAGGGAGGACATCTGTGCACTTCAAAGGCATGTCTTTGAAGTCTCCCCCACTTAAAAGACACCATTGGGTATAAGTACTGGACCTCAGACACCACCACTTCAGAACACGTCTTGGCCTGTGTATACTATGCCAGGAAGAAGGACTACTGCTACTCTGCTGGACTCCTGCTTTGCTGTATTGATCAGCAGCCTGCTGCCCTTTTGGCTGGGTGAGAAGGACTGGACCCACATCTTTTGACCACAGAACCCAGAGAGACACCAAGGGTTAGTTGACTGGCCTCCTGATCTGAAGCCTCAGGGGCATAACAGGCTTCCAACTCTTGCACCTGGACTCTGCCATCTGTGAGTCTACTCTGACAAGTATTGCCACCGTAGTCGTGGACCCATGGAAGTGGACCTAAGGTGCTTGCCAGCGGAACTGACACATCTTCTCTGCTGAGCAAATGCATACCTGAGCAGAACCGACACATCTCCTTGGTTGAGCAGCACATCCCCGAGCAGAACCACCAACCGCTGCTGCTGTACGGTTTGAACCCGTCGCAAAAGAGTCACATCGCCACTGCCTCCAGCATATGGGATCGACGCATTACCTTTGGAACCACTGCTGCATGATTCTTTTCCCAGTGCAAGCTCCTCACATCCCTCATTGACGGCAGCCTGAATGACAAAACTACTTACATCAAAAACCCAGTCGACAGGACCCTCAACATGACAGGACGTCGCAATGCAGCCTCATCAAATGTCAGAAATGAGGCATCACCTCTGATGCACAACGCATCTTCAATGCGGATCCACGCAACGCTCTGCAACCGCGATTTAAGGTACTCTGTTCAGCGGGCCTTGCTGGGTCCCTGTAGCTAGCCAGTGCTCCATTGCAGTGAGCCTGAACTTGTGCCTTTGTCCTGGTCCGGAGTGACCAGACATCCTTAATAGACCTTTGTGCTTTTTGGCACTATTTTACTTAAAAACTTTGAAATTCAATATTTCCGGTTCTACTAATTGGATTTTTGTTATTCTGGTCTTGGCACTGAAAGAATTGCACAAACTAATCAGAACTGCCAGGAGGGATTACATAGCTAGCTGCATATATAAAGCTGAAAACTCTTCTAAAGAGGTATTCAAGGTGGTTAATTCTTTTCTCAAGCCTAAAGCATTAGAGACAGTGCACAATCATCCCGCTCTTTGTGCGAAAGTATCTCCGATTTCTTTGACAACAAAATCTAGATGGTCTACGAGTCTTTCTCTGAGTTACGTGAAACAGAGAAATCTGACAGTTGAGCGGGAGGCACACAAGAGCCCTCATTTACGAATTTTAGCCCGATTCTGATGCAGGAAGCGTTGGCGGAAATCCAGGGTGTAAGTCAGGGGCACCAGATGACCCTTGCCCCCCGAAACTTTGGAAAGTGATGGCACACTCTCTGAAGCATGTGCTGTTACACATTTGGAATTCATCCCTTGCGTCTGGCATTTTTCCCGATATATGGAAACATGCAACACTTCTCCCCTTGCAGAAAAAAACAAATGGAGATCCGGGGGACTTGAATAATTACAGGCCTATCTCTTTGTTGCCTGCACCAGGAAAGATGCTGGAAAAACTGGTGCAGCGACAATTAACTAATTTCACTGAGAGCAAGGGCATCTTACATGAAACCCAATCTGGCTTTAGATCAGGTTTCAGTACCGAGACGGCACTCTTGGAGGTGGCTGAGTCGGTGAGGCTGGCGGTGGACTCAGGGGCATCCGCTATGTTGGTGCTCCTGGATCTATTGGCGGCATTCAACACTGTTGACCATTCCATGCTGTCTCAGAGACTGCAGGAGATGGGCATAAGGGGCACGGTGCTGGCCTGGCTGAACTCCTACTTAAGCAATCATTCTCAGAAGATCTCACTACAACCCTTTGTGTCCAAACTGAAACAGCTCTGGTGTGGAGTCCCTCAGGGGTCAGCGTTGAGTCCTCTCTTGTTCAATCTATATCTGGCTCCGCTGTTCTCTCTGATAGCCAGTTGGGGGGGTAAAAGCGATTTCTTACGCTGATGACACCCAGCTGGTTTTCTCTTTCAAAGAGCAGTCCAAGGACTCCTTCAGGAGCTTCAACGGCTGCCTGAGAGATATTGCGTTGTGGATGAACAACAACAAACTGAAACTCAACGCAGGAAAGACGGAGGTGATGTTCTTTGGGAAAGAGCCACCTCCAGCTCCGGATCTTTGGTGGCCAAGGGAAATGGGCCTTCCCCTGTCCCCTACAGACATTATAAAAAATATTGGCGTGAAGTGGGAGTCTGATTTGTCATTCTCGGCTCAGATACGGCAGGTGACAGCCACCTGCTTTAGTAAACTAAGAAATTTGTGAAAATTTCTGCATCTATTGCCTGAGGCGTGCCAGAAAATCATAGTCCATGCCACGGTGACATCCAGGCTGGACTATGCTAATAGCCTTTATTTAGGCTTGCCAAAGTACCTAATTAGACGCCTTCAGACGGTACAAAATGCGGCTGCAAGACTGATTCGGCGGGTCCCTTTCCGACATCATGTCTCCCCGCATTTAAAAGAACTCCACTGGTTACCCGTGGCTAAAAGGATTGAGTTCAAGGTGCTGACACTGGCATTCAGAGCCACTCATGGTAACTGCCCCACCTACTTGATACAAAGATTACGTGGCTATAAGCAGACGAGATCTTTAAGGTCCAACTCACAAATGCTGCTCTGCACGCCCCGCTTCAACAAGGCCCGCCTAGGAGGGAGATCCTTCTCGGTTGGGGCGGCTAAGATGTGGAACTCCTTGAAAGGCGACTTATGCAACATAGAG
Organism: Calotriton arnoldi; assembly: GCA_963921515.1. NCBI lineage: Eukaryota > Metazoa > Chordata > Amphibia > Caudata > Salamandridae > Calotriton > Calotriton arnoldi. The sequence goes on from CAWUFW010012752.1 coordinate 189,077, forward strand.
GCAGAGCCTCTTTTTAGGAAACAGTTTAAGACCTGGCTTTTCAGGGCAGAATAATGGGTCCGCGGTTTTTGCTTCTTGGTTTTCATCTGCATACTGTTGATCGCTCTAGCGCCGGGACACCTCTGTTTGAGGTAGCTGTTGCGCTTTACAAATGTCTGTATTATTATTATTATTTTATCTATTGAAGTAAGATCTATTATTTTGACCTGATGTGGTATCATTTTGTGTGGTGTTTTCACTGTATTACTGTAAATCTAAATCCGGTATTTGTAAAGCTCGAACTACTCACACCTAAGGGCCTCAAGGCGCTGGGGGCCATCAGGGAGATTATGTGAGCTATTGTCCAGAGTCACATGGCGCTGAGCTGCTGCTGGCAATCGAACTGTGAGCCCTGCGCTCCGGAGTCAGCCGCACTGGCCGCTGCGCTACAACCTCTCCCTGAAGTGTTGCACAAATACTTTGCACATTGCCTCTACGTTAAGCCTGACTGCCCTGTGCCAAGCTACCAGAGGGTGAGCACAGGTTAATTTAGGCTTTGCCTGCACATTATCCTGACTAGGATTGTGGTTGCTGCTTGACCAGGGCTCATACCCCAAACAACCAGTAGCACAATTTTCTAACAAGGTGCAGTAGTCCAACCCACCTTCAGCAACTTTTCAGTAGGAATGTCATTCACATGACGGATCGGCCCACAGAACACAATAACTAGAATGGCTTAATGAGCCATTCGCTTTCAGCCAATTACTTGTTGCCTGGGTCAGTCACATTTTGGACCATCCTCCAAAACAACAATGGGTGTTTTCAGTGTCAGACCAAGTAAGTGACATCCTTTAGCCTATAGACCTCAACATCTGTGAATGGAAATGGTGAGCGATGCAAGGTAAATAGGTCCACCCCTGTGTGGGCACCAAAACCATGACAAGAACCATTGAGCTACTTAGCCACATCACGGGTGCCACAGCAGAAGCATGGTTGTATTGGGTCAGGAAGTTTCTGTTGGAGTAACAGCTCATGCTATGCAGCTACAGGCGGGGCATGTGCAATTTGCTTCATCATGACTTTTGTGAGTCAAATTCATGTGCAATTTGCACTTTTATTGAATTCTAGAGAAAGGAGATTACTACGTATAAAGATGGAGACTGTAAAGAGAAAGAAACCAGATGCAGGTCTTTAAACAGTGAGTTAATTCTGGTCAACACAAACCCAATCAATACAGCAGATCGACAAGTGGCTAAAGAACCATTTCCAACATCCAGGGTGTTATTTCACCACGACAACACAGTGACCACTGGGCATCAGAAGCAGAACAGGGGAGGGGACACTACAGTGTATCCCCTCATGCATAAACTATTTCCTTAACACACATCAACCCACTCTCCTATTGGCCTAAGATTGTTTTGATTTCCCGCCTTTCACCTAAAATAAAACCTTTACCATTTTAAGGTAGTGGGATGGAAAACATTTCAATAGCTAGTGTGAAAATCAGAGGTGACTCTATGTCAGCTACACCTTTCCCACCCTAACATTGCTCATTGTATTAGGCAGCACTTAGTAGTTGTCTTGAAGGAGAACTAGATGATAACTGTCCAGACTGATGAGAGGTAATATGGCACTGTGTGGAATATATTTTCTGGTTATTTCCCTAAAACATTCCAGACCAGGTGTCTGCTTTTCAGTAGGCCCCTCTCAATGCAAGATCAGCAAAGGGAAATAAACAATTTAGGGAGGGATGACATTCTATCGTCACTAATGCCCCTATATCTGCTGGTTTCAACAGGTCCTGATATTGTCAGTTTACTTTTTGTTTACTATACAAACACCACTTCAGCTCAAAGTAGCATCTCAGAATTGAGCCTATAAGAGTGACTTGAAGTTTCATGCTTTTTATCTCCAGTAGGTTGAATGGCAAAGGGTAAAGCATGCTTATGGTTTGAACTTGAAGTGAAGGAAATGGGCAGTTGGTACTCACTTGCATTCGTTTTTCTTAGACACCCACAAGTGGAGTGTTTGTGTAAATTTGAGAAATTAGGTGCGGAATGAGAAATCTAAGGATTCCAACTGGAGGAGACCTTATTGTTTTGCCCATTTTACATATTGTTTCTTAAAATTAGAATTCTGCTCAATTGCATAAATGTTGAATGGTATACAGTCTTTCTTCTGTGACATATTTTGAAAAAATACCATGCCTTTTACACACATGCCAATCAATGGAGTAACATTAACCCCGGCCTCCCGAGCTTCAGGGGGCCCCCTTCAGAACTGTGCACAGGCAGTGGGCCCCTGGGCTAAGAGCTCTTGATTGGGTTCAGGGGTGTCCTCTCCATGTACTTTGCAGGGGGACCCCCTCAAGTTTCGTTACACCACTAGTGCCAATACCTAAAAGCCACTGAGATGCAGATTCAGGCTATTAACTTATAACTGTAGAGAAGAGTGTTTTAAGTGGGAGAAAGCAAAAACATTGGCATTATTAGCTTTAATGATTGGGATTCTTCATTTCATGCCAACAAGACGATATTAAAATTGCACATCTATCCAAATTTATCCTTGCTCCAAAAAAACGTGGAAGCACCGAATAGTAAATAGTTAACTGTTCTTCAACTTAATAAGACCCGAGCTAGACAATCTTTTAGATTTGTTTTTATAAAACATGTATTAATAACCTGGCTCTTAAACAACCACTCTCTTTAACCACTGCTTCATACAGACCTATTGCCCACACAAAGTTATATTCTAAAATACTGTCAACCTGATTATATCATATTCTGCCTAAATTAATTGACCCAGATCAGACAATCTTTGCGGGTGGTAGGCATTTAGGGTGAACCACCAGGTCAAAAAGATATGCAAAATGAAGATACTAGTGGTTCTCTTGATGTAGAGAAAACTTTGAACTGGGTTGATTGGACCTTTCTAGCTAATGTGATGCTACAGATGATGGTGAGTTCAAGATACCTGAAGATGATTCTAACAAATTATAAATTCCCTAAGGTGAGTATTTCTATAGCAGGAGAAATGTCAATACCAATACCCCTAAAAAGAGGCACAAGTCATGGTTGCTCCTTTTATTCCTTACTGTTTGTACCGAGCATATAACCATTTACATGTACAATTTGAAACTCTCAAGATATTAAAGGGATAGATGTGGGCCAGATGAGCATCAGATCATTTTCTACACAGATGATGTTCTTCTTACACTATGCTGTCTGGTGCATTTCCTACCCTCTGTGATCTGCCAATTTGTAGAGTTTGATAAAGTGGTGGGAAAGAAAATAAACGTGGAGATATCAGAAATTCTCAACTTGCCAGATGATAATGAAGCAATGGTGTGCTTTGAGTCTTCACTTCTCTTTAACTGGGCAAAGGGATATAATAAATACTATGAATTAAAATAAGACCCACAATACAACAACACTTCGAGGCGAACCATCCAACCTAAATTTAGAGGAGCAGACAAAAATTGGTTTGTTTCCATTTGCTTAGAGTTGTAGAATTGTGTGTTTATGAGAAAATTGCAAAGGAGGATGGACCACTGAAGGAGTGAGATCATACATCATAGGGTGCTGCGCTGAGATTGGTTGGTTGGTGTACTGTTGCGTTGCTATTTGTTTATGACGACACAGAGTGCCATGATGGTATAGGTCAATTGTTGTGCAAGTGCTGCATTTAGATTAGTTAACAAGTCTTCAAATATTAAAGCTATAACAGGATTGGAGAAAATAGATCTGACGTCTACAGAAAAGAGTTACAGCAAACAAATGATGGACGGAATGCTGACAATGCAAACATTCTCCCCCAGTCAAAAGATCTGGGTTAAATCCATCGTTCTACAGAAAAGAAGCAAAACATTGGAGATTTGAATTATGTTGCTTGCTATTTGTTGAATAATCCATGAACTGTTTTATAACTCTTAAGGGTTTTGTGAGAGGTGATGTAACAATTCCAGTACGGGAAGGTGAAGAGGCACCTCCTGAGAGTACATCAGCGCATTATATGACAATGAATATGAGGTTGCATACATGTTTGTGGCTTCGTCAATGGTGCAAGATCACTGGAAATGAGGGTTCTTTGAGTTTTCCAAGATATGGTACATTTAAATTGAGGATCATTGAAGATTGAGAGAAAAGCTATATGAAATTAAGCCACCACCTAGATCCACACAGTACAAAGCATAAAATGTTTGGGAGAACACAGCACATGTTAAGAGAGAGAGAGAGAAATACCAGAATAGAACTAAAATAGCTGAGCACAATTATGCAGCTGCTCGATGAGATGAGGAACAACAGAGGTGGAGGAAAGCTATAGTCAAGGGGACTAGACTGTATCCAGCCATTACTACAGAAACACCTGAGAAGCTAAAAAAGAATTAAGCAGAGGAGAATTAATATGAAAAAGATGGATAGAAATCAGATACCGATAGTGATTCAGGGGATGAAATTTTGGATGCAATGTAGCAGCATGTCCACCACCTTATGTGGCCCCTATAACAAGCACTGAGGGTACTTTGACATCTAATGCAGCAGCCCCTCTTGACCCAAATGCGATTCAGATTGAAAGACCATTACAGATGACACAGTCTATTGTACAACCTGTTATATCAGAATGTTCCTACAGTGATACCTGCAGGTGTTACTGCATCTATCATAACTTTACTGGCACCTGTTGCTAGGGTTATGACAGAACAGCCATTAGGGGTTTGCACAATGACTGCTCCAATTAATATTGTTCAAAATGCAGTAGTTGAAGGAGCCATTAGAGAAGCAACTGTGACAGGGTTTATCCCGACATCACAGAAATCACAGATTGTTGCCTGGACACCGCCACAAACAGTTCAATATGTAAGTGAATGGAGAAGAATTGTCTTTATGACACTAATAACTCAGGGTGAGGCTAACCTATTTAAAGATGGGTTTTTCCTCCTAGGGTTTGAAAAAACTGCAGAGAATAAAAAGGCAGGAAACACAGAAAATCAGGTTCCCACTGCATGAGACAGAGAAGGAGAGACCGTTAAATGTCCTGAGATTAAAAATAGAGCTAGAAGAAATAATCAGAGGATGTTTAGATCTTGAGCATGATATATTTGAGCAAAGAAATTACTAGGCAAGCAGCGACTATTCATGATAAACTAACTGAATTAGTTCAAAAACATGAAGTCGATTGTTAGACCTTAGGGTGGTCTTCCCCAAACTGTTTGCCTGCTTACCTCCTAATTTCTGTTTTGCTGATTCTTTTTCGTGGCCATAGGACTCTGAGCACTTTACCACTGCTGACCTGTGCTAAAGTGCATGTGCTTCTCCCCTAAACATGGTAACATTGGTGTAAACACAATTGGCATGTTTAGTTTACTTGTAAGTCCCTTGTAAAAAGGTATACCATATACCCAGGGCCTGTACCCTAAATGCTACTAGTGGGCCTGCAGCACTGATTGTGCCACTTACACAAGTAGCCTTTCAACCTGTCTCTGGCCTGCCATTGCAGGGCATGTGTGAGCATTGTGTTATTCATTATTTCGTCCATCATTTGTTGCTGCAACACTTTTAGAAAGAGGGCTTTTCTCTGCTTTTACTGCTCGGTGTGCCTGCAGCCCGTCTCTAATACATGTCTGGGGTGGTTGACAGCTACACTTTGTGCATTCCCTCTAGACAGCCACAAACACAGGAAGGTTAAGCGTGTCTGCATACTCATCTACATTCTGATGGTTCTTCCTGTGCGGAAGAGAGGGGGAGCTGACATACCTGGATATGCAGTTTCCTGTTTCCCACACAAAGGGCTGATTACCCCTTATGGATAGTCTGGAGCCTGGGCTGGGAAGAAGGGACCTATTTGCAGTTAAAAAAACATTCTTTGAAGTCACCCCACTTCAAAGGCACAACTGGGTATAAGTATTGGGTCTCTGACACTACCAAGACAGTACACTACTGGACCTGTGAAGAACTGCGCAAGGAAGAAGGACTGCTGTGCTGATACAAGGGCTGCTCTTATATGGGATACTTTTGAGCCACATGCTGGACTGTAGCTTGCCTGATGACCCAACAGGGCCCCAGGACACAAGTGCATGAGTAGGTAGGAATGGTGCCCAGTTGTGCAACGTTTGGGTGCTGCACAATAAGTTATTGCTTTTAATTGGAAAAAGAAAGAGACCCCTAATTGCAAAATGGTACCACAGACTGTGGTCACTGCTGGTCATCGAACACTTAACGCATAAGCTGGAAGATTCAGGAATTGACTTTCATGCGGGGTGCAGTTTTTACTCTGGGTCTGTCAGACTCTGCTGCCCAGAAATCCCTGCTGCCAGGTGTAGGAGGCACAGCACCAAATCCATACATAAAGCGCCTTCACTCCTGCTGTGCGAGTTGCTGCTTTACTCTGAGGGTTGTCAGACCCTGAAGCCTAGAAATCCCTACTGCCAGGTGGAGGAGGCAGACCACCATCGCGCTACACAGAGTGCCTTCAATCTACTGCGTGGGATGTTGTTTTTACTCTGGGGGCTGCCCGACTCTGAATCCCAGAAATCCCTGCTACCAGGTGGAGGAGGTGGGGCGGCACCTCTCCTGCATGGGATGCTGTTTATACTCTGGGGGCTGCAGGACTCTGACGCCCATAAATCCCTGCTGCCAGGTGGAGGCGGGCACCAACAAGCTACATATAGTGCCCTCACTTCCTTTCCACAGGACACATGTGGGACATGCCCAGGTACAGCCCTTTCCAAAACCGGGCCACCCATCAGAGCCCTGGGAGGCTGGGCTGGGCCTCATCCCTTGGCCCCTTGTTTTGGTACACAAAGGAGTAAGGACAAGAGAATACTTTCAGCCCCATCAATGGAAAACTAGGTACTAAAGTAAATACTTCAGAAAACTTTGTGTCTGGAGCAATGAGGGTGATAAATAAGGAGATCAGCATGCAGAGGTAAGAACTGAGGCCACCCAAAATAATATTAATGCACAAGTTGAGGCCCATTACGTTGATGTTTTATCTGCTACCTCTAATGACTTAAAGTCCAATGGGGAGGGGTTTAGTAGGCTTGAAGGGAGAATCCGTGTATTCATTGATCCCCAACAATTTCAGCCTCTTTGTCCGATAAACCACCTCCAAAGTAGAAAAAGAGAACACTGGTAGTGATGGCACAATGTACTGAATTCAATATCTCCCCATATCATGTGCAATGATTGACTGAAGAGAATGGAGGGGGTACTACTAAGGCCGTTGATCCATTAGCCCTGTAAAAGGTAATTACTAAGTGCTAGACCTGGCACCATTGGCGTGGGTCTCCCTTCCATTTTATTTGCTGTTGCCTCCTATGTTTTTGCTATGTTTTTGCTGGTCTAGATGCTTTGGGCACTTTGCCACTGCTATTCAGTGCCAAAGTGCAAGTGCTCCCTATTGTAAATTGTGTTATGGATTAGTGACTCCATGATTGGCCATTTGATTTACTTGTCAGACCCTAGTACAGTGCACCATGTGTGCCCAGGGCCGGTAAATCAAATGCTGCTGGTGGGCTTGCAGCACTGGTTGTGCCACCCACAGAAGCAGCTTGTAAAATGTGGCTCAGGCCTGCCATTGCAGAGCCTGTGTGCAGTCTGGGACTGCCATGTCGACTTGGCAAGTGCACCCACTTGCCAGTCCCTAAACCTTCCCTTTTCTACATGTTAGTCACCCCTAAGGTAGGCCCAAGGTAACCATGTGGACAGGGTGCATTGTATGTGAAAGGTAGGACATGCCCTGATGTGTGTGGCATGTCCTGATAGTGAATTACAGCCAATTTCGTTTTTCACTATTGCAAGGCTATCTGTTCCCATAGGCCAGAATGGGCAGTTTGATTATAACATCTTATAAACATAACTGACCCAAGGAACAAGATAGGAAAATAAAGTTTAGTACACCTGAACTCAGAATGTTAAAATACATCTTTTAGTGTGGGTGATTTTTACATTCTGTGTTTGAAAATACCACTTTTAGAAAGTAGGTATTTTCTTGCCTAACCATCCAGTATGCATCTGCTAGGTTTGTGTATTCCATGTCTGGTTTGTGAGTGACAGGGGGCTGGAGAGGGCCTTGGCTCTAGCAGTCTGTTGAGTCAGGGCTGGGCTGAATAGAGCCCACATTGAATAGAGAGTAGGGGGAGGAGATTTCCTTTCACTTGCCTGAGCCTTCATAGAATAGAGAGTAGGGGGAGGAGGTTTCCTTTCAGCTACATGGGCCAGGTCTGCTTTCAACAATGCTGTCTCTACCTCCTGCCAGGAAGCTGCACCAGGGAGGACAGAACTGGTTTTGACCAGGTACAGACACTCTCTGCCTTCAGAGAACAAAGGATTTAGTAGTATAAATATTGGGGCCCAGACCCCAGAACTTTAGATCACTTCTGGGAATCAAGACAAACCTTTGCCAAGGAGAGAAACCAAGGAAGCTGAAGGAGGAGACTGCCCCTGTGCTGTGTGCTGTTTGGGGTTGGCCTGCCGTGGTTACTTATTGCCAAGGAAAGGAGAAAAGGAACTTTGTGTGTACTTTAATCATCTTGAGGAAGATCTCCAAGGGCTTGAAGCTGAGTTTGCCTCCTGTTCTGAAGTCTCAGGGACACAAAGACTTCACCCCCAGCTCCCCTTGAATTTCCTGGCTGGGAATTCTACCTGCAGAGAGGTGCCTGCTGTTGGTTTGGCCCTCTATAGACTGCGTGTCGCTGGGAGCTGGAAGCGCGACGCAACGAGGAAGAAGCATGTTGCCGCCGCAGCTGTTGCCGTCGCATTACCGGAGAAGCGTGCCGCAAGGCCTGTCGCGGCTCAAAAAACCATTGAGTTTGTCGCACGTCCGCTGGGCGTGCACGCATCGCATCGCACCGGATTGTCGCATCGTATCGAGGCGCCATTTTGTCGCATCGCACCGGATCACAGTAAGAAACCGACGCAACACCTCCTCTCCGGTAAGGAACCGACGCATCACCTCCCCTTCGCTGCAGTAAGGAACCGATGCATCACCTCCCCCGAAGCAAGGAACCGATGCATCACCTTCCCTGCGACCCTTTTGTTTATGTTGCGTTACGCATCCAAGGTACTTTGAGAGTAAAGTGTTGCATTTACCATCTACATTGAACTAAGCTATTTCTACCATTTGGAAGTCATATTTTTGAGTACTGTATTGTGGATTTTTGTAGTTTGGTCTTGTGTTAAGTCTATGTAAAGATTACTTATTTTTCTAAACTGGTGTGGTGTCCATTTGTAGTGTTGTCACTGGATTACTGTATGTGTTCACAAATGCTTTACACACTGCCTCTGAGATAAGCCTGCCTGCTCGTGCCAAGCTACCAAGGGGGTGAGCAGGGGTTATTTTAGGAGTGTAGCCCCGTTACCCTGACTAGAAGCAAGGGCTCCTACTTGGTCAAAGGTACCTACCTCTGCCAACTAGAGACCCCCATTTCTAACTGTAAACGTAAGCGGAGTGGGCTGGGCCGGCGAACATCAGTCCAGCGCAGGGGTGTGTAGAATTAGCCCGGGGCTCAGGGCGTGGTTCAGTTCTGGCCTGGACAAGGAAGTAACTAATGCGTATGTCTCTGTTGTAGTGTCTGCGCCACCCCGCCCGCAATTGACAATGTTGCAATGTGGCATGCACCCGGAGGGCGGTCTCGCACGAATGGAGAAATGAAGGAGCGCAAGACCGCTCGGGGTCTTGGCTCATACATGCCAAGTGTCATGTGTATCTGTATTGCTGCAGCATTAGCCAAATGCCTAGCCTTAATCGCAGTGCGAGTTCTGCCAGGCATGAACTCTACATCTGTGTCCGCACTATCCTTACCATAGGCCTACACTCATGTGGCCGCCCACCTTCAACGGCCAACATCACAGTGTCGTTGTCAGGCTTGTGGACATGTGCAGACAGGCATGACAATGGTTTGCCATTGGAGTGCAACTGATGCAACCGCGCAGCGTACACAAGTGAATAGGCTCGGGGGGAGGGAGGAGCAGCTGTGAGGCAACTTAACACACAGTGATGCCGCTCACTTGCCACATGCAAGTCATGTCAAACATGAATCCCAAAGTCGCACACAACCCAACCCACACTCAACAAGCCACATCACACTTCATGGATGCAAGCAGATGACAAACTCACATTAGGGATGAAAGCTCCATTGTCTGAGCCATCAGGCGGAAGCACATCTGCACCTCCGACCTCGGAATTGCATGTGCCCGGCACCCCTGACAGATGCGATAGCGGTTGAGGACGACTCCCACACTACGCACAGCCCGACAACAGACCAACGTATACACACCCCACACACAGAAGTCCTTCCTCGGAGTTATCTTGCATGGAATGGCCTTCACACTTACTCCCACTCCATCCCAGGCGTACAACCGTTGCACACATAAACAACTCATTGATCCGAGCTGTGGCATTCCATCCACAGGACTGGCGCAGGTCAGAACAGTGCCGCTTCAACCAGGGCTACTAACGCAATGGCAGAACATCCCAGACACATGCACAACCCCTGTCACGTGGAACTATACCGTGCACGTATGCTGCATTTACTGGGGGCACTGTCATTGGTAGTGCTGCGGGTCAGTTACCGGCTGAGCTTCAGCCTTGCCAACGTCACCTGCGTTCAGCCTGTGTTGCATTGACGATCGTGCATATTCGAGTGGTCCATGGATGTCTGCCTATCCAACCGGACGGTAGCCGAACTGGATTTCGACATGTGTGTGCGCCCCCTGTTGGCCCACGACCAGCAGTGTCACCATGATACTCGTCTATGGGATGCCTGGATACTTGGCACACATGCTGGCAGCTGGACCTGGGAAATTGCAGAACTCCTCGTGTGCAGTGACCACATTGAGCCGCTCCCCTATTGGGCTGTAGTGCTAATTGGTGACAGGGGGTGGACGCAGCACATATGTCTGGACCTGCTAATGGCTAGCCTCGCCATCCTGTTCGATGGAGTCGACAACGACCTCATGTTGGAAATGTTTGCCTACGAAGCTGCATTCGCTTTCATGGACGTGTAACTACGTACCTGCAGCCACAACAGTTTGGAACCCATTGCACATGTCCCGACACCTTGTTTCATCTTGGGGTTTTGGTCACATATCCCACGACAACAGTGGACATGGCTGCATTCGCCTGGACCCCGAATACATGGGCAGACAACCACACGGGGTAACACACACCTGTGAAAGGTGAGGCACTCCCCCGGAGTGGACAGCGGAGCTTGGCAACGTTCCTCATTCTGACATACTGCTGCATTGGTCCGCATGTTGTGGCACTTCTCTTGCCAGTACTGGCACGCATATGCTAATAAAGTCTACGCACAGTCACTTGTTTTCAACAGTGATGTGAGTTGTTTTGAATGACGATGTGTGTCTCACTGCCTATCTGGGTCACGGCCATACATGCGCATTGATAGCATTACCCTGGGAGTACCATTTATGGGGAATCACTGTCCCTACATTCATTAATACTTTCATGCTTAATTGATCAGAGCCATGACACATTAGTGTGAATTTGAATGTTTTATTCGCATTCAGTGGGGTGTTTCAGCTGGACCAGTACAGGGCCATGCAAACCCCACTTTACATTGTCGCGCCGTGGAGGGCCAGCCAGAGTCCTTTAGGGATGGACAGGTTCATCGGGAGAGGAAGACTTCCGTCCGCAGTGTGATTGCTGTGTCATTGGTAACCAATCCAAATATGGCAGTCCATGTCGAGGTTCAAGGTAAGTGTTGCTGAGTGTAACGGGGGACAGTGGAAGATGTTATTCCAGGGCATGATGCAGAGGGCAGTGACAAGCTGAAACAGGCCATATGGCAGTGATGTGTGCTACCACTTCAATCTTGCCACCAAGCCAGATTCATTGTCATCTTCGTCCTCTGATGTGTCAGGTGCCTCACATGTGGGTGGTGGTGTTTGGTCTGCCGCAGTGTGTGGCATGGACACTTCAGGGGGCGGAGATGTGGATGGAGTAGTAGCAGCAGCAGTCATCCGCACCAGGCCATGTTCCGGCAATGCCATGATGAGGATCTGCAGGGCATGGAAGTTCCCAGCTACATCTCGCTGGTGTGCAGCCGTGGCAGCTAATCGTTCCGCATGCATCCGCTCCATGTTCTTCATGATCCTACGCATGTGCCCCAACTCCCGGCTGACATCGCTGGAGCCACTCTGACTAGTCAGTTGTTCTTGTCTCCGAGTCATGACTCCATCGATGTCAGCCATGTATTGTTGGAGAACATGGAGCGGACAGTGGGTGTCCATTAGGGACTGTAAGAGGACCCTGATGGGACTTAGACACCCACATATGGCATCTAGTTTGGCTGCCATGAGGTCGAACCCCACTCACAGCTGATCAGCCATCTTCTCCTGGCACCCTAACACACGGCATTGGAATGCCATGTGTTGGTCGTGGGGGTCCTGGGAGCCAGTTGTGGTGGTGGGTGCTTCCTGCTGTGTGGTCTGTGCAGGGGGTGGGGTCTCCTCGATGCAGCTGGGCTGCCCTGCTCCTGGAGGTGGGGTGCCGAAGCTGTCCATGTGCTGCTGGAGGGCGTCAGTGTCGATGTTGGGGAGGTCCTCTTCGTCATCAGTGCTGAGTTGTTGTGTCTGCTCTGCAGGAGGTGTTGATTCTCCCTCTGCAATGGGAAGGGGAGATGCAGATTGACACTGTGTTCACATGTATGTCCACGCATTGTACAAGTTTACTAACGGACTGCATGCCAATGTACATTGTGACTGTTTGTGATGAGATGCCTATTCGATGCGGGACAGTTGACATTTCTACACCATCAGGGATGTGTGGTTGTACTTGTCCATTGTCATCTCACAGTTTCCTGCTATGCCAAATGCGAATGTCCATTTACTACACACAAGCGGCAGCAGTTGTGTCCTCTGTTCTGTTGTGAGAGTGTTGCAGTTTGTGCCACATTGTTGTCAATGTTGAGGTGCTCTGATTCTTATGTGTGTGTGCTGCATTGTGGGTGTGTTGCCCCTTCATCTCTGATTTGGCTGGCCCTTCTCCCTTTCAGGCGGTGTGCCTTTCACTTCTGTGCTTATATAGTGCTGAGATGTTGCAGACTTGGGTAAATTGGGCTCTTGGTCGGTGTTGTGACTCTTGGGCATGGTTTGTCCGCAGATGTGCTCTACTTACTTGTGCATGTGTGCCATTGTGCCCATCTCCCCCCGTCCCCCCAGTCCCTGGTCGTTACTCACCCTGTTGCTGTTGGCTCAGGTCATGTTGTGCAGTGTCCGGTCCACCAACGCCTGCCACCGTCTCCCCAATGATGACTTGGGTCACCATTTCCTCCATCTCATCCAGCTCCTGGTGTGTCGCTGGACTCCCACCTCCAGTCTGCATTGCTGCTCTCAGGTTGGCAGTGGTTTTCAGCTTGGTTTTGCGCTTCACATCAGTCCAGCGCTTCTTGCAGTCATCCACTTCCCTTCTCTTCACTCCGACTGCATTCACCTTGGCCAAGATGGACTGCCATATTGTATTTTTAGTTGCCAATGTCACAGTGGAGGTGATGAACAGTTGGTGGTGGTGTTCTGTCACCTCAGTAATGAGGATCCTGTTTCCCTGTGGACTGAGACGCATCTTCTTCTTCTTCTCCTTGCCCTTCCCTGTCCCCGAGGTCCCAAGCTGGTCCTCCGTGTGGCTTGTGGGGTTCTGGTTGTCCTCTGTACTTGCTCCCGGCTCCCTCCATGGTGCTTCGCTGTTGTTTGTGTTTTGTAGTTGTTTTTTTTTGCAGCTTTTGTAGTGTTTGTTCCCGCCTTGCTTGTGGGACTTGCGGGCCTGGCGCTGCTTTTCGCTGGATTTTTATTGCAGTTGGGCCCATCACAGATTTTTTCACGTTCGGGTTTCCTTTTTTATCGCCGTCGTGGTAGTTGTATCTCGAACATTTGTGGCGTTCTCGGGAACCTATGTTACCGCCGTGTTGGGATTACGACGTTGACACGGAGTTATTTTCCCACGATAGACGGCGATATGAAAAATTGCGTTAGCCTATTTTGGCAATGTTTATCGCACGTTCTTGTGAATATCCCCCTATGATTTGCTTGCATGGGAGCACTTGTCCAGTAATTGTTTTCCAGAGCTACGCCGACACCTGATTGATAGCAAGCAGACTAACCCTAGGAAGCTTGCTGAGGAGGGGGACCGCTGGGTTAGTACCCGGGTCCACAAGGGTCATGTGGGAGACCTCACCAAAGGTGGGCAGGGTCCCCAGCAGAAGAGTGGGGGGACAAGGGTAAACAGAGGGAGTTCCAGAAAGGGCCCCAAAGTAATCCCCAAGGGAACCAAGGGAAGGGTTCCCAGCCTCCCCCTGAGAAGAAGCCAGGGGCCCTAACAGATAAGCCTGTTCAGAGGGGTCCCAAGAAATGTTTTAGTTGTGGTCAGGTGGGCCACTTCTTCTGGGATCCTAAGTGTCCCAACAAAGGTAACACAGCATCCACTGGTGCACAGCCCCGGCAGATGGCTAGTGTAGCCCTGGGGGAGGAGTTGGGTGCCCAAGGTGGGTGGGGTCCCGCAGAGATCTCCCTGGTCTTTTTAGGAGACAGTGAGATGGTCCCTAGGACCCAGCTGCCTGATAACACTAAGAAATACAGGCAGTGGGTGACCATCAATGGCCATAGGGTGGAGGCTCTGAGAGACACCGGAGCCAGTGTGAAAGCTGTCAGTTGTCGGCTGGTGTCTGAAGAGCAGGTGATCCCCCATGCATTTTACCCTGTAGTTGCCGCTGACAACTCAGAGAGCCACTGTAAGGTGGCCCAGGTTCCCTTTGAGTGGGGGGGGGGTCTCAGGTACCTTTCAAGTAGCTGTGAGGCCAGCCATTCCTGTTGACTGTCTGCTAGGCAATGATTTGGAAAGCTCCCCTTGGGCTAAGGTGGAGCGAAGAGCTCATTTGGAGATGTTGGGTCTGCCTGAGTGGGCGTGTGTGACCACTCGGTCCATGGCAGCCAGTAAGGGTATTCAAGAGGACCTGGAGCCTGAAAGAGTGGCCCAGGTGCCTGCCTTAAAGAGAAGAGGCAGGGGGCACGGGAAACCAGCCCCCAAAGTTCCCACAGTCCAGGAGGAGGCAGACCTTGAGGGGAATGCCCTGGAACCTACAGGGGAACAAGTAGCTCAACTGGGGGACCAGCGGAGTTGACCCATTGGCAGCAGGAAGGAGGACCCTCCAGGGAAGAGTTCTGCGAGGAGCAGAAAAAGTGCCCTTCTCTTGTGGGCTTGCGGCAACAGGCCACAAACCAGGCAGCAGGTGATCAGTCTGGATCACATTGGATCTACTGGGAGAATGGTCTCCTGTATAGCGAGCCTAAGGTTGCTGAGCCTGGGTCAGCCCGTGTGCTGGTGGTACCCCATCGCTTCAGAGCCTTCCTACTGGGTCTGGCTCATGATGTACCTTTAGCAGGACATTTGGGGCAAGACAAGACCTTTGAACGGCTTGTCACCCACTTTTATTGGCCCCAAATGCGCAAGAGTTCAGATACTCATTGCAGGACCTGTCAGACTTGCCAGGCAAGTGGTAAGAGTGGGAGGAAGCAAAAGTCTCCTCTCCAACCGTCCCCTTTGGTCAGCACCCCCTTTGAAAGGGTGGGCATTGACATTGTGGGGCCTCTGGATCCCAAGACAGCCATGGGCAACAGGTTCATCCTGGTCTTGGTGGACCATGCCACCCGGTACCCGGAAGCCATCCATCTCAGGACTGTGACGGCCCCCATGCTGGGACGTGCATTGATGGGGATTTTCTCCCGTGTGGGGTTCCCCAGAGAGGTGGTGTCAGACAGTGGTACCAGCTTCATATCCAAGTATATGAAGTCCCTATGGCAGGAGTGCGGTGTAACCTACAAGTTCACCACTCCTTACCACCCCCAAGGTAATGGGCTAGTTGAGAGATTCAACCAGACCCTGAAAGGCATGATTATGGGTCTTGAGCAACCTATGAGGCGTAAGAGGGACGTCCTCTTGCCATGCCTTCTGTTTGCTTACAGAGAGGTGCCACAGAAGTCCTTAGGGTTCAGTCCCTTTGAACTGCTGTATGGTCACAATGTAAGAGGACCTCTGAGTTTGGTAAAGGAAGGCCGGGAGAAAGCTCCCAGTAAACCTCCCCAGGATGTATATAGCTACATGCTGGCCTTCAGAAACCAAACTCGGCGTTTCAGACAACTCGCTCAGGCGAATCTGGAAGCCAGCCAGGAGAAGATGAAATGGTGGTATGATCAGAATGCCACTCTGATCGAGTTTCAGCCTGGACAGAAAGTGTGGGTCATGGCCCCCGTGGAGCCTTGTGCGCTCCAGGATAAGTGGCCCGGACCATTTGAGGTGGTGGAGCGCAAGAGTGATGTCACCTACTTGGTGGACTTGCGGTCTCCTAGGAACCCTTTGCGGGTCCTGCATGTAAACCGCCTGAAGCCCCACTTGGAGAGGTCCAAAGTGGGCATGCTCCTAGCAACAGATGAGGGAATGGAGGAGGAGACTGAGCCTCTTCCTGACCTCCTGTCTGCAACAGAGCAAGATGGGTCAGTGGACGGTGTAAACCTCTCTTCCGCCCTGACCCCTGAGCAGCAGGATGACTGTCACCAACTGTTGGGACAGTTTCCTGATCTGTTCTCCCTGACTCCCGGTGTCACTGAGTGGTGCGTCCATGATGTGGACACTGGGGACAGTCCTCCTGTAAAACACAAAACTTACAGAGTGACTGACAGGGTGAGAGCTTGCATCAAGGAGGAGGTCTCCAAGATGTTTGCCTTAGGGGTGATTGAGTACTCTAACAGCCCTTGGGCCAGCCCAGTGATCTTGGTCCCAAAGGCTGTGGCACCTGGTGCCACACCCGAACTCCGGTTCTGTGTGGACTACCGAGGACTCAATTCAGTCACCAGGACTGACAAGCACCCCATCCCCAGAGCTGATGAGCTCATTGATCGGTTAGGGGCTGCCCGGTACCTCAGTACGTTTGACTTAACGTCTGGGTACTGGCAGATCGCCTTAACTGATGGGGCAAAAGAGAGGTCCGCATTCTCCACACCAGATGGGCACTACCAATTCCGGGTTATGCCCTTTGGGATGGAGAATGCCCCTGACACCTTTCAGAGGTTGGTCAACCAGGTGTTGGCTGGACTGGAAGATTTCAGTGCCGCCTACCTGGATGACATCGCAGTGTTCAGCACCAGTTGGGAAGAACATCTGGGCCACCTCTGGGAAGTGTTGATGGCACTGCGGAGGGCAGGCCTCACGATCAAGGCGAGTAAGTGCCAGATCGGGCAGGGTTCCGTGGTGTACTTGGGACACCAGGTTGGGAGCGACCAGGTGGCGCCCCTACAGCCCAAGATTGAGACCATCCTGGCTTGGGAACCCCCAAGACCCAGACAGAGGTGAGAACCTTTTTAGGACTCACAGGGTACTACAGGAGGTTTGTCAATGGGTATGGCAGCATTGTTGCTCCCTTGACAGAGCTGACTTCCAGGAAGCAGCCCAAGAAAGTGAACTGGACTGAAACCTGTCAGACAGTTTTTGATGCCCTGAAGACTGCCATGTGCACTGCGCCCATGCTTCAGGCGCCCAACTTCTCAAAGGAAGACGCTTCAGAGCATGGTGTGGGGGCTGTACTTTCACAGATGAATGAGGAGGGCCTAGACCAACCTGTAGACTTCATTAGTAGGTGGTTACTTCCACAGGAACAGAGGTGGAGTGCAATTGAGTGTGAGGCATTTGCTGTGGTCTGGGCACTGAAGAAGTTGAGACCATACCTGTTTGGGACTCACTTCCGGGTTCAGACAGACCACAGGCCCCTCAGATGGTTGATGCAGATGAGGGGTGAGAATTAAAAGCTGTTGAGGTGGTCCATTTCCATACAGGGGATGGACTTCACGGTGGAACACCGCCCTGGTACAGAACACGCCACTGCTGATGGTCTGACCAGATTTTTCCGCCTTAGTGAAGAGAACTCCCAAGAGGTAGGGTAGTCCTCCCCACATTTCAGTTGGAGGGGACACATGTTAGACCTGGCACCATTGGCGTGGGTCTCCCTTCCATTTTGTTGCTGTTGCCTCCTATGTTTTTGCTATGTTTTTGCTGGTCTAGATGCTTTGGGCACTTTGCCACTGCTATTCAGTGCCAAAGTGCAAGTGCTCCCTATTGTAAATTGTGTTATGGATTAGTGACTCCATGATTGGCCATTTGATTTACTTGTCAGACAATAGTACAGTGCACCATGTGTGCCCAGGGCCGGCAAATCAAATGCTGCTGGTGGGCTTGCAGCACTGGTTGTGCCACCCACAGAAGCAGCTTGTAAAATGTGGCTCAGGCCTGCCATTGCAGAGCCTGTGTGCAGTCTGGGACTGCCATGTCGACTTGGCAAGTGCACCCATTTGCCAGTCCCTAAACCTTCCCTTTTCTACATGTTAGTCACCCCTAAGGTAGGCCCAAGGTAACCCTGTGGGCAGGGTGCATTGTATGTGAAAGGTAGGACATGCCCTGATGTGTGTGGCATGTCCTGATAGTGAATTACAGCCAATTTAGTTTTTCACTATTGCAAGGCTATCTGTTCCCATAGGCCAGAATGGGCAGTTTGATTATAACATCTTATAAACATAACTGACCCAAGGAACAAGATGGGAAAATAAAGTTTAGTACGCCTGAACTCAAAATGTTAAAATACATCTTTTAGTGTGGGTGATTTTTACATTCTGTGTTTGAAAATACCACTTTTAGAAAGTATTTATTTTTTTGCCTAACCATCCAGTATGCCTCTGCTAGGTTTGTGTATTCCATGTCTGGTTTGTGAGTGACAGGGGGCTGGAGAGGGCCTTGGCTCCAGCAGTCTGATGAGTCAGGGCTGGGCTGAATAGAGCCCACATTGAATAGAGAGTAGGGGAGGAGATTTCCTTTCACTTGCCTGAGCCTTCATAGAATAGAGAGTAGGGGGAAGAGTTTTCCTTTCAGCTACCTGGGCCAGGTCTGCTTTCAACAATGCTGTCTCCACCTCCTGCCAGGAAGCTGCACCAGGGAGGACAGAACTGGTTTTGACTAGGTACAGACACTCTCTGCCTTCAGAGAACAAAGGATTTAGTAGTATAAATATTGAGGCCCAGAACCAAGAACTCTAGATCACTTCTGGGAATCAAGACGAACCTTTGCCAAGGAGAGAAACCAAGGAAGCTGAAGGAGGACACTGCCCCTGTGCTGTTTGCTGTTTGCGGTTGGCCTGCAGTGGTTACTTATTGCCATGTTAAGGAGAAAAGGAAATTTGTGTGTACTTTAATCATCTTGAGGAAGATCTCCAAGGGCTTGAAGCTGAGCTTGCCTCCTGTTCTGAAGTCTCAGGGACACAAAGACTTCACCCCCAGCTCCCCCTGTATTTCCTTGCTGGGAATTCTACCTGCAGAGAGGTGCCTGCTGTTGGTTTGGGCCCTCTAGAGACTGTGTGTCGCTGGGAGCTCGAAGCGCGATGCAACGAGGAAGAAGAGTGTCGCCGCCGCAGCTGTTGCCATCGCATCGCCAGAGAAGCGTGTCGCCGCCGCAGCAGTTTGCCGTTGCATCACAGAGGAAGCGCGTTGCATCACCGGAGAAGCGTGCTACTGCCGCAGAGGTCGCCGTCGCATCACCGGAGAAGCGTGTCGCAGGGCCTGTCGCGGCTCAAGAAACCATCGAGTTCGCTGCACGCCCGCCGGGCATGCACGCATCGCATCGCACCGGATCGTCACATCGCATTGAGGCGCCATCTTGTTGCATCGCACCGGATCACAGTAAGAAACCGACGCATCACCTCCTCTCCGGTAAGGAACCAACGCATCACCTCCCCCTAAGCAAGGAACCGAAGCATCACCTTCCCTGCGACCCTTTTGTTTATGTTGCGTTACGCATCCAAGGTACTTTGAGAGTAAAGTGTCGCATTTACCATCTACATTGAACTAAGCTATTTCTACCATTTGGAACTCATATTTTTGAGTACTGTATTGTGGATTTTTGACGTTTGGTCTTGTGTTAAGTCTAGGTAAAGATTACTTATTTTTCTAAACTGGTGTGGTGTCCATTTGTAGTGTTTTCACTCTATTAGTGTATGTGTTCACAAATGCTTTACACACTGCCTCTGAGATAAGCCTGCCTGCTCGTGCCAAGCTACCAAGGGGGTGAGCAGGGGTTATTTTAGGAGTGTAGCCCCCTTACCCTGACTAGAAGCAAGGGTCCCTACTTGGTCAAAGGTACCTACCTCTGCCAATTAGAGACCCCCATTTCTAACACTAAGCAACTCTAAACCTCATTTACAGCCTTATGAATGTTAGTGCCAAAAACCAGCTAATTAAACATCCAAATCATATCCAAGCAGGCAGAGTTTAAATGTCCCATAGGCAATGATGTTTCTTGTCTGGTTAAAGTACTGTAGTACCGGTGGGGACCCTTTGGCTTTACCTAATACGTCTTCTCCATCAGTCTGTCTTTCAGAAGTGACTGACACTGCTAATGAGACAGTGTCTACCATCCACAGTGATAATTCTCAGTTCAAGTAGTGTTTTCTTTACTGGTATGTGGCGGGCCTGAAAAAAAAAAAATATTGAATATTGGTAAAATGTTATCTATGGATACTCAAGCCTCTATTTTCAGGAGTCATGGGCCATTGACCCCTTTCGCATTAATGGATATATTACTTTTTACCTGTCCGTAGTACGTTCTCATTCAAGCAGAGCTAAAAGAGGTCTGTTGATTTACATTTCCACCCTGGTATATGGGCAGGTTTACAAATGCCTCGCAAGTGACCCCTTTTATCAAGTCTAGGGCCTTGAGAATTCTTGGGGCACCTGTCTAGTGTATGTTAACTTTTACAACAGTGTTTTTAGTTCAGAGAAACTTAACATCTTAAACAAACTGGATAAAGATCTAAATTCATTCAAAGATAAGGTAGGCTATGAATTATACCTGCTCTGGGAAGGGGATTTCAATGAACACTTATGTCAGTTCCCTGCATGTCACTCTTTGACATACAAGGAAATGGGCAAACTCACTTTAGACATGAGGGTTAAGAAAGTCTGTTTTATTATCTGCTTGTAAAGTATAATTTTGTATTGCTAATGAAGTGAGCAGACCTGTAGCCCATTTGACAACATCTATATAGGAAGGGAAGGGGGGGAGCTGTTGTAGTTGTATAATGGTATGTTTATCATTAAGTGTTAGAAATGGGGGTCTCTAGTTGGCAAACACAAGGAGATGATGGACGGAGCGCTGAAACTTTTCAGACACTCACCTCCAGTCACAGATCTGGGTTGAATCCATCATCATTCTTTAGCTCCCTTCGCCACCCCAGTTCAGACCCAGCTATATGCAAATCAGTCTTGACCTGTGCCTCATGGGAACAGTCCAGCCCGAACTGCCAAGCCAGGTCTTCCCTGGACCGGAAACAAGCATCTGGGGACCGGTTTTGGGCTAATACCCCTCAACAGCCAGGGTAGCTTGAATCCAGTCGCAAAGTGAGCAAGGGAACCACATCTTTTCATACCCTGCCAACTTAGGGTGATTAAAGCAAACACAAGGAGATGATGGATGGAGCGCTGAAACTTTTCAGACACTCACCCATAGTCAGAGATCTGGGTTGAATCCATCATCGTTCTTTAGCTCACTTCGACACCCCAGTTCAGACCCAGCTATGTGCAAATCAGTCTTGACCCTGTGCCTCATGGGAACAGTCCAGCCCGAACTGCGAAGCCAGGTCTTCCCTGGACCAGAAACAAGCATCCTGGGACTGGTTTCGGGGTAACACCAATCATCAGCCAGGCTAGCTTGAATCCAGTGGCAAAGTGAGGAAGGGACCCATGTCTGGGCATACCCTGCCAACTTAGGGTGAATAAACCAAACACAATGAGATGATGGACGGAGCGCTGAAACTTTTCAGACACTCACCCCAGTCACAGATCTGGGTTGAATCCATCACTGATCTTTTGCTCACTTCGCCACCCCAGTTCAGATCCAGTTATATGCAAATCAGTCTTGACATGTGCCTCATGGGAACAGTCCAGCCCGAACTGCCAAGCCAGGTCTTCCCTGGACCGGAAACAAGCATCTGGGGACCGGTTTTGGGCTAACACCCCTCATCAGCCAGGGTAGCTTGAATCCAGTTGCAAAGTGAGCAAGGGACCCTCGTCTGGGCATACCCTGCCAACTTAGGGTGATTAAAGCAAACACAAGGAAATGATGGATGGAGCGCTGAAACTTTTCAGACACTCACCCCCAGTCAGAGATCTGGGTTGAATCCATCTTCGTTCTGTAGCTCACTTCGCCACCCCAGTTCAGACACAACTATGTGCAAATCAGTCTTGACCCTGTGCCTCATGGGAACAGTCCAGCCCGAACTGCGAAGCCAGGTCTTCCCTTGACCGGAAACAAACATCCTGGGACCGGTTTTGGGGTAACACCCCATATCAGCCAGGCTAGCTTGAATCCAGTGGCAAAGTGAGCAAGGGACCCTCGTCTGGTCATACCATACCAACTTAGGGCGATTAAAGCAAACACAAGGAGATAATGGATGGAGCGCTGAAACTTTTCAGACACTCACCCCCAGTCACAGATCTGGGTTGAATCCATCATCGTTCTTTAGCACACTTCGGCACCCCTGTTCACACCCAGCTTAATGCAAATCAGTCTTGACCGTGTGCCTCATAGGAACAGTCCAGCCCGAACTGCCGAACCAGATCTTCCCTGGACCGGAAACGGGAAACAACATTTACAACGCGGTCATTACACCGCAATACCTTTACAAAGCGGTCATTAAAACAACTGCGTTGTTAGTACGCGATGCATTTACATCGCAAGTGTTTACAACGACTTCCACTAGTGGGCACTGAAGTATTGGAAATGAATTACAACACCTTCCCTACTGTTGAGCAAACTGGAGTAGGAGTAGTAAATAATACTATTCCTAAGTCCAGCAACCCCCCTATTGGAAGTCATTGTAAAGACTTGCGATGTAAATGCATTGCGTACTAACAACACGATCGTTGTAACAACAGCGTTGTAATAGCACGCGATGTAATACATCACGTAGTAAAGTGCCATATTCCCGGAAACAAGCATCTTGGGACCGGTTTCAGGGTAACATCCCTCATCAGCCAAGCTAGCTTGAATCCAGTGGCAAAGTGAGCAAGGGACCCACGTCTGGGCATACCCTGCCAACTTAGGGCGAATAACGGAAACACAAGGAGATGATGGACGGAGAGCTGAACCTTTTCAGACACTCACCTCCAGTCACAGATCTGGGTTGAATCCAGCATCATTCTTTAGCTCCCTGCGCCACCCCGGTTCAGACCCAGCTATGTGCAAATCAGTCCTCACCCTGTGCCTCATGGGAACAGTCCAGCCCGAACTGCCAAGCCAGGTCTTCCATGGACCAGAAACAAGCATCCTGGGGCCAGTTCAGGGTAACACCCCTCATCGGCCAGGCTAGCTTGAATCCAGTGGCAAAGTGAGCAAGGGACCCAACTCTGGGCATACCCTGCCAACTTAGGGCGAATGAAGCAAACACAAGATGATGGACGAAGCACTGAAACTTTTCAGACTCCCACCCCCAGTCACAGATCTGGGTTGAATCCATCATCGTTCTTTAGCTCACTTCGCCACCCCAGTTCAGACCCAGCTATATGCAAATCAGTCTTGACCCTGTGCCTCATAGGAACAGTCCAGCCCGAGCTGCCAAACCAGGTCTTCCCTGGACCGGAAAAGGGAAACAATCTTTACAATGCGGTCATTACACCGCAATACCTTTACAACTCGGTCATTAAAACAACTGCGTTGTTAGTACGCAATGCATTTACATCGCAAGTGTTTACAATGACTTCCACCAGGGGGCGCTGAGGTATTGGAAATTAATTACAACACCTTCCCTACTGTTGCGCAAACTGGAGTAGGAATAGTAAATAATACTATTCCTAAGTCCAGCATGCCCCCTAGTGGAAGTCATTGTAAAGACTTGCAATGTAAATGCATCGCGTACTAACAACACGGTCGTTGTAACAACCGCGTTGTAATAGCACGCAATGTAATACATCACGTAGTAAAGTGCCATATTCCTGGAAACAAGCATCTTTGGACCGGTTTCAGGGTAACCTCCCTCATCAGCCAAGCTAGCTTGAATCCAGTGGCAAAGTGAGCAAGGGACCCACGTCTGGGCATAACCTAACAACTTAGGGCAAATAACGGAAACACAAGGAGATGATGGACGGAGAGCTGAACCTTTTCAGACACTCACCTCCAGTCAGAGATCTGGGTTGAATCCATCATCATTCCTTAGCTCCCTTCGCCACCCTGGTTCAGACCCAGCTATGTGCAAATCAGTCTTCACCCTGTGCCTCATGGGAACAGTCCAGCCCGAACTGCCAAGCCAGGTCTTCCATAGACCAGAAACAAGCATCCTGGGGCCGGTTTTGGGATAACACCCCTCATCGGCCAGGCTAGCTTGCATCCAGTGGCAAAGTGAACAAGGGACCCACGTCTGGGCATACCCTGCCAACTTAGGGCGAATGAAGCAAACACAAGTAGATGATGGACGAAGCGCTGAAACTTTTCAGACTCTCACCCCCAGTCACAGATCTGGGTTGAATCCATCATCGTTCTTTAGCTCACTTCACCACCCCAGTTCAGACCCAGCTATATGCAAATCAGTCTTGACCCTGTGCCTCATGGGAACAGTCCAGCTCGAACTGCCAAGCCAGGTCTTCTCCGGACCTGAAACAAGCATCCTTGGACCAGTTTCAGGGTAACACCCCACACCAGCCAGGCTAGCTTGAATCCAGTGGCAAAGTGAGCAAGGGACCCACGTCTAGGCATATCCTGACAACTAAGGGTGAATAAAGCAAACAGAAGGAGATGATGGATGGAGCACTGATACTTTTCAGACACTCACCCCCAGTCACAGATCTGGGTTGAATCCATCATCATTCTTTAGCTCCCTTCGCCACCCCGGTTCAGACCCAGCTATGTGCAAATCAGTCTTTACCCTGTGCCTCATGGGAACAATCCAGCCCAAACTGCCAAGCCAGGTCTTCGGTAGACAGGAAACAAGCATCATGGGTCCGGTTTCAAGGTAACACCTCTCATCAGCCAGGCTAGCTTGAATCCAGTGGTAAAGTGAGCAAGGGACCCACCTCTTGGTATATCCTGCCAACTTAGGGTGAATAAAGCAAACACAAGAAGATGATGGACGGAGCGCTGAAACTTTTCAGACACTCACCCCAGTCACAGATCTGGGTTGACTCCATCATCGCTCTTTAATTCAATTCACAACCAAAGTTCAGACACAGCTATATGCAAATCAGTCTTGACCCTGTGCCTCATTGGAACAGTACAGCCCGAACTGCCAAGCCAGGTCTTCCCTGGACCGGAAACAAGCATCCTGGGACCGGTTTCAGGGTAACACCCCTCATCAGCCAGGCTAGCTTGAATCCAGTGGCAAAGGGAGCAGTGGCCCCACATCTGGGCGAACCCTGTATACTTAGGGTGGATAAAGCAAACACAAGGAGATGATGGACGGAGCGCTGAAAGTTTTCAGACACTCACCCCCTGTCACAGATCTGGGTTGAATCCATCATCGTTCTTTAGCTCACTTTGCCACCCCAGTACAGACCCAACTATATGCAAATCAGTCTCGACACTTTGCCTCATGGAAACAGTCCATTCTGAACTGCCAAGCCAGGTCTTCCATGGACCAGAAACAAGCATCCTAGGAACGGGTTCAGGGTAACACCCCTCATCAGCCAGGCTAGCTTGAATCCAGTGGCAAAGTGAGCAACGGACCCACACCTAGGCATACCCTGCCAACTTAGGGTGAATAAAGCAAACAGAAGGAGATGATGGATGGAGAGCTGAAACTTTTCAAAAACACCCCCCCAGTCACAGATCTGGGTTGAATCCATCATAGTTCTTTAGCTCACTTTGCCACCCCAGTTCAGACCCAGCTATATGCAAATCAGTCTTGACCCTGTACTCAAGGGAACAGTTCAGCCCGAACTGCCAAGCCAGGTTTTCCCTGGGCCGGAAACAAGCATCATGGGTCCGGATTCAGGGTAACACCTCTCATCAGCCAGGCTAGCTTGAATCCAGTGGTAAAGTGAGCAAGGGACCCACCTCTTGGTATATCCTGCCAACTTAGGGTGAATAAAGCAAACACAAGAAGATGATGGACGGAGCGCTGAAACTTTTCAGACACTCACCCCAGTCACAGATCTGGGTTGACTCCATCATCGCTCTTTAATTCACTTCACAACCAAAGTTCAGACCCAGCTATATGCAAATCAGTCTTGACCCTGTGCCTCATTGGAACAGTACAGCCCGAACTGCCAAGCCAGGTCTTCCCTGGACCGGAAACAAGCATCCTGGGACCGGTTTCAGGGTAACACCCCTCATCAGCCAGGCTAGCTTGAATCCAGTGGCAAAGGGAGCAGTGGCCCCACATCTGGGCGAACCCTGTATACTTAGGGTGGATAAAGCAAACACAAGGAGATGATGGACGGAGCGCTGAAAGTTTTCAGACACTCACCCCTGTCACAGATCTGGGTTGAATCCATCATCGTTCTTTAGCTCACTTTGCCACCCCAGTACAGACCCAACTATATGCAAATCAGTCTCGACACTTTGCCTCATGGAAACAGTCCATTCTGAACTGCCAAGCCAGGTCTTCCATGGACCAGAAACAAGCATCCTAGGAACGGGTTCAGGGTAACACCCCTCATCAGCCAGGCTAGCTTGAATCCAGTGGCAAAGTGAGCAACGGACCCACACCTAGGCATACCCTGCCAACTTAGGGTGAATAAAGCAAACAGAAGGAGATGATGGATGGAGAGCTGAAACTTTTTAAAAACACCCCCCCAGTCACAGATCTGGGTTGAATCCATCATCGTTCTTTAGCTCACTTTGCCACCCCAGTTCAGACCCAGCTATATGCGAATCAGTCTTGACCCTGTGCCTCATGGGAACAGTCCAGCCCACATTTCCAAACCAGGTCTTATCTGGATTGGAAACAAGCATCCTGGGACCGTTTTCGGGGTAACACCCCTCATCAGCCAGTCTAGCTTGAATCCAGTGGCATAGTGAGCAAGGGACCCACGTCTGGGCATACCCTGCCAACTTAGGGTGAATAACGCAAACACAAGGAGAGGATGGACGGAGTGCTGAAACTTTTCAGACACTCACCCCCAGTGACAGATCTGGGTTGAATTCATCATCGTCCTTTAGCTCACTTCGCCTCCCCAGTTCAGACCCAGCTATATGCAGATGAGTCTTGACCCTGTGCCCCATGGGAAAACTCCAGCACTAACTGCCAAGCCAGGTCTTACCTGGACTGGAAACAAGCATCCTGGAACTGGTTTTGGGGTAACACCCCTCATCAGCCAGGCTAGCTTGAATCCATTGGCAAAGTGAGCAAGGGACCAACATTTGGGCATACCCTGCCAACTTAAAGTGATTAAAGGAAACACAAGGAGATGATGGACGGAGCACTGAAACTTTTCAGACACTCACCCCCAGTCACAGATCTGGGTTGAATCCATCATTGTTCTTTAGCTCACTTCACCACCCCCGTTCAGACCCAGATATATGCCAATCAGTCTTGACCCTGTGCCTCATGGGAACAGTCCAGCCCGTACTGCCAAGCCAGGGATTCCCTGGACCGGAAACAAGCATCTGGGGACCGGTTTTCGGCTAACACCCCTCATCAGCCAGGGTAGCTTGAATCCAGTGGCAAAGTGAGCAAGGGACCCTCGTCTCTGCATACCCTGCCAACTTAGGGCGAATAAAGCAAACACAAGGCAATGATGGACGGAGCGCTGAAACTTTTCAGACACTCGTCCCAGTCACAGATCTGGGTTGAATCCATCATCGTTATTTACCTCACTTTGCCACCCCAGTTCAGAGCCAGCTATATGCAAATCAGTCTTGACCCTGTGCCTCATGGGAACAGTCCAGCTCGAACTGCCAAGCCAGGTCTTCTCTGGACCTGAAACAAGCATCGTAGGACCGGTTTCAGGGTAACACCCCACACCAGCCAGGCTAGCTTGAATCCAGTGGCAAAGTGAGCAAGGGACCCACGTCTATGCATACCCTGACAACTTAGGGTGAATAAAGCAAACACAAGGAGATGATGGATGCAGCACTGGAACTTTTCAGACACTCACCCACAGTCACAGATCTGGGTTGAATCCATCATAGTTATTTAGCTCACTTCGCCACCCCAGCTCAAACACAGCTATATGCAAATCAGTCTTGACACTGTGCCTCATGGGAACAGTCCAGCCCAAACTGCCAAGCCAGGTCTTCCCCGGACCAGAATCAAGCATCCTGGGACCGGTTTTGGGGTAACACCCCTCATCAGCCAGGCTAGCTTGAATCCAGTGGCAAAGTGGGCAAGGGACACGCGCCTGGGCATACCCTGCCAACTTAGGGTGAATAAAGCAAGCACAAGGAGATGATGGACAGAGCGCTGAAACTTTTCAGACACTCAACCCGAGTCACAGACCTGGGTTGAATCCATCATCGTTCTTTAGCTCACCTTGCCATCCCAGTTCAGACCCAGCTATATGCAAATCAGTCTTGACCATGTGCCTCATGGGAACAGTCCAGCCCTAACTGCCAAGCCAGGTCTTCCCTGGATTGGAAACGAGCATCCTGGGACCGGTTTGGTGGTAACACCCCTCATCAGCCAGGCTAGCTTGAATCCAGTGGCAAAGTGAGCAAGGGACCCACGTCTGGGCATACCCTGCCAACTTAGGGCAAATAAAGCAAACACAAGGAGATGACGGATGGAGTCCTGAAACTTTTCAGACACTCACCCCCAGTCACAGATCTGGGTTGAATCCATCATCGTTCTTTAGCTCACTTCGCCACCCCAGCTCAGACCCAGCTCTATGCAAATCAGTCTTGACCCTGTGCCTCAAGGGAACAGTTCAGCCCAAAGTGACAAGCCAGTTCTTCCCTGGACCAGAAACAAGCATCCTGGGACCGGTTTCGGGGTAACACCCATCATCAGCCAGGCTATCTTGATTCCAGTGGCAAAGTGAGCAAGTGACCCACATCTGGGCATACCCTGCCAACTCAGGGCGAATAAAGCAAACACAAGGAGATGACGGACGGAGTCCTGAAACTTTTCAGACACTCACCCCCAGTCACTGATCTGGGTTGAATCCATCATCATTCTTTAGCTCACTTCGCCACCCCAGTTCAGACCCAGCTATATGCAAATCAGTCTTGACCCTGTGCCTCATGGGAACAGTCCAGCTCAAACTGCCAATCCAGGTCTTCCCTGGACCGGAAACAAGCATCTGGGGACCGGTTTCAGGGTAACACCCCTCATCAGCCAGGCTAACTTGATTCCAGTGGCAAAGTGAGCAAGGGACCCACATCTAGGCATACCCTGCCAACTCAGGGCGAATAAAGCAAACACAAGGAGATGATGGACAGAGCGCTGAAACTTTTCAGACACTCACCCCGAGTCACAGACCTGGGTTGAATCCATCATCGTTCTTTAGCTCACTTCGCCATCCCAGTTCAGACCCAGCTATATGCAAATCCGTCTTGACCCTGTGCCTCATGGGAACAGTCCAGCCCTAACTGCCAAGCCAGGTCTTCCCTGGACCGGAAACGAGCATCCTGGGACCAGTTTGGGGGTAACACCCCTCATCAGCCAGGCTAGCTTGAATCCAGTGGCAAAGTGAGCAAGGGACCCACGTCTGGGCATACCCTGCCAACTCAGGGCGAATAAAGCAAATACAAGGAGATGACGGATGGAGACCTGAAACTTTTCAGACACTCACCCCCAGTCACTGATCTGAGTTGAATCCATCATCGTTCTTTAGCTCACTTCGCCACCCCAAGTCAGACCCAGCTATATGCAAATCAGTCTTGACCCTGTGCCTCATGGGAACAGTCCAGCCCAAACTGCCAATCCAGGTCTTCCCTGGACCGGAAACAAGCATCCTGGGACCGGTTTCAGGGTAACACCCCTCATCAGCCTGGCTAGCTTGAATCCAGTGGCAAAGTGAGCAAGGGACCCACGTCTAGGCATACCCTGCCAACTTAGGGCGAATAAAGCAAACACAAGGAGATGATGGACGGAGAGCTGAAAACTGTTTGCACCTTTGTCCAACTAGGGACCCTTGATTCTGGTCAGGGTAAGAGGGATTACATTTTTAAAATAACCCCTGCTCACCCCCTTGGTAGCTTGGCATGAGCAGACAGGCTTATCTCAGAAGCAGTGTGTAAAGCATTTGTGAATACTTACAGTAATACAGTGAAAACACTACAAATAAACACCACACCAGTTTAGGAAAATAAGTAATCTTTACCTAAACCAAACAAGACCAAAACGATAAAAATCCACAACAACGTAATAAAAATATGACTTTCAAATGGTAGAAATAGTTTAGTTCAAAGCAAATTACAGATGCAACACTTTTCACACAAAGTACCTTGGATTCGTCTTGCACACAACCAAGTAGGTCGCAGGGAAGGTGATGCGTCGATTCCTTACACTCAGGGAAGGTGATGCATCAGTTCCATGATCCAATGGAGGTGATGCGTCAGTTCCTTACTGCTGCGCAGGGGAGATGATGCGTTGGTTCCTTACCGGAGAGGAGATGATGCATTGGTTTCTTACTGCCTGAGGAGGTGATGCGCAGGTTTCTTACTGCATCCCTCAACGATGCGACAGACTTGGCATCGCTATGCGATCATCTGGGACGATGCGTAAGTTCTTGCAGCCACACAGCAGGGTTGCGCCGGAATGGGGGCTGTGATCTCAGACTTCGGAGACCGGTGCACTCGGTTCGGCGTACAGCAATGACTTGAGCCTTGGCAGGAGCTGCTTCGGTTTCTTCGGCGATGCATCGGAAACAGGCCCGGATGCATCACGCTTCTCGTTGTTGCGTTGCTTTTTCAGCTCCCAATAGCCAGAACAGCCTCCAGAGGCCCAGAACAGCTAGCGGCACCTCTTGGCAGGTCAGAACTTCCAGCAAGGAAGTTCAGGGGAGCTGAGGGTGAAGTCTTTGTGTCCCTGAGTCTTCAGAACAGGAGGCAAGCCCAGTTTCAAGCCCTTGGAGACCGTCCTCAAGCAGGGGACACAGCAAACAGCAAAGTCCTTTTCCCTTTCCTTGGCAGAATGTAGCCACTGCAGGCCAACCCCAGACAGCAAACACCACAGGGGCAGTATTCCTCCTCATTTTTTCCAGCTCTTCTCCTTGGCAAAGGTTCCTCTTGATTCCCAGAAGTGATCTAAAAGTCTAGGGTCGCAGCCCCTTTTTTATACAGTAAAATCCTTTGTTCTCTGTGGCAGAGAAGCTCTTTGCCCAGCCAAAACCAGTTCTGTCCTCTCTGGTGCAGCTTCCTGGCAGGAGGTGGAGACAGCATTGTCCTTGGCAGACCAGGCCCATTCAGGTGTGAAAGAATTCTATGCCCCCTACTCTGAATGCAGCCCAGGTCTATTCAGCCAGCCCTGACTCACCCTGGAAAGGCAGAACACACCTCAACCTCCCAACTGGCTGTCTGAACAGATGGCACATCACCAGCCCATGTAACTCCAAAGCCAGGCAGTCAATACACAACCTAGCAGAGGCACACTGGATGGTTAGGCAAGAAAATACCTACTTTCTAAAAACGGTATTTTCAAACCCAGAATGGAAAAATCACCCTCACTAAAAGATGCATCTTAATATTCTGAGTTCAGGCATATCAAATTTTATTTTCCTATCTTGTTCCCATGGGCAGTAATGCTCATAAGATGTTATGAGCAAACTCCCCATTCTATCCTAAGGGGACAGATAGCACTTGCACTTTGGCACTGAACAGTAGTGGCAAAGTGCCAAAAGCATCTAGAGCAGCAAAACGAAGTCCAACACACAGCAAAATATCAGGAGGAAAAGGCATAAAATACAGGGGGAACCCACGCCAATGATGCCAGGTCTAACATTAAGTGTATGAGGACAGCTCATGCCAGGAATGTTCACAGTCTCCAGGTAGCGGGGTTCTATTATATGTCAGTTGGAGACTGGGAACTAACTGGCAGGCTGGCTTTGTTGGTGGTGTGAAACTCAACTAATAAACACTGCTTTACTTCATTGAGGTCTTTGTAACACTGGCAACAAGCTGCATGCATGACTGGGAACAAACATACACCAACAATTCCTCTGAGAATCTATGCGTGGATTACATGGATGAGTGAATCTAAAAGACGCTGGCGTCTACAGCAAAGGAAAGAGACGTCCATTGCCACATGCAACTTGGTAAACAGTGCCATATTAGGTATTTTACCTGATTTGTGCTTTACTGTGGGCAGGGAGCGGAGTGAAAGGCGAGCACGAGCGGTCAACAGCTGTTCCCTCACACATGCTGGATGTGCAGCAGGAAGCAGAGTGGAAGACAAGCACTAGCGTATAACAGCTGATTCCTCATGCTGTTACCCCATGCTGACATTGGCGAGTGCAAGCCAGCGCGCGAGCGGCACTGAGTGATCCATCAACTGGCGCTTCATTATAGGACAGCTTTGTTTTGACGCATGACATGGTGATGTCACTGAGCAATACATCTGGCTGCCATTTTAAATTGGGAAAACTTTCATAGCTATTCATATCGGCAACTATTCTCATCGTATTTCGGCAGCTAACTGGAAATTAAACCTAGTGTAGTGGTTTCTGCCTCAAAGGAGCTCTGTAAGTTACAGGTAGCATAATTTACAAGCTACTAGTGCAGCATCATTTACGATAATTGTAAATGAATTGTGGTAAGAGATTTTTCCCAATGAAAAATTATTTCCTCCAGATATCAACCCAATTAGCTATTTGGATGTCATATTGATGTGTTGGGTTAAGTGGTGAAGAGAATTAATTTAAGAATAGAGAGACCATTGGTAAAATTTACATGGCTAAATGGGGGGACAACCGCCTGGGTTGGAGGCACCAAAGAGACTTGGGGATCATTCGAAATCCCAGCGCACACAGTGCACATGACCAGGTTATGCTAATTGATCATTCTGGAAGAGGTGTGAATTTCTATAAAGAGTTTCCGGAGGTATTCACTGATGAGTTGGGGCTCCTAAAAGACTTTCGAGCATCTCATAGTATTGAAGAAAGATGCCAAGCCTTGTCTACACAAAGTGCACAAGGTCCCCAACATGATGTTAGAACCTTTGAGAGAAGAGTTAAACAAGGTGTTGAACATGAGAGTGAATGAAGAGATCGAATCATCAGAATTGCAGACACCTGTGGTGTTGGCACCTAAGGATTGAGGGAAGTCCTTTAGAATGTGTGGACTTCAGAGGACTGAATAAGTGGATCTGGGTGGATTATCAGCCACTCTCTAACATTGCTAAATCTATTACCATGTTGGAGGGGGCAAAGATCTTCATCGTCCTAGACCTCTTCTCGGCATACCACCAGGTGCAACTGCACCAGAGATCAAGGCATTTGACCTCTTTTGAAACGCCGTTGGGTGCTTAACTGTTTGTAAGGATGTCATTCGAACAAGCTCCGGCAGCAGCCTGTTTTCCGAGAAGTATGAAGAAGATTCTTGGGGAGGTACTTAACCTCCTTTTCTTTCAGGATGACATTCTTTTTTATGGTAAAGATGAATGAGAACATGATGACATTTTGAGAAAAGTGTTAATGCAGCTAGCAGATAAAGATCTCACTGTGAAAAAAACAGAAATGTAGAATTGGCGTAACGTCTGTCATCTACCTTTGGCCATGCAATATCGGGGAGGGCATTTAATCAAAACTGGAGTTGGTGGACAGTATAGTGAATGCTCCTACTCCAATTGATAAAGAACAGGTGAGATAATTTCTTGGTCTCACAGAGTTTTATTCAAAGTTCATAAAAGGATTTTCAGGTATGGTTGAACCCAGTAGACTACTCCTTAAAAAGGGTGTTAAGTTTGTGTGGTCGGATGCATGTGATGTGGCATTCAAAGAAGTTAAACTAGAGATCAGTAAGATGCCTATCTTAGACCATTTTGACACAAGAAAAACAATAGTGCTCACCAGTGATGCAAGTCTTAAGGGCTTAGGTGCATTACTCACTCAAGTGGAGGGTGGTAAGGAAAAAGTGTTTGCATTTGCCTTTAGGGCACTCAAGAAAGTGGAGGAACGCTATTCGTGCATTGAGAGAAAAGCTCTACCAATAGTTTGGGCAGTGAGGAACTTTAAATTCTTTCTGTGGGGTGTTCTTTTCTTGGTAAGGACTGACCACCACCAACTTGTGCAAATGTTTTCCTGCATCTTTTGTGAAAGGTGAACCCACATATTTGAACCTTGGAGTGAGGACTTGGAGGAGTTCAATTTCCAAGTACAATCTCTTCCTGGTTTAGCTAACAAGGAGGATGATTGCTTGTCATGGTTGCTGGTAGAAAGCAAGGATGAAGTGGCCATTTGTGATTCTAGTTTTGTAAGCTGGGTCAAGGAGCCTGCGATTACAAGAGAGGAGTAGAAAAGAAGTAGTGATGGTGATGTGTTGTTCTCCACAGTCAAGGTACATGTAGTACAAGGTTGGCCTGGGTATAAATGACTGGATTCAGACCTCAATCCATTTTGGTCAGCGAGGAATGAGCTCATATTGCACCAAGATGACCTCATGAGAGGTGGGAGGGTTGTTCCTCCCACGAGAATGAGATCCAAAATAATAAACTTAGGTCATGAGGGGCACCTTGGTAGGAGTCTCACCAAGGCTCGTGTCAGGGAGAGGTATTGGTGGCCAGGAATGGATCGCCAAGTGGAGGAAGTGGTCAAGGAGTGTCATTTGTGTGCTTCCAATAATAAATCTTGTGTTACCAATTCTGTTCCTTTATCGGCAGTTGTTGCGCCTGAAACCCATGGACCAAGTTAGGTCTGGATATGTTGGCCCCGTTTGAGTTTGCTGCCACCTATTGAGAGGTTTGTAATATTGTTGGTAGATTACACTTCAAAATGGGTATCTACCAGGTGTGTGGGGACTGTGAATACAAGGACAGTTTTAGAGTTTCTCAAGGATGAATTTCAAAGTTAAGGGGTATCCAGATACTTAGTTATGAATAATAGGGTACAGTTCATCTCATGGGAGAAGCAAAATGTTTTTACTGATTTTGGGATAGTTCGTCAGAAAAAGGCTCTTTCTGCACTGCAGGCCAATGGTCTTGCGGAGCGCATGAATGGAGGAGTGAAGGCCTGCATTCAGAGGGCCTTGGAGCTCAGAACTCCACTCAAAGGGGTGCTCAGAAATACCTGGTGGGCACATAGTTCTGCTCTCAATTGTGTGACGCAGAAATCACTGTTTGAGTTCTTATGGGGCAGGGCAGCCATTTCTAAGTTGAATCCTGGACGGTTACCAATTACGAGAACTGTCAATATGGATGAGGAGGAGAGGGAATCAACAGTCAGAACATACCAGCAAAGGTACAAATGCAGATATGATGCAAAAGATTCAGTAAAAGCCAAAAAGCAGAACTTGGGGGAACTAATCTTGGTAAAGAAGCCATAGAAAGGGAATGACTGAGTTTATGGGTCTCTTTGGCATTATGTCCATTATGAAGAATGTGGTGAAAGTTCACACTGGAAGCAGATGGAGCATGTCTAGGTAGGTGAGGTACCCTGGCAACAAATTGCCAGTTGGGAAGGATGAAATTCTCCTTCCAGGAGCAGGGACACATGTGGGTGGGAGGAACTCGTCAAATGATTCCTACAGGAGGAATATCCTTGACAGTGTTCCTCCAATCAAGTCTTCCATTAGACCAAGGAAAGTGCCTGTTCACTTTAGAGATTACATTATGGGTTAGGGCTCGTTTTTAGGGTACTTCCATGTTCCTGCAAAGCATCTTATGTGTTCTTTTTTAATGTTTTTCTTTATGCGTACTTCTTTTATTATAGGTGGGTTTCTTTTCCTATTACAGATGTGGCATTTACGTCATAAGTATATGTACATAATTGCTTTCCTTTTTCATTTATTATGGAAGGGGGATGTGTTGTAGTTGTATAATGGTACGTTTATATTTTAGTGCACGATGACAGCTCATACCAGGAATGTTCTCAGTCTCCAGGTAGCTGGGTTCTATTGTATGTCAGTTGGAGACTGGGAGCTGGCTGACAGGCAGACTTTGGTGGTGGTGTGAAGCTTAACTAATAAACACTGCTTTACTTCATTGAGGACTTTGTATTTGTAACAGGAGTATTATACATTATGTTCTCATGTAAAATTATTTGAGTCCACATGCCCTGAACTTTAAGACCCACTGTTTTAGTGATCACCTCTCTCAAAGCGTAGAGTTAAATACTGCTGTATGGGTAGTAGAGATTAAATACCAACAATTAGTAAATGAGATCAAGGTGGTACGTAATTATGGCCCACTGATAAAGTGGGATAGGGTTAACTCAGAAGAGTTCCTCTCTAAATTATTTGGGGACAATAAATGCAATGTTGATATCTGCCTGGATGAGAATGTTGAAGAAAGGCATGTTAGGATAGCGTTTGTTGCAATATCAAAATATGTAAAGGAAGTACTTATGAGGCCACCCAGTGGTAAAGGTACAAAGCTGAAAGGTTGGTTTGACCATTCCTGCACAAAAGCTCACGCCGCTCTAAATGTGACCTTGAAAAAAACCTAATAGATCCAAGAACGATTCATCAAGAAGGAGGCCTGGGTCACCTTAGAGATGGCCAGTAAATGAATTCTGGCATTCTGGCAAACGATTAATCATCCATATTTTAGAGATGGGGGTGGTCTCCATCTCAGAAAGAGCAATCCCTGCCCATGAGTGGGTTGCTCAGTTTAGTAGTATTCACTCAATTCACAGTGGAAAACGGATGGGTAATCATGAAATCTGAGATTAATCATGAAATCTGATATGTTAATCAGTCTCCTCCCCCTCTTAAAGCTTGTTGGTCCTTTGAGTCCACTTTGCAAGAGGTGGTTATCGCAGTCTCTAAATGCCCCAATGCCAAAACTCCAGGCCCTGATCGGGTCCCTTCAGACTTCTTCACTGCTAAAGTTGAGTTTTGGGGTCCTCTTCTAGCAAATATTCTGAAGTGTTCTTGCAGAACAGGCAAACTGCACACCTAGTCCAAATCATTAATCATACCCATTAAAAAAAAGGTAACTGCAGTGACCTCAGTTGCTACCATCCGATTTTGATATTGGATGCGCTGGTCAAGGTTCTGAGGAGAATATTATTAGGTAGGTTAGAAGAATGGGCGGAGGAACATCATATTTTGACAGACATCCAATATGGGTTTCAGAGGGGCTTTGTCTCCGTGGAACAATTCTTCAATCTGTCCTTATTGATTAGTAAGTGCACAGTACCAACAAAAGGTCCCATCTATCTAGGATTCAAGCACCTGTCAAGTTCCTTTGGCTGCCTCTCTCATTTCAAGCTATGGCACTAGATAGAGGCCATGGGAGCAGATGTGTCAATTTGAAACATACTTAGAGACATCTACTTCAGGACCTCTGCCAGGGTGAGGTACGGCGGAAATGGGGAATGTTCTGATGAGATTCACATAGCCAACGGGTGAGTCAGGGCTGTGTCTTTGTGGCTTTCCTCTTCACTATATACATTAAACACTTATAGAAGGTGTTAGTGGAGAGGTGAAAGGGCATGCCTCAGAATGGGCATTGTCCCATTTCTGCTCTCCTAAACAAGGATGGTGCGGTCCTAATGGCCCGCACCCTGAAGGCCCTTCAGACACTATTACAAACCTTTCACACTTTTATGGGAGATTTGGCCATGAAAGTCAACTTTAACAAATCCTTTCTTATGATTTGCAGGCCCACTCCACCTTCATCCTGTCGTTTTAGTCTTAAAGATGTTCATCTGGTTCAGACAAATACGGGGGATATTCTCAAGAACGTGTGATAATCATCGCAAAAAAAGGCTAACGAACGTTTTCATATCGTTGTCTATCGCGGGAAAATAACTCTGTGTTAACGTCGTATTCTCAACACGGCGGTAACATGCCATAGTCTCCTGATAAACGCGTCAAATTGCCGCAATAACATCACCAGGACGGCGATAAAAATCCAAACCCGAACGTGAAAAAAGTCGCAATGGGCCCAACCGCGATACCAAACCAGCGATAAGCTGTGCCAGCCTGCAAGTCCCACAAGTCAGGTGGCCAAAATCACTATAAAAGCGGCAACCAAAAACACAAACAACTGCGAAGCACCATGGAGGTAGCCGGAGCAAGAACAGAGGACAACCAGAACCCCACAAGCCCCACGGAGGACCAGCCTGGGACCATCATTGTGGAGATGGTGGCAGGAGTCGGGGGACCGGACACTGCACAACATGACCTGAGCCAACAGCAACAGGGTGAGTAACGAGCAGGGACTGGGGGGGCGGGGGGAGATGGGCACAATGGCACCCATGCATAAGTAAGTATAGCACATCTGCGGACAAACCATGCCCAAGAGTCACAACTCCGACCAAGGGCCCAATTTACCCAAGTCTGCAACAGCTCAGCACTGCATAAGCACAGAAGTGAAAGGCACACCGCCTGAAAGGGATAAGGGCCAGCAAAATCAGACCTGAAGGGGCAAATCACCCATAATGCAGCACACACACAAGATGCAGAGCACCCCAACATTGACAACAATGTGGTACAAACTGTGACACTTCCACAACAGAACAGAGGACACAACTGCTGCCGCCTGTGTTTAGAAAATGGCCATTCGCATTTGGCATAGCAGGAAAATGTGAGATGACAATGTACAAGTACAACCTTACATCCCTGATGGTGTAGAAATGCCAAGTGTCCCGCTTCAAATAGGCGTCTCCTCATACACAGTCACATTGTACATTGCCATGCAGTCTGACAGTAAACTTGCACAATGCGTGAACATACATGTGAACACAATGTCAATCTGCATTTCCCTTCACATTGCAGAGGGAGAATCAACACCTCCTGCAGAACAGACCCAACAACACAGCACTGATGATGAAGAGGACCTCCCCAACATCTACAGCGACACACGCCAACAGCTCAGGGACAGCTCCGGCACACCACCTCCAGGAGCAGGGCAGCCCAGCTGCATCCATGAGACCCCACACCCTGCACAGGCCACACAGCAGGAAGCACCCACCACCACGGCTGTCTCCCAGGACCCCCACTACCAAGATATGGCCTCCCAACGCCGTGTGTTAGGGTGCCAGGAGGAGATGTCTGACCAGCTGCGGGTGGGGTTCGACCTCATGGCAGCCAAACTGGATGCCACACGTGGGTGTCTAAGTCCCATCAGGGACCACTCACAGTCCCTAACGGACACCCACTGTCCGCTCCTTGCTCTACAACAAGCCATGGCTGACATCGCTGGAGTCATGACTCTGAGACAAGAACAACTGTCCAGTCAGAGTGGCCCCAGCGATGTCATCCGTGAGTTGGGACACATAAGGAGAATGATGGAGAGCTTGGAGCGGATGCAGGCGGAAAGAATGTGTGCCACGGCTGCACACCAGCGAGATGTAGCTGTGATCTTCCATGCCCTGCAGATCCTCGTCATGGCATTGCCGCCACAAGGCCTGGCGCGGATGGATGCTGGTGCCACTACTACGTCCACATCTCCTCCCCCTGAAGTGTCAGTGCCACACAGTGCGGCAGATTTCCCACCTCCGTCCCCTGATGTGTCACTGCCACACAGTGATGCAGACAGAACACCACCACCCGCATGTGAGGCACCTGACACATCAGAGGACGAAGATGATGATGAATATGGCTTTGTGGCTAGAATGAAGTGTTAGCATTCATCTCCGCCATATGGCCGTGTTTAGCTTGGTTCTGCCCTCTGCATCATGCCCTGAAATAACACCTCCCACTGTCCCCCCCATACACCGAGCGACACTCACCTTGGAGCTCGACATGGACTGCCATATTTGGTGTGGTTACCAATGACACAGCAATCACACTGCGGACTGTAGTCTTCCACTCCCTATGAACTTGTCAATCCCGAAAGGACTCTGGCTGTCCCTCCACGGGGCAACAATGTAAAGCGGGGTTTGCATGGCCCTGTACTGGCCCAGCTTCAACACTCCACTGAATGTGAATAAAACATCCCAATTCACACTGATGTGTCATGGCCATGACCATTTAAGAATGAAAGTATGGATGAATGTAGGGACAGTGGTTCCACAAAAGAGGAACTCCCTGGGTAATGCTATCAATGTGCATGTTTGGCCGTGACCCAGATAGGCATTGAGACACACATTGTCATTCAAATCAACACTCATCACAGTTGAATACAAGTGAAGGTGCGTAGACTTTATTAGCATATGCGTGCCAGTACGGGCAAGAGAAGTGCCACAACATGCGGACCAATGCAGCAGTATGTCAGAATGAGGAACCTTGCCAAGCGCCGCTGTCCACTCCGGGGGAGTGCCTCACCTTCCACAGGTGTGTTAACACGCATTGTTGACCGCTCATGTTTTCGGAGTCCAGGCGAGTGCAGCCATGTCCACTGTTGTCGTGGGATATGTGACCAGATCTCCAAGATGCAACAAGGTGTCGGGACATGTGCAATGTGTTCCAATCAGTTGTGGCTGCAGGTAGGTAGTTACTCGTCCATGAAAGCGATTGCAGCTTCGTAGGCTAACATTTCCAACATGAGGTCGGTGTCGACTTCATCAAACAGGACGGCGAGGCGATCCATTAGCAGGTCCGGACAGATGTGCTGCGTCCACCCCCTTTCATCAATTAGCACTACAGCCCAATATGGGAGCGGTTCAATGTGGTCACTGCACACGAGGATTTGTGCAATCTCCCAGGTCCAGCTGCCAGCATGTATGCCAAGTATCAAGGCATCCCATAAACGGGTATCACAGTGACACTCCTGGTCGTGGGCCAACAGGGGCGCACACACATGTCAAAATCCAGTTCAGCTACCGTCCTGTTGGATAGGCAGACATCCATGGACCCCTCGAACATGCACGATCGACAATGCAACACAGGCTGAACGCAGGTGACGTTGGCAAGGCGGAAGCTTAGCCGGTAACTGATCCGCAGCAGTGCCAATGGCAATGCCCCCAGTGAATGTAGCATTTGTGCACGGTACAGTTCCCTGTGACAGGGGTTGTGCATGTGTCCGGGATGTTCGGCGATTGCGTTAGTGGCTCTTGTTGAAGCGGCACTGTTCTGACCTGCGCCAGTTCTGTGGATGAAATGCCACATCTAGTATCAATGAGTTGTTATATTGTGCACCGGTTGTACGCCTGGGATGTTGTGGGAGTAAGTGTGAAGGCCATTCCATGCAAGATAACTTCGAGCAAGGACTTCTGTGTGTGGGGTGTGTATACGCTGGTCTTTCGTCGGGCTGTGCGTAGTGTGGGAGTCGTCATCAGCTGCTATAGTATCTGTCAGGGGGTGCCGGGCACATGCAATTCTGAGGTCGGAGGTGCAGATGTGCTTCCGCCTGATAGTTCAGACAAAGGAGCTTTCATCCCTAGTGTAAGTTTGTAATCTGCTTGCATTCATGGGATGTGAAGTGGCTTGTTGGGGGTGGGGTGGGATGAGTGGGACTTTGTGATTCATTATTGACATGACTTGCATGTGGCATTTGAGCGGCATCACTGTGTGTTACGTTGCCTCACAGCTGCTCCTCCCTCCCCTGTACCCATTTACTTATGTGCGCTGCGCGATTGCATCACTTGCACTCTTACGGCACAGTATTGTCATGCCTGTCTGCGCATGTCCACAAGCCTGACAACGACACTGTGATGTTGGCCGTTGA
This sequence comes from Calotriton arnoldi, assembly GCA_963921515.1. Lineage (NCBI taxonomy): Eukaryota > Metazoa > Chordata > Amphibia > Caudata > Salamandridae > Calotriton > Calotriton arnoldi. The sequence goes on from CAWUFW010012752.1 coordinate 230,739, forward strand.
AGGTGGTGGGCCTCGTGAGTGTAGGCCTATGTAAAGGATAGGGCGGACACAGATGTAGAGTACATGCCTGGCTGAACTGGCACTGCTAATGTGGCTGGGCATTTTGCTCATGCTGCAGCAATACAGTTACACACAACACTTGGCATGTATGATCCTGGACCCTGAGCGGTCTTGCGCTCCTTCTTTACTCCGTTTGTGCGAGCCCGCCCTCCGGGAGCATGCTACATTGCAACATTGTCGCTTATAGGGGGGGACGACTTAGCTACAGGTCCAAGCTATTACCCACTGCCTGAGGTGACATGGTTGCGTCTGCTGTCCACAGCACAATGTAATGTGGTAGGGTCCGGGGCCATCATTCATGCATAATGACCACTCGGACACACTTGGATAGATAGTGGAACTGGCTACCAGGATCACATATCCAGTGACGCCTGTGCTGGATGGGTTTGGGGTGAGTGTGAGCCAGCCCTCAGTGAGTGGTTGGTGCTGGCAACAACTTGAACAGTGATCACTATTAAAGCAGAAACAGAATACACCAACATAACACTAACAACTGTGAAGTACCAAGGGAGGTAGCCGGAGCAAGTACAGAGGTCACCCAATATTCAATCAGAAGGGGCCATGACTTGTGGTGCACTGAGATAGTGGCACCAGAGCTGGGCGTGCTCATGTGACGAAATTGTCAATGATTGTGTCCCTTCTGGATATTCATGCCGCAGCTGCAGTGGGGTGTGTTACACCTGCCTCATCTTCATCATCACCATCATCGTCCCAGGTCTTCCACACTGCCTGAGGTGACATTGTTGCGTCCGCAGTCCACAGCACGTGACTCAATCATAAAGGGTCCATGAGCTGTGGTGCACAGAGTTAGTGGCACCTGTGGCACTCAGGGGGTGCGCAGCCGGCGATGATGCGTGGTCTGGGCGGGCAGCACTGGGAGCAATGTCTTTTGCATATTGAATTCTGCCTCAATATGGTCACGTGGCGTTGCCTTGTGGTGCACAGAGTTAGTGGCATCTGTGGCGCTCAGGGGGTGCTTAGCCAGCGATGATGTGTGGTCCGGGCGGGCCGCACTGGTGGCAATGTCTGTTGCCTACTGGACTGCGTCATCTGCAATCGCGACTCGATCTGAATTGTGAGCCCTGCTGACCGCAGTGTAGGCCGGAGGCAGTATCCAGCACACACATAACTCCTTGGTGCTGTGCGGCTGGGTGCGCTGGGGGCCTGTGTCGCAGAAGCCAGCATTCGGCTGAGGAGGATGGCGGTCACGGCGGCGGACTCGTGGCAGGGTGAGGGGCGCCGCCCTGGCAGACGCGTTGGCCATCCCGTAAGTGAACCATGCCCAGAGCCCTGGCCTATTTTATTCACACTCCTACGCTGGGCTGGCGTACGCCAGACAAGCCCACTCCACTTACACTTACAGGGGGGGATGGCACAGCTACATGACCGATGTCTTCCCCACTGCCTGAGGTAACATGGTTGCGTCCATTGTCCACGACACTGCAAACACCTGCAGTATATGTCCATATGGATAGGTCTGTGCTCTGCATACTGAGGTCTGTCCAGCACATCACCGCCACACTTGGCATTGTGTGCATTCTTATTCATGGGTGACTTGCCTCCTTCACACATACTTGGTTCCCACCTCTCCCCACATTCTGCTATTGTGTGGCTGAGGGGCCATGCCATTTTCGGGACGTCCGCTGTCCTGTTCTGCGCTGCCTCGGTGGTAGTCGGGGGAGGGTGGTCCGGGGGGGGTCTGGGGGTGGTGGCGGTGGGTGTTGTGGCCCTCTTGGGTCTCCGAGCTGCATGTTCAGTGTCTCCATGGCATCTGTTGGTCTTCAGATGTGGCACTGGGCTGGGCTCCCTTTCTACTGCAGTTTGTCGTTCTGCTTCACACCAGTAAAAGGCAGGTGTTAAATCCCTGCTGCTAACGAGCCTTATCGCCTGTTTTGGGTTCGCATCGCAGATCTGGCTGGAAGTTGAGAATATTGCGAAGTGGTGTTTTTGTGTGTTTTTGCACGGGAACGCCTACTCTGCATATCATTAGCGTTAGTTGTCTCTCTCATCCGTGGCGATGTTTTTTGCGGCAGCTATCGCTGGTAAACTGGCAATGTGGGCAGTTTGAACCAGCTTGGGAATGGGACGATAATTCTTTCGCCACTCTTGCTGCACTAAAGTGCCGATAACTCGGCGATGAGTCCTTGAGAATATGCCCCTATGTTTTCTTATCTCTTGGTGATCTTCGATTCAGCTGACACCTGGAAACACCAGATCAATTCAAGAACCGATCAATTTGTGAAGGACACAACTGCACTCTGCTTTTTCATCTAAGTTGGGTCAAGCCCTTCACAGAACTTTTTATGATTTATTGAGCTAAGTGTATCTCAGTGGCCACCTATGGAGTGGGTATATTCGGACATGGTAATGTGGCCAAGCTACTGCTGTCAGAAAATACATGTGTGTGAAGATTCTTGCCAGTTCCTACCAGCTGTATGTCTGTCTTTTGCCATTGTGACCTGGGGGTGGTCTGTATTGAAGATCTTATAAGGCTACAACCAATTCTTTTGTGGTGCAGGGTATGGACAAAATCAGAGGTGCAGCTGAATAGACGGATACTACAGGACTGTTTCTCCCTAGACCAGGTTGGTTATAAACTTTGGTAAAATAATGTCTCGTCTGAAAAATTTCAGAGACTGCAATTTTTTGGCGACCCAGAGACTCTGGCACAGGTTGGCAAAGCAGAACTTATTCACCTGTGCCTCAAGCATTCTGTAAAAGAGAGACGCCCGTAGTCATACATAAAGCTAACTATATGGCTTACTCTGCGCAATCAGCACAAGTTGGCTTTCAACCGTGCGTGACCTCTTTTTCCAACAGTTAGCAAAGACACATACTAAAGCGATTTAGATTGCACTTAGTATACCGCCTCGTCCCTTCCCTCGCTGTAATGATTGGTCGAGAGTTTTAGATAACTGTCCCTGTGAAAATAACTCTCATCAAGGCATGTAGCAGTTTATGTTTTTTTGTGGTTTTTATACTGCTTATAGATCTATTTTTATCAAACCTTTATTAAAGAAAAATCACATTAGACAATACACATCAGCACTGACCATTTTACAGTAATTACAATTGATGACGTTTATTTTGGTGTTTTATCATACATCTGGCAAGTGATACGTATTAGGAAGCTCCTTGTGGCCTAAAGTGCTTTTGGTTTTATGGATTCAGTAACTTATTATGTTTTAAGATGTCTTAATTAAATGTTCCCATTTCTGTTTGCTTGTACTGCTGACATGATTACGAAATGTTATTTTATCTGGATTGTACTTTCATGATTTTATACTTTAAAATCGAATAATGTTACTGATTGATTGATTGATTCACTTTGAATGCAAATAGAGATCACTGCTAAATGTGCTGGGCAGTGGAATATAACGTACTTTGTCTCATCAAGTTGGAGAACGATTGGAATATTGGTTTCTGATCTATGAATGATGCATATTTTGAGGGAGGAGTGATGAGATCAAGTATTTTGAGATCACTACTAGGTTGGAACTTCTCAGGTATGGAGAGGGGAGATAATACGTTAAAGGTTAAAGTCTGTTGAGTGCTGGCTAATGAATTATGAAATCTAATAAAAAGAACTTTGACAAAAAATTGTGATTCTCTTGCCTAAATCATGTGTTTTGGCTTTTAAGGGGCCAAGGGTGACTGTGCCCCTCCCTTGAAATATATTATGAATAAATCATCTTATAATACTAAAATGGACAATTCTCTATCACTAAAAGCAATGCTATATATTGTGTGCTCAGTTATTGCACATCACACAGAAATGTATACATTACTTGAGCAAATTGGGTTAGAGCTATTCTTTTTAACAGATACATGGTTCATGCCATAGTGCAAACTTGTAATCGATGAGTGGTCTACCTGGATGTGAGAATGCTGCTTTTTGTAACAATATTGAAATTAAGGAATAAAAGGCTAGATGTACGAACAGGTGGTCACAAGACACTGGTCCCAAATTGCTCCGAGTATTTATACAAGCAACAAAGATTTTTAAGAACCTTCCTATGTACTAACCTCCATACTAATAGGTCAGTTCTTGAAAATCCAAAAACATAGTGGGTTGCAATCAAACCTACCTTATCAATATTCATGAGGTTGGTCCCAAATTGTGACTCACTACTATTGGATACCATCACAGGGAAGGTGGCCTGCTGGGGTCAGCAGACCACCGTGTCTGTGATCACATTTCAATAAAGTATGTTTTTTTTTAAAATGCAGCCAATTTCCTTGGGATTGTAGTTCAGAAAAAAATCCAGTTAATAGTGGACCCCTGAACTACTGCCCACTCCCAAACACATTTTTTTTACATTAACAAATAGAAGTCCCATGGGGACTTTGCCATCTTGGGAGTCGGTAACTTTTCGATGTTTCATGACCAGATTTCAGTTGAAAAATATTTATACATTGCGTTATAAATCGCTATACGGAAGGAACACCCCTTCCAAATAGTGATCTAATGCATTTCTAAATCCATTTAGTGATTCAAAAACCTATTCCTTAATCGATAAATGAGTTTAGTGCATGCCAAAAAGCCATTCAACACCACAAACCCTCTGATTTAGCGAATCACAGGGTTTTCCAACAATTACATGGTTATATACATCTGCCCAATAATTCATTCTCTTGTCCATTCATGGACACCATCGTTCTAAAGCTTGATTTTAAGAAAACTAAGTACCATTTCTGCTAGTGTATAGCCATCAGCAGCGCTCCCTTTCAGCACATGATCACACTATGCTTAAACAAAAAATGGCAGATTGTGCTAAGGGTATTTCAACCTATGGCCAGAAGCCTCTTTTAGCCGGGCAGTAAAATCTGTAAATACCTTATAAATTCTTCCCTTAAAATGTATCTCTACCTGCCCCAGCAGGGCATCTACTGGATCCCATTTCATACACTGGAAAGCAATAACGCTTGATTCCCTGATTCCTCTAAATTGGACAGATTACTTTTCAATTCCTTTCTACTTCTCAGTCTACACATTCCTAGTCAAAAAATCATTAGATGCTTCTACTGTAGGCTGAGCTTGGAAATCTTTTTTTCTCCAATGTCAATTAAGAGAGAAGTTTAAACTTAGCTAGATGATCAGTATGAGCATCTCACAGATAACAATCACACTGCTCTTCTTAACAGCTACAATGATTCAATTAAACAAACCTTAGACAAATTGCTACCTTTGCAATCACTGAGAAAATCAAATCATAAGAAAATTAACCCTAGTTTTATGAAAGTGCTTTCAAAAGGCAAAGTAGAACTCCCTTAATAAACAAAAATTTACAGAAAAGTACAAAGATATACCATTACAAAATTAAATGTGCAAAAATACAGTTCTTCACACATCATGTAAATGTTGCCTTCAATGTGAAAAATGAACAATCTAAAATTGTAAAGGAATACCAAGATCCTATTGCTTGCAATCTGGGTGCCCTTTCATCATCCCACCTATGCAAAACAAATTTCAACTTACTATGTAAAAAAAAATCAAAGAATTAAAGTTGAAATTTAAAGTGACAAGATTGCCCATCTAAGGCCAGAAGATATGTTCTTATAGGCTAAAGTAGCTCTAACTACTGAGGAGATAACTAAACCTAGGTTAGGGAATTTGTTTTCCATCTCTTCAACAGTACATGGTAACATGATGCATTGGTGTCACCCTTCTGACCTGCCATTGGTTCTTTGCCCTGTTTTATATTTTCAAGAACTAGCATCTTTTGCTGACCTGACTGTAGGGGATATTTTAGCATTTTCTCTTACCTGCAAACCCCATGGTGCACAGCCGAGGGCTGGACATCCACAGGGTGGGGTGCAGGGCTTGGCCCCAGGTTGTGTCAGTGGGGAGTTGGGTGTGGGGCCTGGCACTCGTCATGCACTGCTTGTATCATGACATATTACATCACTCATGACATGTTCATTGGCTGCTTTGATGACAACCCTAACAACATCAGAAATTAAATCATTGATAACAACACAGTGCATGCCAATGGCACAGGTTAAAGGTACTTTAGGGCATGAGTTATAGCTGAGAGTATAATATACTTGAGATAACTATAACTGGTGAATTTTAGTGGTTTTGTTAGTTTAAAACATTATGGGGCATATTAGCAAGGGCACTATCGCCGCTTTAGCGGCACTTTTTGCCCTATCAGCAAACTGTCTCTAACAGCAGTTAGAGACAGTTTTCGGGCATTAGCGCCCGTGTTTTTACCGCTTTGCATGTCAGCGATATTTATCGCTAATGACATGCAAAGTGGGCGTTCCCGACGAACAAACCTGGGAAACACCCGCTAACAGGCCTATCGCCTATTAGCAAGGTGGCCATGGCCCCAGTTAGCGACGTGAAAAGTCGCGCTAACCGGGGTCATCGCCATTTATTTAACACCTGCAATTACCAGGTGTTAGCCATATCTAACATGGGGGGGTGGATTATGCTGATACGACCACAGGGTCGTATCAGCAAGGTTATCGCCGTTTTCCATGAAACATCGCTGGAAAACCAGCGATGTTTCGTGGAAAACACCGCTATGGCTGGAATAATTATCGCCATAGCGCTAAATGTCGCTAATACAGCGTTAGCATTAAGGGTGGGCGTAGTTCGCGAAGTAATGCTTCGCGAAGCTACGCAAAGTGCAGTTCGCGCTACGCAAGCTTCGCGTAGCACTACGCGAACTGCGTAGCGCACTGTTCGCAATGATTGCACAGTGCCGGATGCTTGTCCGCACTGTGCAATCATTGAAAACGGCAACTTGCACAGTGCGAGCTGTCTTTTACTGCTGCTCGAGTAGATTTTTACTCGAGCGGCAGCTTTCTCAACGCGGACTGGTAGTTTCTCATCGCGAGCGGTCGCGAGCATACGCGACCACTCGCAATGAGAAACCTGACCTCCCCGCGTTGAGAATCTCGCCGGGAGGTTTATTTTCCACGCTCGCGATCGGCAACTTGATGTTGCTGATCGCGAACGAGGAAAAAGTCTCGCCGGGATGTCATTTTGCTTGCTCGCGGTCGCCAACTTGACGTTGAGGACTGCGAGCAAGCAAAAAATGACCGCTGCACTACGCTACGCTACGCTACGCGTGTTCGCACTGTGCTACGTGCAATTCGCGTTGTGCGAAGTAGCGCAAGCTTCGCAAACTACGCGAGCGTAGCGTAGCACTTCGCCCAGGGTTAGTTAGCATGGCAAATTATTCCGACGATAGCCGGCGATAAAAAAGTGCTCGCTAAACACGCTTTGCGATGTTTAGCGCACTTTTTAGATAATATGCCCCTATGTTTTAACTGATATTTCAACCTAACTATAAAGTCTCGTTTTTTCAGTGAATATATATATTTCCTACTGGCAGTCACCAGTAGGTAGTTATAGTTAGGACCGTTATAGATAGGACCTTGTTTCCATGCGAAGAGCATTTTTTGACTTGCCCATATCTTTGGCGTCGGTTGACGCATCGTCACAAAATTTCCCAAAAAAAGTGCCCTACTCCGTTTTGTTGTGCTTGAAAAGATTTGGAGTGATCTGTCAAGCGTGGGCCAAGAAAAAGAGAGGGTCAATAAAAGTGTGTTTCCCATATATATTCCCATATGGATTTGGAACACGACTACAGCCCGAACTGCTGGACAGAATTACACCAAATTTTGCAGAAAGGTAGCTTTTTTGTCTAGAAAGCACTCTTTTTGTTATTTGTTATAAATCCATTCAGTAGTTTTAGAGTTATTTAAAGAAAACCAAATTTGTATATTTAGGGACTCGGATCCTTCGCAACGTCTACGCGGAGCTTCATGAACCCTCGCGCCAGGAGCATTTCTGTATTTGACTGGCCACAACCTGTGTAGAAACTTGTGGCCAACAATTTCTAAACCCGGACGATGTACCAGGGTATGCATTTTGAAATCAAATACTATAGAAAGGGTCAGGGTTGATGTACCCTGATGCCATGGATGCATTGTAGGGGCCTCTGAGGGACCTGTTATGAATATCAAAATGCCTCAAACTGGTATTTTTAATGTGGTTTGAGCCCTGGACCCACTGCAACACTCAGCGTGGCCCCCCGTGTAGCATCACAGCAGATACACTCACACACTCACTTGTACACTAATGCATATACTCAGAGACCCACTCAGAGACTCACAAACCCAGTGACAGACCCATTCAGACACTCATGCACCCACTCACATACCCACTCAGACTCTCACGCACTTACTCACAGACTCATTCATAGACCTACTCAGGAACTCATGCACCCATTCACAGACACAGACTCATGCACCTACTCACAGACCCATTCAGACACTCACGCACCTACTCACAGAATCACTCAGACACTCACACACCCACTCACAGGTCCACTTAAACACTAATGCACCTAGTTACAGACCACATTAGACACTCACACAGCTGCTTAGAGAGGCATTGCCACATACACAGAGTACAAAAGAGACTCATAAATTGTAAAGTTGCTGTTGTGCATTGAGTGTGCACTTTTGGTTTACGAATCTGCTACAGATCTGCGACTCCCCCCCAAAAAACAATTTTAATTGAAAATTAACTAGTGTTTAGTAAAAGGGTGGCTCTTAGTTAATGTTAATTTAACTTATTGAGCGCGTGTCTTGGCGCTGAAACTAAATGTAAGAGCCATTGAGCTTATTCTGTGTATATGATTACTACACATAAAACAGGATGCAGTCTTTCAAGTTGTTAAGTAGTATTCTGTTGCCTTTTGCACAGAAATGTACTCCATCACTTCTATATTTATGCTCCATGTCAAAACACAAGTTGTTGTTGTAGATGGAGCAATGTTGTGGTCTCTAGGGAATGCAGAAACAGTTATATTAACATGTTTTCTGGCTTTGTCTATCTAAGGACAGAATTTGTCTGACCATGTTGGAGTACACCAAGGCAATGCGAGGGAAAAGTGCCATTTATTGGCCAAAGGTATCCTTCATTAGGATTTCCAATCCTACCCCAGTAAGAGTGCCTAGGTCATTGCCACCACAGTGCACAATTAAGAGGTCTGGATGTTGGCAATCTATAATGCTTTCCACAAAAGAAAGCAATTACTACCACTTTAACCCTCTCTGGCCAATCCAAGTAATGTCCTGATTAGGCAAATCCAAGACCCTCTCAATGACACTCTTTGTAGCACATTCTCTGCCCCAAAACATATAGATGTTGCCCACAGTCCACCCTCTAACCATTTTGAAGGCAAGGAGCAGTAGCACACAGGAGAAGGCAGTCACATGCCATGTTAGATATCAACAGAGGCACTTAGACATTCAGTCACAGACTGATATACCATTTAAAAATAATAACACGATTCTTAAAGGAGCAATAGGCAGTAATCTAGCAACCTTAAAAAATGGACAGACAACTGAAAATGAGCCAGTTCAGAATAGATGGAGCTGGCTGCCAGGTGCACTAAGAACTGAGAACAGACAGTGACCGTTGGCTAAATCATCGTTTAAGCAAAACCCGGAATTGTTACAGTTGCTCTCCTGGAACATTGCAGGGTCAAAAAAATGGTTAGAAAACGGTAGCCAACCTGATAATTGGGAAAAATATGATATAATAGTGCTCCAGGAGACATGGGCTCTGGAAGATTGGCCTCTGGTAAACTATATACACCATACAGTCCCCGCAATAAAAAACAAGATTTATGGACGGCCAAAAGGGGGACTGGCAGTATATATATCTACAACATTAAAAATTGAATCAGAACAAATTTCTCCATCAGGTCCAAATATTCAACTGATAAAACTAACTTTGGGTCCCATTGGTAGAACTAAAACGGTACTGTTGATTAATATATATGTGCACCCGCAAACTAGGAACAAAACAACTCATAACGTTCAGTTGATCAGTATAATAACCGAAATAAGGAGTACACACCCCTCTTGGGATATGATACTGACAGGGGATTTTAATTCCAATTTAATTTATACTCCGGATGAAGACGTGAAGTTAACCGCCGAAAATATATATTGGAATGTTCCCCAGCAATATCTGCTAAAAAGAGCTCCATCAGACTTAGAAGGTCAACGACTGGTAATAGCTCTAGAATTTCTTGGCCTGAGAATAGTAAATGGTAGAACAACTGATGACTTTCCACCAAAATACACTTTTCATGGAGGAAAGTCACGATCAAGATTGGATTATACAGCTATTTCAGTAACACTGATGCCATTTCTAACTCATTTCTCCATAGAATATACGACGAGGAGCGATCATTCGTATCAGCAAATACAATTCAGGCAAAAAATTCCCAAATATGAAGTAAATCTGATTATAGAAGGAAGTATTTTTACAACAAATCTTAAACGCCTGAAATGGTCAAATGATACCATGGAAACACTTCAGTCCAAATTAAAGACGATGTTAACAGAAAGTGAACTTGAGACAACAAATAAAATCCAAGCTTGGGTAAAGTTCACCTTGGAGCTCACATCTCTAATGCCTTGCAGTCAACAGCGAAATCAAAATTACATACAAAAAAAAAAATTTGGGACAATGCAAAGACCATCGGTCGAGTTGAGCGCCTTGAAAAAGATCTTAAGAAAGCAATAAGGAGGCTAAAAACGACTGAGCATGACAACGTAACTTGGGATAAGGTTAGGAAGCTGAGGAAAACTTACAAAAAGTTACTCTGGGAAACAAAAAGAGCAAGGAGTGAAAAATTTTGGGCGGAATTGCTCTGTAGTGCTAAGATCTCTGACTCAAAGAAGTTTTGGGAAATCATAAATACACTACAAAGGCCGGTGAACCTGTTATCATCTAACATCCAAGAACAAGAATGGGTCAAATTTTTAACCATGAAATTCACAGAAATTACAGTTCAAGATAGTCTAGAAGTGAGTATCATAGAGCAATCAGAGGAGGTAATTCCTCTGGAATCCAACGCACAATGGGCAAGAAACATACACACCCTGAGTGAGTCCAATATGCGGCATGAAAAACGGATATCGGACCCTGAAGTCAAGCTAGCGGTGGAAAAAAACAAAATGCAGGAGATAACTGGTTATCTAGAACCGAATAGGAAAATAAATCAATTTCTTAGACAAGAGGAAGGAGTAATAAGGATAATCAAGAAAGGAAGAGGAAACGGCGCTCCAGGACCCAATGGAATTCCACAAGCTGTTTTTAAATATGATGCATCTTTTTGGAGTGAGCATCTAGTCAAGTTGTATAGAGACATAGAGCTTCTGCACATTATACCAACAAACTGGCAAGGATCGATAGTAACACCAATCTTTAAAGGAGGAAACAGATCGACTCCATCTAATTACAGGCTAATAGCACTCCTGGATGTTGAAGCTAAATACCATGCTTCATTAATTTTGGAAGATCTGAACGATTGGGCTGATAACTTCAAACTCATTCCACTTAACCAGACAGGATTTAGGCAAGGCATGGGGACTATATCGAACGGCCTTGCACTATCTTTAATAGCAAATAAATGTAAGCAGAGGAATGGTCAACTACACCTCTGCTTCATTGACTTAAAAGCTGCTTTTGATAGTGTGGATTGCCACCTGTTGTGGGAAAAACTGCGAGCATGGAATATACCGAAAGGACTATTGAATGGCATATTATTATTTTACTCCAATACATGGATAAGAATCAAGATAGGAGATGGCACCAGATTATCGAGAAAGTTGTCTACGAACAAAGGCCTTAAACAAGGCTGTGTATTGGCCCCGCTATTGTTTAATCTGTTTTTGTCGGATCTCGCACAGAGGCTAGACGGCATCAACTCTCACCCACCGAAACTCGGAAAGCTAGTACTTACAAACCTTTCGTACGCTGATGACGTGGTCTTAATGAGTCAAACAAAGATCGGTCTTCAAAGAGCAATAAACGAAATGTCTGGTTTCATTATGGAGAATAAATTAGAAATTACATCTCAAAAACTAAAATAATGGTGACTGGTAGTCAAAGGAGAAGAAAGCAGATTATTTGGCTTAATGGTAAGCAAGTAGAAGAAGTACAGAACTACAAATACTTGGGATACTACATGGACAATCAGTTAAATCATAAGGAGCAAAAAAAGTACATGACTGCGAGAACAAGCGGACTCATATTTGCCTTTAGCCAACTAGCTAAGAAGTTAAGAGGGCCTTCGTATAAACCTTTGTTAGAGGTAATGGCGGCGAAAATTTTGCCTACAATAACATACGCCAGTCCAGCCCTCCATGGCAAGGATGCGGAGCTTCTAAATCAATTAATAGCTTCCATCTATAAGAAAGTGTTTCAGTTACAACGGGCAGCTTCCCCAGCCCAAGTTCGACTTGAATTTGGCCTAAAAATGAAATCATAGGGAGAATGTATACAACAATAAAGCTTTGGCATCGGCTAAAATCGAGTGCAACGATATCACCAATTAATGAAGCTCTTTGGAAGAATTAGAAGAGGATAAAAAATCACCCTATAATCAATATTTTTATAAATCATTAAAGGAAACTAGTACAAAGGAACTATGGAATAAAAACTTGCCATATCAGGCCTTTAAGCAGGCATTAAATAAGGCAGCGAAAGTTCATTCATTGCTATTCGACAAAAACATCTTTAGGCTAAGGTCTCATGCGTGGATGGTAATAAATAATTATAAGACACTTACATGAGCCCATTATTTGAATATGACATTTTCAATTTATTTGAAAAACAAATTAATGGCAATACGCTTTGGAAAACTGCCATCGCTAGCAGACCAGCCTACATGGATGTATAAAGGCCCAAAATCATGTCGACTTTGCGGATACTATAAGGAAGATTTTATCCACATAATTTGTATATGTAATAAACTGCAAAAAGCACGAGCCACTTTATTTAGACATTCTTTCAAGGAAAGAGGCATTAGAACATGCAGAGCTGCAATATGTGCTTGTCTAAATCCATCAGATTCTCAACTGAACGGTAAATTGATTAAATTCCTGAAAGTTTGCGACCAGGCATATACATTGAATATAAAAAACAGAAGCCTGGTCGAAGAGTAACAATTTTTTAATGGAATCTTAAGGGTTTTTAGAGATGTGAAACTGATTTATGAATTTTTAATTTAAATTTTTTTTTTTTTATGTATCTGTGTTTACTTTTTTTAACATTGTTAAGGTTTTAATTGACCAAACAATAAAATTTACTTACTTACTTACTTACTTACTTGATATACCATTTATGTATCCAGCAGTAACAGAGTCAGTTGTACAGACAGTTACATTCCTGAACCGTCACTAAGACAGCCAGTAAACTAAGCATAGAGTCACTTGCATGCAGTTTTAGAAACCTATAGAGTTACTAAGTGAGCCAGGGAAAAGTGATATAGTTACTTAGACATCTATTCACACACCCACAGAGAGACTGATGTACTCACTCACATATGTACTCAATTACTGACACACTAAACTCACCTACCCACACAAGAAGCCCTCTAAATATGTCTTGAGCCTGCTACTGCAGAGCCTGTGTGTGCAGTTTTACTGCAAAGTACACTTGGCATATAAAACCCCTTTGGCAAGCGTTAAATTCCCCTTCCAGGACATATAGGTCACCTGTATTGTAGGCCGTAGTTAGGTAATAGGCATGCATATTAACTTTTATTGAGTGTGCTACACACTTACAGACTGATATGCTCAGTTATATATCCAGTCTCCCACCCAATACTGGAACACATAAAGGCAATTTACAAAAGCATGGAGACACTCCATGTCAAAACATGGGTGAGTCAGAGAGAGATGCACTTAGATTGTCACTCACACACTGATACCTGACTTATCTATCAAGTAGTAACAGAGCGAGTTCCATAAACACTTACATACCCTTATATTCACTAACACAGCCAGTAAGCTATCCATACAGAGACTTGCATACAGTTTTGCAATCTGATAGAATTAGTAAGAAAGCCAGTGAAAAAGCGATATACTTAAATAGACGTCCAGTCACACACCCACAAACAGACTGATGCACCCACCCACATATGTTCTCAAATACTCATATGATGAAGCTACCCATCCAGAGACATAGCCCTTTAAACATGATTTTGGTCTGGTAATACAGAGCCTGTGTGTGCAGTTTTACTGGTAAGCTGACCTGCCATTTAAAATCCCTTTGCCAAACCTTAAACTCCTCTCCTACTACATACACATCACCTGAAGAGTAGGGCATAGCTAGGCCATAGGGCAGGGTGGTACCTGCTTAAAAGATATGACATGCAGTTTAACGTTTTAGTGATTTTGATGTGCACTTACAGACACATATGCTCAGTCAGACATGCACTCTCCCACTCATATTGCAACTCATAAACCTATTTACAAAAGCATAGAAGTAGTCTCAGACCTAGTTAGATATCAACAGCGGCACTTATTCATTCAGTCACACACTGACATACCACTAATGTATCCAGCAGTAACAGAGTCAGTTGTACAGCCAGTAACATAATCGAGCAGGTTCTAACACAGCCAGTAAACTAAGCATACAGTCACTTCCATACAGTTTTAGAGACCTATAGAGTTACTAGGTGAGCCAGTGAAATATTGATATAGTTACTTAGACACCCAGTCACACACGCACAGAGAGACTGATGCTCTCACTCATATGTTTACTCAAGCACTGGCATAATAAATTCACCCATCCATGCAACAAGCCCTTTAAAGATGTCTTGGACCTGCTACTGCAGAGCCTGTTTGTGTAGTTTTACTGCCAAGTACACTTGGCATTTAAAACCCTTTGGCAAGTGTTAACCTCCCCACACTAAACTCACCTATCCACACAAGAAGCCCTTTAAATATGTCTTGAGCCTGCTACTGCAGAGCCTGTGTGTGCAGTTTTACTGCAAAGTACACTTGGCATATAAAACCCCTTTGGCAAGCGTTAAATTCGCCTTTCAGGACATATATGTCACCTGTAAAGTAGGCCGTACTTAGGTAATAAGGAGGGTGGTATGTGCTTAAACCGCAAAGTATGCACATTGAACTTTTATTGAGTGTGCTATGCACTTACAGATGGATATGCTCAGTTATACATCCAGTCTCCCACCGAATACTGGAATTTATAAACCTATTACAGAAGCATAGAAGTACTCACATACCCACCCAGTGAGACAGAGAGAGAGGCACTTAGATATTCACTAATAAACGACCTATGTATCAAGCAGTATCAGAGCGAGTTCCATAAGCAATATATATAGCCTAATATTCACTAACACAGCCAGTAAGCTATCCATACAGTGATTGCATACAGTTTTGCAAACCAATAGAATTAGTAAGAAAGCCAGTGAAATAGTGATACAATTACTTAGACATCCAGTCATACACCCACAAACAGACTGATGCACTCACTCACATATGTACTCAAATACTTATATAATGAAGTTACCCATCCAGAGAAGTAGCTCTTTAAACATGATTTGGGCCTAATACTACAGAGGCTGCGTGAGACATTTTACTGCTAAGTCGAGTTGGCATTTAAAATCTCTTAGCCAAACCTTAAACTGTTGGACTTGGCCCTTTTTGCAGGGTTAGACCCAAACATTTTGCTTCTTCCTCCTATTTTTTCCTAGCCTGTGTTGGTGTTGGCTTTAGGACTCTCTGGGAACTTTTCCACTGCTGATCAGTGCTAAAATGCATATGCTCTCTGGGTAATTTGTGTTTATGGATTGGTGTTTCCGTGATTGGCTATTTGATTTACTGGTAAGTCCCTAGTAAAGTGCACTGTGTGTGCCCAGGGCCTGCAAATCAAATGCTACTAGTGGGCCTGAAGCACTGATCGTGCCACCTACATGAGTAGCCCTGAAAATGTATCTCAGACCTGCCACTGCAGTGTCTGTGCACAGTTTTAAACTGCCATGTTAACCTGGCAAGTGCACCCACTTGCCAGAACCTAAACTTCCCTTTTTTTTACATGTAAGTCACCCCTATGGTAGGCTCAAGGTACCCCCATGGGCAGGGTGCAAGTTATGTGAAAGGTAGGACATATACTGGTGTGTGTGACATATCCTGATAGCAAACAACTGCCAATTTCGTTTTTCACTATTGAAAGGCTATGTGCCCCATAGGATAGAATGGGAAATACTTTGTAACATCTTACAAGTATAACCACCCACCACAAGATAGAGAAACAAAGTTTAGGCTTGCTGGACTCAGAATTTAATAATACATCTTTTTAGTAAAGATGGTTTTTAAGTTGTGACTTTGAAAATGCCACTTTTAAAAAGAACACAAAAATGGACCAGGCTACTTGTTGTTTTGGCTGCTATTTGATTCAAGCAGAGATCAATGGAACCAGTCAAACTTGATCTAGGTTATTTATTTAACCTTTTCATATCTCATTTTGAAAATCTTTTCTTTTTTTCTCAAATAGTCTGAGATGAGACAAACACTTATTAATTCAAAGATGAATATACAATACAAATACAGTCAACAACATATATATACACTTAACATTACTACGTGCGAAACAAAACAAATTATGATACACCAATCAGAATTCACAAAACGGGCAAACCCTTCTGGTTACAATTCCTTTCATCATTGAAGGAGGATGCCAAACATTGGAAACATTAATGACAACAGTCGGGGTTAAATTGACTTTATATTTCCCTCAAACTGTAAATAGCCACCATATGGCTCTTCCTCAATGTAAATCCAAGATGCCAAACCCCTTCCTTTGTTCTTTGACTTTTAAAAAGAAGGCATTTACTTGTTTAACCATTCTGTGTGCCTCTGCCTGTTTGTGTATTGACTGTCTGGTTTTGGAGTGACCGGGGCTGGGGATGTGCATTCACTGTAGACAGCCACTGGAGGGGTTGAGGTGTGCTTGGCCCTTCCTAGATGACTCAGAGCTGAGCTGAATGGGGCTTGGCTGCATTTAAAGTAGTGGGAGGAGATGTCCTTGCACCTGAATAGGGCCTGTCTCCCTTGCACAATGCTGTCTCCACCCCCTGTGGTCATACTGCACCAGTGCGGACAGAACTGGTTTGGACTGGGCTCAGAGACCCTTGCACAAAGAGAACAAAGAAAAAATGGGGTATAAGTAGTAGACCTTAAACCCCAGAACTTTAGATTACTTCTGGACTCAAGAGGAACCTTTGCCAAGGAAAAGAGCTGAAGAGCTGTGAAGAGGAGTACTGCCCCTTTGCTGTGTGCTGTGTGGGGGTTGGCCTGCAGGTGCTATTTCTGCCAAGGAAAGGCCATAGACTGGAACTTTGCTGTGAACCTGCTCAAAGAAGATCTCAAAGGGCCTGTGTGTGATTGCCTACTGTTCTGAAGTCTGAGGGACACAAAGACTTCACCCCCAGCTCCCCTGGACTCTGTTTCTGAAAGTTCTGACCTGCCAGGAGCTGCCTATTCCAGTTGTGGGCCTCTGCAGGTTGTTCCTTCTGCTGGGAGCTGGAAGAAAAAAAGAACTGAAGAAATCGACCCATCGCTCTTCTTGCGGCTGTTTTTCCAACGCAGCACCGCTGTGCAAGAAGAATCTCCACACATCGCTGTGCCGCTGCAGAACTGACACAGCACCTGTCGCAGCTGCAAGAACCAACGCATCGAGGGATCGTGGCTGAAGAAACAGACTCAGTGCCGCTCGCCGCCGCCGTATTGATCGCCAATGTATCCCAGATTTCCAAGCATCGTACCTGTGCCGCAAGTTTTCCTGACACATCATCCGCACACCAGAATCGCCTTGGAGTCAACGCCTCAATTCCCCCTACAGACCGGATTCAATGCATCACTTCTCCTGCGTGCAGCAGAACTGTTCCATCGCATCCCCAAGGTCTCAGGAACTGACGCATCTCTTTGTTTTTCAACGCTTTCCATCTCTGCAGCTGTTTGGCCTTGTGAATTTTGACTCATCTACAGGTACTTTGTGAGAAATCATGCATCCATAGTTTTCTATAGACCAAGTTGTTTGAAACCTTTTTAAAGTCATATTCTTAATACATGTATGTTAGATTGTTGTCATTTTGGTATTGTTGAATTTAGATAAAGATACTTTATTTTTCTAAACTTTTGTGGTATCAATTTGTGGTGTTATCACTGTATTACTGTGTGTTTTGAGTACAAATATTTTACACATTGCCTTTGGGATAAGTCTGTCTGCTCGTGCCAAGCTACCCAGGGGTTGAGCAGGGGTTATCTAAAATGTGTATCCCCCTTACCCTGACTAGAAGCAAGGGTCCCTATTTGGACAAAGGTACCTACCTCTGCCACCTAGAGACCCCATTTCTAACAGTGAGTTTGATGCGCATTTACATACACATATGCTCTCTCCCATCCATACTGCAGCTCATAAACCTATTTACAAAAGCATAGAGGCACTCACACACCTAGTTAAATAGCAAATGAGGAACTTAGACACTCAGCCCCTCACTGACTTACCACTTAATTATCCAGTCAGATGTACACATAGTTATAAAGCCCAACACTTAGTAACACAGCCAGTAAGCTATTCAAAAAACGACTTGCATACAGTTTTGCAAACCCATAGAGGTACCAAGAAAGCCAGTGAAATAGAGATATTGTTACTTAGAGATCCAGTGCCACGCCCACAAACAGACTGATGCACTCACTCACATATGTACTCAAATACTTACATAATGAACTCACCTATCTAGAGAAGTTGTCCATTAAACATGTTCTGGGCCCACTAATGTAGAGCCTGTGTGTGCAGGTGTACTGTTAAGTTTACTGTTAAGTTGACTTGCCATTTAAAATCCCTTTGCCAAACCTTAAACTCCCCTACTAGTATATATCCGTCACCTGTAGAGCAGGGCATAAGGAGGCCATAGGGCACAGTGGTACGTTCTTAAAAGGTAAGACATGCACTTTAAAGTTTTAGTGATTTTGACGCACACTTACAGACACACATGCTCAGTTATATGTGCACTCTCACACTCATACTGCAACTCGTAACCCAATTTACAAAAGCATAGATGCAGTTACACACCTAGTTAGATATCAACAGTGACACTTAGACATTCAGTCATACACTGACATACCACTTTTGAATCCAGCAGTAACAGAGTTAGTTGTACAGACATTTATATACCCAGTCACTAACACAGCAAGTAAGCTAAGCATACAGTCACTTACATACAGTTTTAGGGACCTATAGAGTTACTAAGACAGCAAGTGAAATGGTGACATAGTGACTCAGACATCCAGTCACATACCCAAAGAGAGACTGATACACTCACTAACACATGTACTCAATTACTGACACAATCAAACAGGTTACCCATGCAGAAACGTAGCCCATTTAACATGTCTAGGGTCTGCTACTGCAGAGCCTGTGTGTGCAGTTTTACTGCCAAGTCATCTTGGCATGTACAAGTGTTTTGCAAACCTTTAACTCCCCTTCTACTACATATATGTCACCTGCAAACTAGGCAGAAGGTAGGTGATAGGGAGGGTGGTATGTGCTTAAAAGGTAAGATATACAGTTTGAAGTTTTAGTGAATTGCATGCACACTTACAGACCTGTATGCCCAGTTATACATCCAGTTTTCCGTCCAATGCTGCAACTCATAAACCTATTTACAGAAGCATAGAGGCACTCACACACCCAGTCAGACAGAAAGTCACACTTAAACATTCACTCACACACTGTCATACCACTTATGTATCGAGCAGTAACAGAGCCAGTTGCACATCCACTTGTATATAGTTATAAAGATGCACAGAATTACTAAGAAAGCCACTCATATAATGATATGGTTAGCTAGACATCCAGTCACACATCCATAGAGAGACTGATACACGTATTCAAATATGTACTCAAGTACTGACACAATCAAGTCACCCATCCAGAGAAGAAGACTTACAAATATGTCTCAGGCCTGTTACTGTGAGTGAAACAGGGATGAAGACTGACATATGCAGGTACATACTCATGCATTCACTAACACACCAAAAGATACAATTCTTCATAAACTGAGAGACTCAGTCATACACTTCTCCATACACTATTACACCCAGACAGTCATTTATGCATGCAGTGAGACTATCTAATACACACTGATACATATAGTATGGACAACAAGGATCACAGTGATACATACAGTACTTTAACCATGCACATACTGATGGATATACTGACTCAGGCAGAGACACACAGATGTAACATACCAAATAATAGAGTTAGAGTGGCTATACTATTGTGATATATAACCGCTTACGTTGTCTGTTAAATGCTTTAAAAATGCAGTTTAATAGTATGTAAAGAAAACATAAAGGTGCTCATTTGTTTTTCTCTATACAGCCATTTAGTTCCACTTACAATAACCTAATTACAATTCCATCAAAAACTGAAAGAGGAAAGAAACAGAGGAAATGATACTATCTCCCCACAGCTGAGAAATAAAAGGGTCAAATTGGAGAGAATGTAGTGAAAGAGAAAAGAGCTGCTGGTAAGAAAACAAAAAAAAATTCTTAAAATAGTATGTGGAAAACAGCAAAGTAAGCAAAAGCAAGTAAATAAAAATAAAACTTTGAAATCAGCTAAGAAAGGATAAAAGGTGCCTGGCATTAAGAGTAAAAAATCATATAAGAAAGCAGATAGTTTGACAAGGAGATAGAGGCAGTTTGAAGAAATCATAGTAGGGTAATCAAGAATCTCATAACAACTATGAAGTAGTATAAAAGGAGAAGATAACCAGACAAACAAAAGGAACGTGTTTAGGCTGTGGTTGATAAGGCCTTTTACCTCAAGAGGAAGATATTTATGTTGATTCCGAACAAAATGAGAACACTGGATAAAATAGTGTTGTCTATGATGAAAAGAAGCCAAAAGAAAAGACTTGTGAATAGAAGTAACTTTTGCAAATTTTTCAGTGGCGAATGGAAGCATACTTCTAGTAATGAGCCTTTTTTAATGAAGAAAGCTACTCCAAAGTGAACACATTAGTGCATACAGTTGAAACAACTGGTCATTGTTATAAGATGAAAGATGGTAGACCCATTACAAAAGAGGAGATGGTTCCTATGATTGTTGAAGAAGTGATAGCTGAAGAAGTACAGGGAAGGCTCAGACAGGCTCCAGTATACAAATGGAACTCTAATAGTATTTGCAGTGTTCGGCAGGAATCAGTTGATATACTGAGAACTTTCCTACATAAGTTCCAGGCAGAGGTCTGAAACAGGAAATTGTGGCTTTGCAAGGATTAGATCCATGCAAAGTGAGGAAGTATAGTAATTTAAAAGGGCACTCACATGCATGTCTTTCAAAGAAAGTCTGTACAAGCACCTTTCATCACTTCAGAATGTTGGCTGTTTATCATTCTAAAATGTGAAATTTAGTTAGAAGACTTTACTATATGAAAACTCCTGCCTTATGTTTATGAGAAATGAATAGACCTATTTTGTATGGCACAGTAGCACAGGTAGAAACATTTGTAAAGATGCTCAGTTTTGGTTCTTTGGTGCTCAGCAGGAGTGTAGGGAAAATGAGTAGTTTGTATGTGGAGGTGTAGAGGAACAGGACACAGGTATTAGTATTGATAACTTGACAGAAGAGATTAGGAAGTTTAACAAAGTTTCTTCTGAGAAACCAAACTGTGCTTCTATTTGTTGTTGGTGCACTCACTACAAAAGCCAAACCTGCAATGTAGTTGTATTCTCAAAAACTAAACAGGAGAACAGAGATAAGTGGCAAGTATTAGCTGTTTATTTATTTGTAGAGGAACAGTGTCAGTTTCTACACAACAGATTATACGTTTATTGCTATTATGAATTAGAGGAAAACAAAATACCAGTTAGAGCAGTACATAACAAGAATTAGCATCTATTCCCCAAGAACTGCAAGATTTAAATGTTTATGAATCAGTTATCATACAATGTGTACACCCATTTCAGGCTATACTTCATACAGAGCCAAAGAAAGGGAAGCTGCCACCAACAGACCTTCAGAAAGGCCTTCAAGGAAGAGTTGTCTACTTACCTTTAGATTTTAAACAGAATATTGAAACAGTTGGTGTACACGTAGATGATCATGAACCTCTTATCATTCTAGTAAATGGTGTGCCTACGAAGAATAGAAAAATCTGGCAAGAGTTAGTAGGTGTTAGTAAAGTAAAAAAATCAACATTATACCTGGCACAAAATAATATTTATTATAAAATGTTGACATTGTTCGAGATGTGACATATATAGAGGATAAAACATTACCAATAAATGGAGAAATTGAGAAAGCGGATCAATCCAGATCAGAAGAACTCTAATGAACACTACAGCATCCATCCTTTGCATTCTAAAGAAGTCATCGGTGATGCTATTGAACTCTTTCAAATGAAGCAAGCAAAAGGACCTCCCATGAGTGTGTGGGAGAAAAGTTTAGAAGCTTGCTGTTTTCCACAACTGTTTCTCACTGGAGGAGATGGATGCTTTGATGATGGCCCTGTACGTATGGCAGCAGCTGAATACCGGTAAACCAGATTATACTCAGAGGATCCAAGATTTCAGTAGTGTACTCTCTACATAGTCCAGCTTCTGTTTGAGAGTGACTTGTCGTGACTTTCATATGCTGTTAACCATATACTGAAGATAGGAGTTAATCTTCAAAATCTCTCTGCAAAGGAATGAATTGACATAGTTCATGGGAAGGATGAAACCTTGGAGTATAACTTGATTAATTTGATGGCATGCCAACATGGCACAAATGAGTATTAGTATCGCCATCATGGAGAACTGAAATATATGTTGAGAAATCTAGGTGCACCTACTTGGTTTCTGACACTCAGTAGTGCTGAGTACGTCTGGGATCACCTGCTTGAATTTGTGAGAGAAACAAACTCTAATATTAAAGATATGAAAGTGTAGACAGCCGGAGAACTTTGCCCTTTGGATCCCACTTATGTTTGCAAATAGGTTTCAAACTACGATGTCTTTCATCTGTACCAAAAGAAATCCTCCTCTAGGTGAAGTAACTGCTTTCTTTTGGTGAAAGAAGTACCACGCAAGAGGTGCTCCTCATATTCAGATGCTGTTATGGATAGAAGATGCATAAAAATTTGGAACAGACAGTGATGAGTCTCTCTTCTCATAGAACAGTATGTGACATGTGCCATCTCAAAATACAGTGGTAAAAAGGGCTTGAGGCAACAAGTTATACTCTTTCAAACTCATAGATGTCATCGAAAATAGAGATGCAAAGGACAATTTTACATGAGATGTCAATTTGGATTCCCAGGACCTGTGATTTCTCAAGGAAGAGTGAACAGCTTTTTGTCTGCAGTCAGACGTATGCTGAAATGGAAATCACAGAAAAACACATACAACCTGAGAAGAACAGAGGCTTCCCAGTATATTAATGACTGGTTCTCAAGATGTGGAATGCATATATCAATCTACAATTTGTTGCATACAACTCCATCACTGTTGCTTGGTGCGTCACTTCATACATTACAAAATCAGAGAAGACAGAGATGAAGAAGATGTGGTAGGAGATTTCAGCAGACAAAAAGTCTATCTAAGAAATTGTACAGATTCAGCTTGATAATACTTTCACATAGAAAGTTGGGATCCTATGAGTGTAGAGATCAGTTGTGCTCGGCCAGTTAGTACTCAAAGTCAAGAGGAATTGTTTGGGTAATTCTAGGCCTAGCAGGGACACAAAACAGAGTTTTAAAGTCTTTCCCAGAAATTCAGTATCTAGCAGAATTTGACCCAGAAGGTACAGAGATAGTGAAATCAAATATGTTAGACACGTACTATCCAAGAAGGAGTCCATATCTAGAAGACATGTGCCTTTATGAACTACTTTAACACTACAGATACAAAGGAATGTAATAGAAAACACAGAAGAATGGAAATATGCTGTAGTTGAATGTGAGGGTTGGTTGGTGAAACAGGAAAAAGTAAATGTAATTAAACAAAGAAAACTTAGCTGTCAAACTCCAGACTCTTTGTAACTTTCAATTCTTATGACGGAAAAGTAGTTGATTTGATAAAGTTAACCAAGTCATTGGCTCCATCTGATCCTTGTCCTGTGGCCACAGGGGCAATCCATGTCATTATGGATAATGGTGGAAAGGCTGCAGTGGTCCTTTTGGACCTATCTACAGCCTTTGACATGGTGAGCTGCACCATCCTGAAACAGCGTTTAGTTGAGGTTAGTATTGGAGGCGTAGCTCTCAATCTCTTAGCTTTGTTTTTCAGCGAGATAGTGTAATCAGTCTCCCTCTGAGAATTTACCTTTAATTCCTTCTCTTTACCTTGTGGGGTCCCACAGGGGTCCTCATTGAACCCCACATGGTTCAACATTTATGTGGCCCCACTTGCTAAACTGATTAGATCATTTGCTTTTAATACAATATCCTATGCGGATGACACGCAAATAGTAGTATCAATTACCATTAACATAGAGGAGGTAGCCCTCCATTTTACCAACTGCATGAGAGCAATTGTTAACTGGATGAACAGCCAATGTCTTAAACTAAATTCTGACAAGATGGAGGTGCACATCTTTGGGTCTGATTCATCTTTTGGCATACCTCCTGGTGGCCCTCGATTCTTGGTATATTGCCCATACCAGTTACAAATGTGAAAAGCCTTGGAGTGGTCTTTGACTCAAAACTCACATTTGATGACCAGATGATTCAGATCATCTCCTCCTGCTTTTATCTGTTAAAGATATTGAAATAAATGCTGCCCTACATCTCATCTGATCTTCTTACAATAGTTGTTGTCTCTTTAGTATTGTCGAGGTTGAAGTACTGAAATGCCTAATTCTTGTGCATGCAGCAAGGCCTCTTAAAAAACTCCAGAGGCTGCAGTATGCAGCAGTTCATCTTCTTAAAAACATCAGGAAACATGAATCAGCCACCAAGGGGCTGGAGGAATTACATTGGCTCCCAATTCGAAAATGAGTGGCTTTTAAAGTGCTCTGCATGGCGCATAAAGCCCTTCATGGCACAGTTCCAGAATACCTGAAGAAACAAATCCTGTGGTACTCACCTAGAAGACGTCTTGGGTCAGCTACATCCAAAACAATGCTGGTTCCTAAAATTAATAGAACTTCTTGAGGCTGCAGATGTTTTGTTCATGCCACCTCTTTGATATGGAATAAAATGCCTTTGCATCTAAGATCTCAACCAAATATGCGGGCTTTTAGAAAGCTTTTAAAAACATTGCTTTTCTCTTTATCCTTGTAATCATTGCAGATTGGTCCTTTCAGCAGTACTGTCCTTGCAGACGCGAGCACCAAAACACACTCTGGCATTCATCGCCCTTTACAAAACAAAAATCAAATCGAGCATCCAACATGTAATATGGAAATATTCTGAAGGCTATTAGAGAAGATGTTTTGACAAAGGATGGGAAGCGTACATTAGAAAGTCGACTTATCAGCAAACCTTTCTCCTCTAAGAATACAGCAGCACATCTAATGTTCAATTTGATTGAAGAAGGAAATCTATAGTCTGTTTAATGCCTACACTTCAAGAGTGCTCCAATTTTAATGAACAAATACTAGAATTGGAGAAAGAAGAATTTTTGGAAGTTACATCTATTGACAAAATTGAACACCAGGGAGTAACAGTGCTGCTAAGTGAAAAGCTACAAGCAGAACTGGATTCATTGGAGAAATCTGAATCCATAAAACTGTAAATGTGTGTAGAAATGTAAGTGTTGAGGAAGGATTAGTAAATGGTGCTATGGGTAAAGTTATTGATTTCATACATTTTTCAAACAGGGATGAGGTTGAATAATTAGCCATAAAATGTGATCAGATTGATGGTGTGAAGCAGATTGGCCGATGTGTAGTACATTTTTTGCTGGTAAAAGTTTTCATATGTTCGGCAATAGGAGTTCCAAATGTCTCTGGCGTACGTTGTAACTATCCATAAACCTCAAGGATTAAGTGTAGATGCAGCTTTTATTAATATTGGTAGTGCTGTGTTAAAAGAAGATATGTCATATGTTGCATTGTCTTGAGTGAGAACATTGTCTGGTTTGTTTTTAGTTGATTTTGATGACAGGAAAGTTAGTGCCGATGCAAGCTGTGTCAGAGAGTACAATTGGTTAAGAAGTGTGTACCCTCCTCATTTAGGTCAGTACTCCAATTATGATAAACTGATAATCTGTTCAAAGTGGAAGCACATAAAATAGTCTACAGATGTTGCTGAAAAGAAGGACAACAAGGAAGATGTTAAGAAGAGAAAACTGGAGACTGAGGGAGGGATTGTAGGTTACCAGTTGTCAAACACTTCTGGTGTCAACTTCAATGAAAATGTTGTTCTCAATGTACTGTTTCATTTACCACGTCTTTTAAATACAATAGAACAGAAAGCACAGAACAATGTACTTCAGGCATTCAAGATCTAGTAAATATATGTAGTGGATCAGTACTATTTGCTCAGAACACTCAACAAGACGCACAGGAATTTATGATGACTTATTTGGACTGGGGTTACAAATGGAACCATCACTGTGAACATTGGTTTTTACATATACCACTGAAATACATTCTGAGACATTTCTTTACTTGACACTACCAGATTCCAAAAGTGTGCCTTTTGACAGATTGATTAAGACAACAAACCAAAACATGACCTGCCCAAATTGTAGATCAAATGTTATGTCTACATTGTATATACAAAGAAGTGGAAAATACCTTATATTAATGCTGCAATGATGCAGAGCAGATGGATGTAAAATTGTAAACCAAAATTACAGACTTCAAAGCAGGACAAATCACAATTTCTGGAAGAATTAATACTACTATGGCTATCATCTTTCATAAAGGACTCAAAGCAACAACTGGGCACTATACTGTCTATTTAAAGAGTGAAACTGGATGGATGGATGGAATGGAATGAAAGCAACTTTAAGTTCAAACCAATACTTTCTTTCAAACTACAAAATTCTTACCTTTTGTTTCTTCAAACAAAGTTCGAAGGAGTATTTCTGGAAAAAAATAATGTACAGTGTTACTTCTACATGGATCTTCAGTGTTTTAGACAGAATTCGGCCTATCAAGGTGATGTCTTTAAAAGGTTCTCCAAAATTCAAGATTCTGTTTATTATTCACAAAGGAGTTAATATAACATCTGGATACTACACTGTCTAATGTAAGAGTGTGACTGGAAGGACACAACGGAATCACAGGAAGCTTAAATTGAAGCCAAAACTGCATTCAAACTACAAAATCGTGACTGTTTGCTTCTTCAATCAAGCTTCCATCTACTATTTGTGAAAAAAGTAATGTATAGTATTTTGTCTACATGAATCATCTGCGTTTTACACATCATTTGGACTACCAGAGGTGATGTTTTCAAAAGGATCTCCAAAATTCAAGCGCAGTTTATATTGTAGCATTGTACCAGGTATAATAATAAAATAAATATTTTTAAGATGCATTTGTTTAGAATAGTGTAGTAACTATATGCAAAACAACTGATTAAGAAATTGTAGTGAGTGCAATGCATAGTGTCACTTAATTACAGTAATATGCTGTGCAGGTTTTTTTTCTAAAATCTATATGACTGTTTTTTCCCCACTCTTCAAGGGTGAAGCTTCATACAGTACATCGTTTGTGGTGGGCAAGTATGAAAGCTGAAAACAGTTTAAAAAAAGGAAAATGAAATGCTTTAATGTAATTTAAGATACTATTACAGTATAAGAAATGACTACTGGGTTGCTCGAAGTTTATTGTGTAATTTTGGAAAATGTAATACTAGCTTATACTTATGTTTCTTTTCTTTTTAAACAGATGAATGGCACATACTATTGCAGTACTGTAATTTCCTAATTAGTTCTTTCTATCTTGTTCAACAAACTTACATTGTCAAGGTATACACCAAACCATATAATGATACAGGCACTAAGCCATCCAGATGCACTGATACAGCAATTCACTCACCCAGTTACATACTGCTACATGTACTCATTTACCCTCTTACTCACCCATATAGCCAATCACACAATCACTCACTAACACATTTAGTCAGTCACACACCCAGTCACTCACTATATGTCACTGATATGTCCACTTACCCATCCATACATGTATTCAAACACCCACTCACTCACCCATACATGCACTCACACACATATTCATTCACCCATAAAGTGACTCACACACCCACTTGCACATTGATACAGCCACTCATACACCCACTCACTCATCCACCCATACAGGCACTGACACATCCACTCACTCATCCAAACAGCCATTCACACACCCCCTCACTCACTCATACAAACACTCACACATTCACTCACTTATCTATGTAAACAGTCACACACAGACTCACTATCCCATACAGCCACTGGCATACCCACTCACTCACTTATACTCTACTCACATAGCATCTTACTCACTCACACAGATACTCACACAGCTACTCACTGACCTATACACAACTCACACACCCTCTCACTACCCATACAGGCACTAACACAGGCCTCACTCACCTATGCAGACACTCACACAGGTACTTACAGACCCATACAATCACTCATACACTCAGACACCCATACAGCCACTCATACATCCACTCACTTATACATACAGCCACTCACAGACACATTCACTCACCTATACAAGCATCATCCATAGAGTGACTGACACATGTACTCACTAACCCATATAGCAACTTACCCATATACCATTCACACACCCCCTCACTCACTCATACAAACACTCACACATTCACTCACTTATCCATGTAAACAGTCACACACAGACTCACTATCCCATACAGCCACTGACACACCCACTCACTCATTGATATTATACTAATGCATCCACTCACTTACCCATGTAGCTACTTACCACCCACTCACAGATCTATACATACACTCATACACAAATTCATTCACCCATTTACCAACTCACACATCCACTCACTCACCCATACAGCCACTCACACACCAATGCACTCACCCGTACAGACACTCAAACAACACCACTCACTCACCCTTGCAAGCAGTTATACATCTACTCACTCATCTATACAGCCACTAACATACCCACTCACTCATGCATATAGCACTCATGCATCTGCTCACTTATCCCTACAGCCACTGACATAACTACTTATTCACCTATATACCACTCACATAGCCTGTCACTTACTCACACACATACCCATACAGCCACTCACTCAACTATATACCACCTATGCACCCACACACTCACCCATACACAGCTCACACATCCACTCACTCACCCATGCAGCTACTCACCCACCCACTCACTCACCTATACAGGCACACACATCCACTCACATATCCATATAAACAGTCACATACACACTCACTTACCCATATAGCCATTGACACACCAATTCACTCATACTCTACTCACACAGCATCTCACTCACACAAATATTCACACAGTCACTCACTGACCTAAACACCACTTATGCATCCACTCACTCACCCAAACTCTACTAATGCATCCACTCACTCACCTATACAGTTACTCATACACCCAAACAGCCCCTCATGCACCCACTTACAACCCCATGCAGTCTCTCATACACCCAGTTATATCTCCACACAAGCAATCACACACTCATTCACAGACCCACACATCTTCTCACACACCCACTCACTCACCCATACAGCCAGTAACCACTTACTCACCCATATACCAGCCACACACCCACTCACTTACCTGTATAGCCACTGACATACCCACTTATTCACTGATACTATGATAATGCATCCACTTACTTACCCATACTGTTAGTCATACACCCACTCATACACCTATATAGCTACTCACACACCTACTCACTCATCCATACATATACTCATTCACATATTCATTCACCAATACAGCAACTCACACACCAATGCACTCACACATACAGGCACTCATAAATCCACACACTTATCGATACAGCCAGTAACATACCCACTCATTCCCCCATACAGACACTCACACAACACCACTCACTCACCCATACAAGCAGTTACATATGCACTCAGTCATTTATACAGCCACTGAGAGAACCATTCACTTACCCACACAGCCACTGGCATACCCACTCACACATGCATACACGACTCATGCATCTACTCACTTACCCCTATAGCCACTGACATAACCACTCGCTCACCCATAAACCACTCACATAGCCTGTCACTCACTCACACACATACCCATACAGCCAACACTCAAATATATACCAGCTATGTATACACACACTCACCCATACACAACTCATGAATCCACTCACTCACCCATGCAGCCAATCATGCACCCACTCACTCATCCATACAGGCATGCACACATCCACTCATGTATCAATAGAAACAGTCATGTACACACACACTCATCCATACAGCCATTGACACACCAATTTACTCACTCATACTCTACTCACACAGCATCACACTCGCACAGATAATCAGACAGCCACTCACTGACCTATACACCAGTTATGCACACACTCACTCACCCATACTCTACTAATGCATCCACTCACTCACCCATACAGTTACTCACATACCCAAACAGCCCCTCACACACCCACTTACAACCCTATTTAATCATGAATACACCTACTTATATCTCCACACAAGCAATCATACACCAAATCACAGACCCACACAACTTCTCACCCACCCACTCACTCACCCATACAGCCAGTAACTACTACCTCACCCATGGACCCACTCACATACCCATTCAAACAGCCATACAGACAATAATATACCCACTCATACACCCATACAGCCACTCACGCACGCATTCACTAACCCATACAAGCAATTACACAATAACTCAGTGATCCATACAGGCACTAACACACACACTCAATCACCTATACAGCCACTCACATACCCAGTCACTCAACCATACATACACTCACCCATGCAGCCAGTGGCACACCCACTCACTCACCCATACAACCACTCATATACTCTCTCACTACCCACACAGGCAATTACTCAGGCACTCACTCACCTATACAGAGACTCACACAGGCACTCAGTGACCTATTCAACCACTCATACACCCACTCACATGCTCATATATCCACTTATACATCCACTCTTATACATGCAGCCACTCACAAATGAATTCACTCACCATACAAACAGTCACATGCATACTAAAATATCCATACAGCCACTGACATACCCACTTACTAACCCATATACCAGTCACACATCCGCTCACTCACCCATACAGCCACTGACACACCCACTCACTCACCCACACTATACCAATGCATCTACTCACTCACCCATACAGCTGCTCACATATCCACTTATATATCCATACAGCTATTTATACACCCACTCACACACATATTCATTTACTCATACAGTGACTCACAAACCCACTCACTCACCCATACAAGCACTCACACAGGAATGCACAGACCCAGACAACCCCTCACACATGCACTCACTCACCTATACAGGCACTCACACATCCACTCACTCACCATTACAGCTATTCCCATGCCCACTCACTCACCCATACATGACTCACACACTGACTCACTCATGCATACACCCACTCACACACACATTCACCCATACAGTTACTAACACATCCAGTCAATCATCTATGCACTAACTCGAACACCAACACAGAGAACAAAACATATTAACTTTTACAAAAATACATATAATATATCATTAATTATTCTTAAACAAGTACTGGTATTTCTAAAAAGAACCATTGTTTTTTTTTTCTTTTTAAAAACTTTTTCAAAATGAATTTGTATTTTCTAACGATTTTTTTGTTGTTTTTTTATTTCTTGAAAGAAAAATGTAAACATAGAGCTTGTTAATGGAAAGCAGAAAACTTGCACCAACAAGTGGGGGAAAAGAAACAACACTGGGGGGCATATTAGCAAGACCGGCGATAAAATTATCGCAGTTTTAGCGGCAGGAAACTGCCGCTAAAACGGCGATAATGGGCTTGCTAATATGCGTTATAGAATTCCAATAGAAGCCCAGGTTAGATGTGCAGGACATCTAACATCTGCTTCTATTGGAATTCTATAACGCATATTAGCAAGCCCATTATCGCCGTTTTAGCGGCAGTTTCCTGCCGCTAAAACGGCGATAATTTTATCGCTGGTCTTGCTAATATGCCCCTGAGTTTTTATGCTGGAAACAATAGCAAGGATAGATTGTTCCCCCATGCTCAATATTGCCTTACACTTGAGGCAAAACTGTCACCCATCTCCACCAGAATGTTTGCTGGTATCCCTCTCACTCACTGCTCTTTGAAGTCATATAGAGTGCATGGTGTGAAGACACTTCATCCTGGATGAAGTGCCACAGGAGTTTTTCTTTTCTGATCCTCTAGAGAGGATCTTATTGTAAACTGTGCATGTCACATTTTGGGCATTCACCTTCTTCTCTCCTGGTGGTATTGAGATAAAGGTCCAGAAAAAATCCAGGGAGGAGTTCCCGTGGTTCTCTGGAGTCTGAGGAGGACCAGATGCCATCCTTGAGATGAAAAAAAGGGACACAAACACCCCAAAAAAACTTAATTGTCAAACAGAATACAAAGCTGTCAAAAAACAGACACACACCAAACAAATGGAGGAAAAGGGGTGGGATCTTCCTCTTTTAATGATAGAAAGGAATTCAATCTATAAGATCCATTTGTTTCTGTGTCACATGGTATTCGTGAAGCCGTCACACTTATGTCACAACGATGTTGCTACTCTGAAAAATCTATTAAAATGACCTTTAAAATGTTTTTTCTCTACAATCATAGTACTTTTCCTACTTTCTAAGTAAACCTCTTACCTTAGACATACATTTTGAAGTGTCTATATATGTGTTTTTTTCTATTGGCAAAATTTGGCCGGAGTCACGACCACCCTGCAATGCCGGAAATACGTGCCAGCTCGGGTCGCAACAGTGTTGCAACTCTGGAAAATGCATTAAAGAAACTTGCATAATGCTTTTCTCTACAATTATACTACTTTCATTAATTTCTTAGTAAACCACTTACCTTGAACAAAGCCTTTAGTGTGTATATATATCTGTTTCAGTACTGCCAAAAGCACGAGAGATTCATGACCCCCACGTGAAGGGTCACAAATGATTACCCGCTCCCAAAATTACAAATATATATATATATATATATATATATATGCCAAGGTGTATTGAAGAATGAGTGGGTGTATAAGTGTCTGCATGTCAGCAGCTCCCCTTGTGCAAAAGCAATGCCGGCTGCCGCAGGAGGCGGGGAGCCAGCTGGGACCGTGGGGGCATTGGGGCTCCTCCCACGGTTCCCAACGCAAAGGGCCGGCCCCAGGGGATGGGGTCCCCGGGGCCAGAAGTGGCCCGGGAGGGGGGCCACGAGGCCCCCCTTCCCGTTAATTAAAATTAATATTTTTTTTAAAAAACAGAAAGGCCGGCCCCGGGGGATGGGGTTCCCGGGGCCATAATTGGCCTGATAAGGGGGGCCACCTCCCCAAAAAAATATTAAAAAAGAAGGCTGGCCAGGCCCCACGGGATGGGATCCCCAGGACCATAGTTATCCTCTGGAGGGGGGCCACGCGGCCCCCCTCCCCAAAATTAAAAAAAAAAACAACAAGACTGCCAGGCCCCAGGGGATGGGGTCCCCGGGGCCAAAAGTGGCCCAGGGAAGGGGGGCCACGGGGCCCTCCTTCCAGAAAATACCAAAAATTAAGGGGGAAAAAAATGGCAACTCGCCGGAGGCCCCGCCCCCTCCCTGCATGACTCTGCAAACGCTCCCCCTTACGCGTTCTAAGTTGGGGCATTAAGTCCCCTTGAATACTGGGGGGTCCCTGGGGGCCAACTAGCCCACCAGGTACCTCCAGTAAGCGCCACACAGCTGGATTACAGAGAGGTGGTCAGGGCTAGTTGACCCCCAGGGACCCTCAATATTCAAGGGCACTTAATTCCCCAACTTAGAATGCACCAGGGGGTGCGTTTGCAGAGTGGTGGGGAAAGGGGGCGTGGCCTTTGGCCACCTCTCAGCAATCCCACTATGTGGGGCTTACTGGAGATAAGAGGTAAGCTAGTTGGCCCCTAAAGGACCCCCAACAGTGAAGGGGACTTCAATCCCCATCCAAGAGCACTCCAGGGAGCGCATTTGCAGAGTGGTGGGCAGAGCGGGCGTGGCCTGCTATGAGAATTTAGCAATCCTGCTGTGTAGGACTTACTGGACGTAATAGGAGGGGTAGTTGGCCCCCAAGGATGTCCTTGGGGGCCAACTACCCCTCTTGTTACCTCCAGTAAGTCCCACACAGTGGTATTGCTAAGACGTCTTCGGAGGCCATGCCCCCCTTTCTCCACCACTCTGCAAACGCACCTCCTGGCAGACTACAGGATGGGGGATGAAGTCCAATTTACTCCTGTGGGACTTTGGGGGCCAAGAAGCCCTCCTGGTACCTCATGTAAGGCCCAGCACCCTTTCTCCACCACTCTGCAAACGCGACTACTAGTTAAAGAAGTGTTGAAATGTAATAGGTTTCGCATTTGCAAGAATTAGGGCTACTGGCGTTGTAAATGCAAACGTTTTTTACTAATGTTTTTTGGAGTGGAGTGGATGTACGTTGTGTGTAGTGGAATTATGTGGTATGTTGTGCAGTGAAATTATGTGGATAGAAAGTATGTGGTATTTAGTGTATAGGAATTATGTAGAGTGGGATTATGCGATATGGAGAGTAATTATGTGGTATGTTAGTCTGTGTTGTGGAGTGGTAACCTCAGGTTTAGTCTTCCTCGTTTCCATAGAAGCTCAACTATGAACTCAGTGAGACAAAAAAGAAGGAATCACTGAGGAGCACTTGTGGACCTAGTCAGAGGTATGAGCAGGGCCACTGGAATTATGTGACTGTTTGGCTGCACCGACTTTCGCACAGTTATACATTTCCTGCATTAGCCACATAATTCATCATCTGCTCCCTAATCTGCAGATTTGAACAAAAAAAAGCCTTGTTTCTAGCTCAAACGTTACCAAAAATACAGCGACAAGTGTTACAGCGTAGTGGAAGACCCTTTGCAAACCTAGAATGGTCACCTGTTACTTATTGCTATATGTGGGTGTTAAATTGGTACTAATGGTGTGCAAGCCACTCTTGTGTCCTTCTGCGCCTCTCTTGCCTCTTTCTGCATTTCTGTTGCTTCTCTCTGCACATTTCTTTCCTTTTCTGCACTTCTCTTGCCTCTTTCTGTAAATCTCTTGTACTTTCTGCACCTCTCTTCCCTCTTTCTGCACGTCTGTTGCCTCTTTCTGCACCTCATTTGCTTCTTTCTGTACCCCTTTTGCCTGTTTCTGCACCCCTCTTCCCTCTTTGTTCAACTCTCTTGCCTCTTTCTGCACCTCTCGTCCCTCTTTCTGCACCACTCTTGCCTCTTTCTGTACCTCTGTTCCTTCTTTCTTCACCTGTCTTGTCTCTTTCTGCACCCTTCGTGCCTCTTTCAGCACATCTCTTGCCTCTTTCTGCACCCCTCTTTTCTCTTT
This sequence comes from Calotriton arnoldi, assembly GCA_963921515.1. Lineage (NCBI taxonomy): Eukaryota > Metazoa > Chordata > Amphibia > Caudata > Salamandridae > Calotriton > Calotriton arnoldi. Next base: position 266,200 of record CAWUFW010012752.1, read on the forward strand.
CTGCACCTCTCTTGCCTCTTTCTGTACTCCTGTTCACTCTTTCTGCACCTTTCCTGCCTGTTTCTGCACCTCTCTTGCCTCTTTCTGTACCTATGTTGCCTCTTTCTGCACTATTCTTACCTCTTTCTGCACCTTTCCAGCCTGTTTCTGCACCTCTCTTGCCTCTTTCTGTGCCTCTGTTGCCTCTTTCTGCACTTCTCTTGCTCTTTCTGCACCCTTCGCGCCTCTTTCAGCACCTCTGTTGCTTCTTTCTGCACTTCTCTTCCTTCTTTCTGCACCCCTTGTGCCCTTTTCTGCACCTCTGTTGCTTCTTTCTGCACTTCTCTTGGTTCTTTCTGCACCCCTCTTGCCTTTTTCTACACCTCTGTTGCTTCTTTCTGCACTTCTATTGCCTCTTTCTGCACCCTTCGTGCCTCTTTCAGCACCTCTCTTGCCTCTCTCTGCACCCCTCTTTTCTCTTTCTGTACCTCTGTTGCCTCTTTCTGCACTTTTCTTGCCTCTTTCTGCACCTCTCTTGCCTCTTTCTGTACCTCTGTTGCCTCTTTCTGCACTTCTCTTGCTCATTCTGCACCCTTCGCGCCTCTTTCAGCACCTCTGTTGCTTCTTTCTGTACTTCTCTTCCTTCTTTCTGCACCCCTACTGCCTCTTTCTGTACCTCTATTGCCTCTTTGTGCACCCCTCCTACCTTTTTCTGCACCCCTCTTGCCTCTTTTTGAACCTCTGTTGGTTCTTTCTGCACTGCTCTTGCTTCTTTGTGCTCCTTACTTGCCTCTTTCTGGACTTCTCTTGCTTCTTTCTACACCTGTGTTGCTTCTTTCAGCAATTCTCTTGCCTCTTTCTGCACTTCTCTTACTTCTTTCTGCACCACTCCTGCCTCTTTCCGTACCTCTGTTGCTTCTTTCTGCACTTCTCTTGCCTCTTTCTGCACCCTTCGTGCCTCGTTCAGCACCTCTGTTGCTTCTTTCTGCACTTCCCTTCCTTCTTTCTGCACCCCTCATGCCTCCTTCTGCACCTCTGTTGCTTCTTTCTACACTGCTCTTGCCTCTTTCTGCATCCCTTTGCCTCTTTGAGCACCTCTTTTGCTTCTTTCTGCACTTCTCTCTCCTTTTTCTGAACCCTTCTTGCCTCTTTCTGCACCTCTGTTGCTTCTTTCTGCACTTCTATAGCCTCTTTCTACACCTCTCTTGCTTCTTTCTGCACGTCACTTGCCTCTTTCAGCACCTCTGTTGATTTTTTCTGCAGATCTCTTACCTTTTTCTGCACCTCACTTGCCTCTTTCAGCACCTCTGTTGCTTTTTTCTGCAGATCTCTTGCCTCTTTCTGCACCCCTCTTTTCTCTTTCTGCACCTCCCTTGCCTCTTTCTGTACCTCTGTTGCCTCTTTCTGCACTTCTCTTGCTCTTTCTGCACCCTTCGCGCCTCTTTCAGCACCTCTGTTGGTTCTTTCTGCACTGCTCTTGCTTCTTTCTGCACCTCTGTTGCTTCTTTCTGCACTTCTATTGCCTCTTTATGTACCCCTCTTTTCTCTTTCTGCACCTCTCTTGCCTCTTTCTGTACCTGTGTTGCCTCTTTCTGTACTTCTCTTGCTCTCTCTGCACCCTTCGCGCCTCTTTCAGCACCTCTGTTGGTTCTTTCTGCACTGCTCTTTCTTCTTTCTGTACCTCACTTGCCTCTTTCTGCACTTCTCTTGCTTCTTTCTGCACTGCTCTTGCCTCTTTCTGCATTCCTCTTGCCTCTTTGAGCACCTCTTTTGCTTCTTTCTGCACTTCTCTCTCCTTTTTCTGCTCCCTTCTTGCCTCTTTCTGCACCTCTGTTGCTTCTTTCTGCACTTCTATTGCCTCTTTCTACACCTCTCTTGCTTCTTTCTGCACGTCATTTGCCTCTTTCAGCACCTCTGTTGCTTTTTTCTGCAGATCTCTTGCCTTTTTCTGCACCTCACTTGCCTCTTTCAGCACCTCTGTTTCTTTTTTCTGCAGATCTCTTGCCTCTTTCTGCACCCCTCTTTTCTCTTTCTGCACCTTTCTTGCCTCTTTCTGTACCTCTGTTGCCTCTTTCTGCACTTCTCTTGCTCTTTCTGCACCCTTTGCTCCTCTTTCAGCTCCTCTGTTGGTTTTTTCTGCACTGATCTTGGTTCTTTCTGCGCCTCTGTTGCTTCTTTCTGCACTTCTGTTGCCTCTTTATGCACCCCTCTTTTCTCTTTCTGCACCTCTCTTGCCTCTTTCTGTACCTCTGTTGCCTCTTTCTTCACTTCTCTTGCCCTTTCTGCACCCTTCGCGCCTCTTTCAGCACCTCTGTTGGTTCTTTCTGCACTGCTCTTGCTTCTTTCTGCACCTCACTTGCCTCTTTCTGCACTTCTCTTGCTTCTTTCTAAACCTCTGTTGCTTCTTTCATCAATTCTCTTGCCTCTTTCTGCACTTCTCTTCCTTCTTTCTGCACCCCTCCTGCCTCTTTCTGTACCTCTCTTGCCTCTTTGTGCACCTCTCCTACCTCTTTCTGCACCCCTCCTGCCTCTTCTGTACCTCTCTTGCCTCTTTCTGCACCTCTCTTGCCTCTTTATGCACTTCACTTGCTTCTTTCTGCACCTTTTTTGCAACTTTCTGCACCTTGTTGCTTCTTTCTGCACTTCTCTTGCCTCTTTCTGCACCTCTGAGTTAGAGGTAGTTTTAATCCCCCTGCCCTATTATGTACTAGGGCCTTACAGGGGGGTCATGCCAATCACAGGGGTACCCCAACCCATAGTGAAACCTAGTGTATGTAGGTGTTTTCACTGTATTCTAAGTGTCTTTCAGCATAGTACTGGCACTGGGCCTGGTTAGTCAGAGTCAGTTACCACCAGTACCAGTCAGCAAAAAGTTGGGGGCACAGGATGACTTTGCAACAAGGCCTCTTTCTGCACCTCTGTTGGTTCTTTCTGCATATCTCTTGCTTCTTTCTGCACTTTTCTTCGTCTTTCTGGACTTCTGTTGCCTCTTCCTGCATTTCTCTTGCTTCTTTCTACACATTTCTTCCTCTTTCTGCACATGTCTTACCTCTGTAGGCATAGTTAGAAATTAGCATTTAAAAAACCTTTGAAATTCACTGAAAAAACCATAGGTTTCAGGGACGTTATAGTTAGAAATTAGCATTTAAAAAACCATAGAAATTCACTGGAAAAAACACAGGTTTCAGGGACGTTATAGTTAGTTGGACATTTCACTCGTACAAAACCAGAGAAATTCGGCTGTTATAGTTAGTTAAGCTAACTATAACTCGCGCCCCCGCAATGCACTGCTGATGACATCACATATTACATCACTCATGACATGGTCAGTGACATCACTGATGACATCACTGATGACATCTCAAATGACATCACTGATGACATCACTGATGACATCATCCACGTGATAATCTGATGCACCTCCTCACAGTCTAATATAACCTTTGATACACCCACTCTAAAATACAGACTGCCATTCTCGAAACCATAGACACACCAATACCAGTTACTACATACCCAATCACTGATTCCTAGGTCTACACACACATCCACTCCTTCATCCATACAGTCACTCATAAATGCAGTCACTCATCAATACAGCCACTATCATATGTACTCATACACCCATACAGACACTCACACACCACCACTCACTCATAGAGTTACTCACACAGCTAGTCAGTCATGCAAAGAATCAATCACACTCCCATTTACTCACCTACACAGTTATACACACACCACCTCACTTATTTATACAGATACTAACACATACTTACTCTCTTATACAATTACTGACAAAGCACACACTCATCCATACAGCCACTTTCACAATCACTCACTCTCACATATAATCATTTATATACTCCAACACTCGCATATACTGCCTTTCAGATATGTAGTTACTCACACATGTACCACTGAGACATCCATTCACTCACCAACACAGCTATACACACACTCACCCACCCATACAGCCCCTCACAGATGCACTCTTGAACCCATACACCCATTGAATCACCCACTCACACATCCATGCAGGGAGTCACACACACCCCACCCACCCACACAGACACTGAGGCACCCATTCAGGTACTCAGACAACCAATCAAAAACCCATATGTAGGCACTCATGTAGCTACTCACCAACCCAAGCAGCCACTTACACACCAACTGACAGACTGATACAGACATTCATACAGATTAATCAGCCACCCATGTATTATTAAGACACGTTTGATCACTCACTTATACATTCAGTCATACACTTATTAAATCATCCATTCAGACACTCATATACCCACTCATTCTTCAATACACCTTGGCATATATATATAACACATATTTAAACTTCTTAGAAACACCTAGTCACTGGATGATGTCATCAGTGATGTAATCAGAGATTTCATCAGTGATGTCACTGACCATGTCATGAGTGATGTAATATGTGATGTCATCAGCAGTGCATTGCGGGGCGCGAGTTATAGTTAGCTCAACTAACTATAATGGCCGAATTCTCTCTGGTTTTGTACGAGTGAAATGTCCAACTAACTATAACGTCCCTGAAACCGGTGTTTTTCAGTGAATATATATATATATATATATATTCACTGAAAAAAACCATAGGTTTCAGGCACGTTATAGTTAGAAATTAGCATTTAAAAAACCTTACCAATTCACTGAAAAACCATAGGTTTCAGGCACGTTATAGTTAGAAATTAGCATTTAAAAAACCTTTGAAATTCACTGAAAAAACCATAGGTTTCAGACACGTTATAGTTAGAAATTAGCATTTAAAAAACCTTTGAAATTCACTGAAAAAACCATAGGTTTTAGGGACAGTTATAGTTAGTTGGACATTTCACTCGTACAAAACCATAGAAATTCCCCCGTTATAGTTAGTTCAGCTAACTATAACTCGCGCCCCGCAATGCACTGCTGATGACGTCACATATTACATCACTCATGACATGGTCAGTGACATCACTGATGACATCACTGATGACATCTCAAATGACATCACTGATGACATCATCCAGTGACTGTGTTTCTGTAAAGTTTAAATATTTTTAATATATAGGGAAAGGTGTATTGAAGAATGAGTGGGTGTATAAGTGTGTGGATGAAGGATTTAGTAGGTGCGTGACTGACTCTATAAGTGAGTGATTAAACGTATCTTACTGAATGCAAGGGTTAGTGACTAAACTGGGTGAATGTCTGTAACTGTCTGTCTATTGCTGTGTAAGTGGCTGCATAGGTTTGTGAATAGCTACATGAGTGTCTATATGAGTTATTGATTGGTTGTCTGAGTATCTGTATGGGTGCCTGAGTGTTTGTGTGGGTGGGGTGTGTGCGACTCTGTGCATAGATGTGTGAGTGGGTGATTCACTGAGTGGATGGTTTCAAGAGTGCATCTGTGATAGGCTGTATGGGTGGGTAAGTGTGTGTAAGAGTGTGTTAGTGAGTGAATGTATGTCCCAGTGGTACATGTGTGAGTAACTACATATGTGAAAGGCAGTATATATGTGTGTTTGAGTATATAAATAGCTATAAGCGAGAGTGTGTGATTGTGAGAGTGACTGTATGGATGAGTGTGTGCTTGTATCAGTGATTGTATAAGAGCGTAAGAATGTGCTAGTATTTGTATGAGTAAGTGAGCTGGTGTGTGTATAACTGTATAGGTGAGTAAATGGAAGTATGTTTAATTATTTGCATGACTGACTAGGTGTGTGAGTACCTCTATGGATGAGTGGCGGTGTTTGAGTGTCTATATAGGAGTATGAGTGCATATGATAGTCCTGTACTGAGTGACCGTAAGTATGAGTGACTGTACGGGTGAGTGAGTGGATGTGTGTGTAGACCTAAGAATCAGTGAGTGGGTATGTAGTTATTGGTGTTGGAGTGTCTATGGTTTTGCGAATGGCAGTCTGTAATTTAGAGTGGGTGTATCAAAGGTTATATTAGGGTGTGAGGAGGTGCATCAGATTATCACATGGATGATGTCATCAGTGATGTCATCAGTGATGTCATTTGAGATGTCATCAGTGATGTCATCAGTGATGTCACTGGCCATGTCATGAGTGATGTAATATGTGACGTCATCAGCAGTGCATTGCGGGGGCGCGAGTTATAGTTAGCTGAACTAACTATAACGGGGGAATTTCTATGGTTTTGTACGAGTGAAATGTCCAACTAACTATAACTGTCCCTAAAACCTATGGTTTTTTCAGTGAATTTCAAAGGTTTTTTAAATGCTAATTTCTAACTATAACGTGTCTGAAACCTATGGTTTTTTCAGTGAATTTCAAAGGTTTTTTAAATGCTAATTTCTAACTATAACGTGCCTGAAACCTATGGTTTTTTCAGTGAATTTGTAAGGTTTTTTAAATGCTAATTTCTAACTATAACGTTCCTGAAACCTATGGTTTTTTTCAGTGAATTTCAAAGGTTTTGTAAATGACAATTTTTTAATTGTATTAATTGTTATATTTATTTTTTTGATACTGATTTACAACATTTTTTTCAACTATTTATTTTTAGATATTTTATTTTTTAAATTACATTGTAATTACATTATACATTACATTACAAAATATACTTTCTCAGAATGAATTACTTTAGTTTAAATACTTTGCAAATAGGCAATAGACTTTTAAGTACAGTAGTTACAGTTGTTGCAATGGGCAACACAATTTCAAACACAATGCAACATTGAGCTCAATGTGAATTTCTAGTTAAATGCAATTAGTTACTTTATGGATTACTTTTTCTAACCACAGGACTGGATCCTAGATTCAGTCCTGGGACATCTCCTGTAAACAGTTGAGTAAAAGCGTTTTGGTTACAGTAGTGATTTTTAAGGAATATTATTGTATTTTAAAAGTTGACACTTAGAAACTTTTTCACATAGAATCACCAATGTTATCCTATGGGAGGAAATTCACTTAGCAGGTAAGTAGTGTTATCGTTACTTTTTCTTACTCAGTGGTGGATCCTGTATCCAGCACTGGTGCATCTCCTGAAAACAGTTGAAAGAATGCGTTTAAGTCATACAGGCGATTTTTAAGGAATATTTGTAGTTTGTAAAAATCGACACTTTGAAACTTTTCTGCTGAAAACCAGACAATGGATTCCAATGGAAGGAAATACAAGTTACTGGTAAGTACGGTTAGAATTACTTTTCAGGGTCAGTGCTGGGCTAAAAGATGCAGCACTGGGTTCTCTCCTGATAACAGGTGAGTGAATCGGAATTCGTAGTTCAGCTGATTTTAGAGGAATATTATAAAGTTCCAAAACTCCACACTTAGAAGAATTTCCAAGTGAAACCAGTCAATGTTAGCCTATGGAAGGAAATTCAAGTTACTGGTAAGTACGGTTAAAATTACTTTTCAGGATCAGTACTGGGCTCAAAGATGCAGCACTGAGGTCTCTCCTGATAACAGGTGAGTAAATCGGAATTCGTAGTTCGGCTGATTTTAGAGGAATATTTGTATGTTTCAAAAATCGACACTTTGAAACTTTTCTGCTGAAAACCAGACAATGGATTCCTGTGGAAGGAAATACAAGTTACTGGTAAGTACGGTTAGAATTACTTTTCAGGGTCAGTGCTGGGCTAAAAGATGCAGCATTGGGTTCTCTCCTGATAACAGGTGAGTAAATCGGAATTCGTAGTTCAGCTGATTTTAGAGGAATATTTGTATGTTTCAAAAATCGACACTTAGAAACTTTTTCAGCAAAAAGCAGGCAATGATATCCTATGGAAGGAAATTCAAGTTACTGGTAAGTACGGTTAAAATTACTTTTCAGGATCAGTACTGGGCTGAAAGATGCAGCACTGCGGTCTCTCCTGATAACAGGTGAGTAAATCGGAATTCGTATTTTGGCTGATTTTAGAGGAATATTATAAAGTTGCAAAACTCCACACTTAGAAGAATTTCCAAGTGAAACCAGTCAATGTTAGCCTATGGAAGGAAATTCAAGTTACTGGTAAGTACGGTTAAAATTACTTTTCAGGATCAGTACTGGGCTCAAAGATGCAGCACTGAGGTCTCTTCTGATAACAGGTGAGTAAATCGGAATTCGTAGTTCGGCTGATTTTAGAGGAATATTTGGACAATGGTGAAGGGAGGGGGCGGGGCCTGAGGTGACATCTGTGCAAACGCGCCCCATGGCGCGTTTTAAGTTGGGGGATTAAGTCCCCTTGAATCATGAGGGTCCCTGGGGTCCAACTAGCCCACCCTGTACCTCCAGTATGCGCCAGGGAGCTGCGTTGCAGAGAGGTGTTCAGAGGCCACGCCCTTTTGCACCTCTCTGCAACGCAGCTCTGTGGCGCTTTCTGGACGTACCTGGTGGGCTAGTTGGCCCCAGGGACCCTCAGGATTGAAGGGGATTTCATTCCCCATCTTAAAATGCGCCACAGGGCCTGTTTGCACACATGTCACCTGAAGCCACGCCCTCCCTTCACCACTGTGCAAACGCGCCCCGTGGCGCGTTTTAAGTTGGGGAATGAAATCCACTTCAATCCTGAGGGTCCCTGGAGTCCAACTAGCCCACCATGTACCTCCAAAAAGCGCCACAGAGCTGTGTTGCAGAGAGGTGTAAAAAGGGGCATGGCCTCTGTACACCTCTCTGCAACGCAGCCCCCTGGCGCATACTGGAGGTTCCTGGTGGGCTAGTTGGCCCCCAGGGACCCCCAGTATTCAAGGGGAATTCGTTCCCCATCTGCAAACGCGCTAGGGGGCGCGTTTGCAGAGTGGTGAAAGAAGGGGGCGTGGCCTCCGGCGCGATGCCGGTGTTTTTGTTTTTGTTTTTTTTTTAAAGAAGGGGGGCTGTGTGGCTCCCCTTCTATTTCTAATTTATTGGTCCTGGGGACCCCATCCCCCAGGGCCTGCCCCCTATTTATTTAAAAACAAAAACAATTTGGAAGGGGGCCGCGTGGCCCCCTCCCGAGGCCTTAATCGGCCCCGGGGACCCCATCCCACGGGGCATGGCCTTTTTTTTTTTTTTATTGTTTTTGAGGGGGGCTGCGTTGCCCCCCTCCTCAGGCCACTTATGGCCCCGGGGACCCCATCCCCCGGGGCCGGCCTTTGTTGTTTTTTTTTTTTGGGGGAAGGGGGCCGCGTGGCCCCCCTCCCGGGCCACTACTTGCCCCGGGGACCCCATCCCCCGGGGCTGGCCCTCTCCGTTGGGGACTATGGGGGGGTCCCCAATCCCCCCACAGTCCCGCCAGCTCCCCGCGTCCCTTGGGAGCCGGCATTGCTTTTCCACATGGGGAGCTGCTAAGATGCAGCTACCCATGTGGAAAGCAATTGCTTTGGATATTAGGCGAGAGCAGGTTTCCCTGCTCTTGCTTCCAATATCCAAAGCAGTTTGCTATGACAGGACGGGAGCCGCGAGGCTCCCGTCCTGTCATAGCAAACTACAGTGTCCCGGGGTTAGGCACCCGGGACACTGCAGGAGCCGGCCCTGGGGGGTGGCGGTCCCCAGGGCCATCAAGGGCTTCCAGGAGGGGGCCGCGCGGCCCCCTCCCTTGAATTGCACATCCCCGGGGAGGTGGTGGTCCCCGGGGCTCTGGGGTCCGTAACGGACCCCACATTTATTTTCTATGTGCCCCGGGAGGTGGTAGTCCCCGGGCATGTGGGGGCTGGAGCCCCCCACACGTTATTTAAAATTTTAAAAAGAAGTTCCGGGGGTGGCGGTCCTCGGGGCTGTGGGAGGGCAGGAGAGCCCTCCCCCACCATTTTATTTTATTAAGCCCCGGGGGTGGCGGTCCTCGGGCTTGGGGGCCTTAGAGGCCCCCCATATAAACAATAAACCCACCCTTCGCATGCCCCCGGGACTTGGGCCACCCGGGGGCAAATTTGCATCGAAGCGCGGGAGACCGCGCTTCGATTCTTTTTTTTTTCGGCAGGATCCGCGCACCCTGAGCGCATCCTGCGGATTTTTGTAAAAAAAAAAATGCTTTTTTCTGCCCAGGGGGTCCTTGTGGGACCCCCTGAGCAGACCTAGGGGTCAGGGTGTTTCTACCCTGCCCCCTTTTGCACTTTGCGCACTTGTTTCTGTCCCTCGGTTCTACCGAGGATAAAAATGGCTGCCAACACTTCCTGATTTGGAGTGTTGACAGCCAATTAGCATGCAGCTCGTGATCGGGAGGGTGCGCGAATCCGACGCGGCCATAGATATATATGTCATTTTCATTTTGATTTTCACAGGAACTACTGAACGGATTTACACCATTTAACAAAAGGGTTCTTTCTGAACCAAGAACTACCTCTTTGCCAAATTTGGTGTAATTCCGTTCAGCAGTTCGGTCTGTAGCCGTGGCTAAAGTTTCCTATGGGAAAATTAATGGGGAAAACACGTTTTGGGACCCCCCTTTTTTCTCGGCCCCCGCTTAACGAATCACCCCGATACTTTCAGGGTAGGAGCGGACCGGAGCGGGCCATAAAGTTTGAAAATTTCGCGAAGATTCGTCAACCGACGCAAGAGTTATTTCAAATAGAATGTTGCGGATTTCCTATGGAAAATAGGTCCTAACTATAACTATCTACTGGCGACCGCCAGTAGATAATATATATGTATATATATATATATATAAATATATGGCAATGATAATCCTTTTTCCACTGTAAAGAGAAATCCAGCCTCATCAACAGGCTCGTATTTTGATGAATCTGTATTGTATTTGGCAAAAGAAAACAGACTCGTTTCGACCTGCGTCAGTCTTGACCAAGACCGAAGCAGGTCAAAACGCGTGTTTTCTTTTGCCAAATACAATACAGATTCATCAAAATACGAGCCTGTTGATGAGGCTGGATTTCTCTTTTTTTAGCTACCTTGAATAAATTATTGTGGACTTACTTGGAGTGTGGGCATCCTTCCTTGCGGCGCGGCTGCGCTTACAAGGATATTTCAGCATATATATATATATATAAGGGTGGCGGAATTTGCGTAGTTGCGTTATGCAAAATTCTGCAAAACGGTAAAAAATCTCCGCGAGCACGCAGAATTCTGCGAGCACGCGGAATTGCTTGTTCCGTCCGTTCGCGATGCATTTTTCCTGTTCGGGGACGCTGTTTGCATGTTCGGGGGGAAATATCTCGCGAACTTGCCCATGCGGTCGCCTATAGGCGCGGCCATCTTGTTTCACTTGTCCCGCCCACTCGCGATGCGTGTTTCCTGTTCACGAACGCAGATGTCCGATGGCGTTCGCACACTCTCGCGGGATCGCGCGAACGGATAGGAAAACTCGGCGGCAAACGCAGGGATCCCGGTAAGTCACTACCGCGAACACGCATTTTGAAAGCGCGAACAAGGAAAAAATTCCGCTACGCAGCGGGTCGCGGAATTTTTGGCAATTCCGCATTCTCCGCGGAACGCGGAATTGCCAAAATTTCGCAAATTCCACGAGCAGAACGGAATTTACCGCCCAGGCCTATATATATATATATATATACAACCATATTACTGTAGACACCTCACAACCTTCCTAAAAACCTTTTAAAATAACCAAACATTTGAGGGACGTTACAGTGAGGAATTCGAATTTTGAAAAAACAGAGTAAAGTTAGGAAATATGTTTTTTCACAGAAAAAAAAGGTTACAGGAACGTTATAGTTAGGCTCACAGTTCACTTATACAAAACCATAGAAATTCAGCAGCTATTACCTGAGCTAACTATTACTTACACCCCCGCAATGCACTGCTTATGACCTCACATATTTCATCACTCATGACATGGTCAGTGACATCACTCATGACATCTCAAATGACATTACTGATGACATCATCCATTGAGTGTAAGTATTTTGCAAGAGTTTATGATTGTTAAACACATATACTAAGGCACTACAAAAGATAAAGTAGTATACTAGGTGTACTACTAATGAGTGATACTACTTCTAATATATATTATGCGAGTGGCTGTGCGACTGTATGCATTCTTGTGTGTGTGAGTGACTGTATGGATGTATACGTGGGTGTGTGAGTAGCTGTGTGGGTGAGTGAGATGCTGTGTGGGTGGCTGTAATGGTGAGTGAGTGGCTGTGTGAGTGGCTCAATGGGTGGGTAAGTGGGTGTGTAGTGACTGCATGTGGGGTGAGTGGGTGTCTAAATGGCTATATGAGTGAGTGACTGGGTGTGTAAGTGAATGTATAGATGAGTGAGTATCTGTTTGAGTGATTGTTTGGTTAAGGGAGTTGGTGTGTGAGTGGCTGTATTGGAGATTGAGTGTCTGTGTGAATGGCTGTATGGGTGAGAAAGCGGATGTGTGAGTGATTGAATGGATTTGTGAATGGGTATATAAGTGGTTGTTTTTCCCTTCATGTGTTGATTGATAATGTCAGGTAATATGGCAGTTTGTATCATTATTCATAATTGCTCTTATATATTGCATTATACATTTTTAAACTTTTAGCTTTGTACTTCCAATGCAGCATTTCCTCAAGGGCAGGATAACCTAAATATCGCATTTTCTGTCATGCAAGTTTAATTGCATAAAATCTTCTTTTCTCTTCTTTCCCTCGGAATTTTGGTGAATCTCCCTATATTTACAGGCTAGGCATTGTGAGCAATCATTGAAACCTCAAATCTGATTACATTTTTCATTGCTGTCTTCATAAGATATTCACTTCCCATTAAATAGCCTTTCATGGAAGATATCTTTCTGTATGTTATTAAAGGGCATTGGGGCACCTGATTTCCTATTACCGGATAGTTGAACATAAAGTTCCAGCTTTTTCTACTATTTTGGCCATTTTATTGCGTTGGATATTAAATGTGGTAATGAATCTAGATCCATTGCTCTCTTTATTCTTTCCTTTCTCTTTTTTCCTAGATTTCTTGGTGTTTGAATAGAATCTTCTCTCTGGTTACTTTATCTGTTTGCTCAGGTGCTTACTGGTGTGTATTAGCTGTGCACCCCCTTTTTAACAATTGACACGTAATGATGGCTTGTTCTTCTTGTAATACATTTAAATCACTGCATATTCTCCTTGCCTTCAACATCTCACATTATGATATGTTTTGTTTTAATGGTTCAGGGTAGAAACTTAAAGCATGTAACATGCAATTCCCTGCTGTTGGTTTTCTAAAGACAGATGTACTAATTTGTTTTTTAGACTTTTAATTTATTTTCAGAACAGGTCATCAAATCACAGTGCAATTGTTCAGTACATAAGAAAGGCATAGTAGTTAACACATACTGTTGTTTAGTTGGCTGTCATTGGGAAACCGAAGCCATAGAGACAGATATACATATAAATATCCGTTCATCTACCCAGGGCAATCAGTGTGTCCACCCCAAGTCATCTGCGTCTAGAGTCCCCCATGTCCACAATCCTCGTTCCAGCTCTCCTGCACCTTTTCCAATTTTTTGGGGCACCCTCTACTCTGATAGACCACTCTCTCAGCCTGCTGACACCAATCTGTGCCCTTCTCCCAATCAGCAATTACTGGAGTCATAGGGGATCTTCATGTTCATGCCACATTCAGTTTTGCTACGCCAGCTCCCACCGCCAACCACAGCCTTGGGTTTTTGGGCCAAGCAAGTTTCCCGTGTATGTGAAGGAGGAGCCATTTAGCACTATTGGGACCCTCAAGCTTAGGACCCTGGACATCACCCATGTTACCCCTTCCCCGAATGTCTGTATAACAGGACAGGTCCGCAGGGTATGAATTAAGGTGCCCTCTTGCCCACAGAGTGTACTGATTTTTTGATCTACAATCTTGATTTTTGCATCCAAAATTTCAACCACTGATTCTATTGTTCTCATTAATGAAGATTCAACCTCTTTTCTGGTCCTATTTCAAATTAAGAAAGGGTGATCTATGAATCTCAGCCATAGAATTACCTTATTTTCCATTATTTCTTGATTAACTGTTTTGAGTGCCTGCTCCTCCCATCAACCCATATGCAGATTTGCATAGCTTGGGGCAAAACAGGTGCCCATAGCTGTTCCTTGTAATTGTCTGAATATATGATTGTTTAACGCAAATATGTTCTGTGTCAAACATAAATGGATCATTTTCAACAGCATTTCATTGTGTCTTTATAGTCGCATTGTCTTTTTTCAAATAATGCTTTGTTGCCCTTATGCTATGCTCATGAGATATACTTGTGTATAACAAGGTGACATTAAGTGTTACCAAAATACCTGTTTTTTCCCATTCAATGTCATAAATTCTTCTTTAAAAATCAGTTGTATCCTTAAGGTAAGCTGGTGATGCTTGAACCAATGGTCCAAGGAAGGAATCTATGTACTTGGAGACATTCACAAGCATATTGCACCTTTCAGAAATGATTGGTCTCCCCAAGGACCTCACAGTATTCTTGTGTACCTTTTCGAGTAAATACAAGGTTGGGACACTTGGATGATCCACTCTCAAAAACATGTATTCATCTTTTGTTAATAAGACTCACTCATACCAGTCCTGCAAAAGAATAAAACATTTCCCTTTATTCTGTTGTATTTCGTTTGATCAATACGTTCATAGCATATACCATCATGCAACTGGCGTTCTGGTTCTTCAACATAGAGGTTTACAGGCCATAACATGACATTCTCCACCTTGTCCAAAGATTTTATTACAGTCTTCAATACATGTTTCAATCAATTAAATACTTCAAACAACATTCTGCCATGTCTGTTCTTAACCTCAGTCAATTTAGGCATTTTCTTCAAGCCTTTAATTACTAGGTCACGAAAGATGTTAATGGAATCAAGGGGTGTTTAAGGCCTAAATTAAGATTTAGGTTTAAAGTCCGTACTTGCACAGTCACTTATATTCATCCCAATTGCCATAATTTCAGTTGTTAACCTTCATCTGGACATGTGTCCCTTTCTAAATTTTCCAAAGTACACATGAATTCCATGCCCATGTCAATGTCCATGTCCATGTCACCTATTTAAAGGTTACTGGCCACAGAGCTGTCACTCTTACCCATGTCATCTCTGTTATGTTACAGTGTGTTTCACTAACTTCAATTTCCATATGAATATAAAAATATCACTTCTCGTTTGCATGTAATCAAAACATGTTATATAAATATATAGCCCAATTGACAAATCTTCAGGAAACATTCCCAAATAATGTTCCTTCCAATTCAGCTCCTTCCGTCAAATGGGGGCCAAGAAAAAGAGTTGTCTCAAAACATTTTCCCCATTACTTTTTTCTTGGAGAAACTAGACATAGCTGCAGTCCAAACAAATGAATGGAATTACACCAAATATGGCAGAAAGCAAGATCTTGGCCAAGAAATGCTATCTGCATAATTTTGCATATTGTATAGGCTTCTCTTATTTCTGTATTCGTGTTGGCCGTCAATGAATGCTAGACGAAACTAGAGTCATTCAGCTTTCCCTCTGACCAAATAAAGAAGATGAAGATGCCCCCACGTTTGCACTTTGCATACTATTTTGCACATGCTGGCAACATTAGTATTTAGCCAAATTAATTCTGTATGTACTGATTGCATATGATTGATTATCCTGCCTGCATTTTTTAGGTTATTTATTGTGTTTTGAATTATAACTTTTAATGACCTTTATGGTTTTTATTGACTAATAAACGAATAATTACTACTACTGCTAATAATTACAGTCGTATCCAATGTGCACGAACTCATGTGACTAGCACCCAAGATCAGAGGATGACATCTAAAAAGCACCTAAAACAGTGAAATATTCCAGTATACTAAGGAATTCGGGAGAACCAGGAGAGCACGGTCTTTCTAAAGGAATGAAGGACTACTGTATGTGTTAGCATATCTTTTCTTTACCATTTCTAAAGATAATAAGAATAAGCAAAGTAATCGATGTTATCTTTTAACCCTTTCCATGCGTCCGTCGGCCAACGGCCGTCGCGAGCACTACCTCCGTAGTGCTGCGCACGTCCGTTGGCCGATGAGGCCCCGCCCACTCAATCAAACCGCCGCACCGCGGCGGAATTGCCGCCGCGGTTAAGCGGTTACAAAAGAGTGTCGAGCTATTGGTGTTGTGAATGCTTGTTTCCTTTGGCAGAGTCAAATGCTTTCTGCTAATACTGTTTAGCACTGGAAACAACAGAAAAAGGAAGAAAAAAAATGTTATTGATATTGCTAATCCTGTATGGTGTTGGCGAAGAAAGGAAAAAAAGCAAAGATATACATGCACACATACGTCATCACACATGAGCCATGCATATGTTATGACACCACTGAAGCCCCAACATGATGATATCTACATAGGCATATCTCGCCAAAGCATGCCCGCGCATATTTGTTGACAAAGTGATTGATCATTTTGTTTTTACAAATTTAGCGCGTACTGTGGGCGCCCAACATAACATGGTGTAGCAAAATAAGTGTAAATATTGAAAGTGCGCTCACAGAAGAAAGAAATGCCCCGATACTAAATTACAGTTCATCACAACACAAAACTTCTCGGGTCTGCAGTGAAAGAAGAGTGAAAGAAAGTGAAGAACTGTGAAAATATGTCTCTCAAAAAAGCCCCTCTGGGGAGCACTCCCTTTCAGGACGAATGCCCTCACCCACCATAGGTGGCATGCTTCATCATATGGGCCTCTCCTCCCAGTGGGAACACCTAGTCCCACTGAGGGCTACAACTACCTCACTGTGAGGTAGGAGCTCTGGGATGTTTTCAATACTACCCTCAGGTATTTAAGGATGTTAAAATCCCATATGTGAATTTCAGGTGTTGTGAGGGTGCAGCGCTGGATGTAATAAAAAATGTAAGTGAAGCTAAAACTACCTACTGAGGTCAAAAAATCTTTTTATTGGCTTGTCCACACTGGCAGGATTAAAAAGCAATATAGAGCAGTTTAATTTAAACTGCTACATAGGTACAATCGGTCAACATGTTTCAGCTTATTTGGTCTATATCAGTACCCAAGCTTTCTTCAGGACCAAATTAATAGTGCTGCTGCAATAGTCAAAAAATATATAATAAGAAAAAGTAATACTAGACCAGTAATCCAATATGAATATTCGGTACTACTGGAACTTATCTGTAAATTGAGAGACATAAAACATAGTCACAGACCAACCACCATTATAATATAATGATGTTATTATTTACATTAAAAGGTCATGGAAAATTGACATGTCCCTGCAGTGCCCGTTTGGTGCATCTCATAACTCCACTCACCCTTGTTGAGGGATAAAGAAACCCGCCTGTACCTGGCAACAACTCAGGGAAGGGGCCCCGCTCTAAAGAGACAACAAAAAGCGGCATGTAATATACCCTCTGTATATGCAATGTAATAAAACAATGACAGGATGCTTAAACTTCTAGAAAAAATCTCTGACCAAGATGTATCACTTGGCCCCCTTCCCTGAGTTGTTGCCAGGTACAGGCGGGTTTCTTTATCCCTCAACAAAGGTGAGTGGAGTTATGAGATGCACCAAACGGGCACTGCAGGGACATGTCAATTTTCCATGTCCGTTTAATGTAAATGATAACATCATTATATTATAATGGTGGTTGGTCTGTGACACTATGTTTTATGTCTCTCAATTTACAGATAAGTTCCAGTAGTACCGAATATTCATATTGGATTACTGGTCTAGTATTACTTTTTCTTATTATATATTTTTTCACTATTGCAGCAGCACTATTAATTTGGTCCTGAAGAAAGCTTGGGTACTGATATAGACCAAATAAGCTGAAACATGTCGACCGATTGTACCTATGTAGCAGTTTAAATTAAACTGCTCTATATTGCTTTTTAATCCTGCCAGTGTGGACAAGCCAATAAAAAGATTTTTTTGACCTCACTAGGTAGTTTTAGCTTCACTTACATTTTTTATTACATCCAGCGCTGCACCCTCACAACACCTGAAATTCACATATGGGATTTTAGCATCCTTAAATACCTGAGGGTAGTATTGAAAACATCCCAGAGCTCCTACCTCACAGTGAGGTAGTTGTAGCCCTCAGTGGGACTAGGTGTTCCCACTGGGAGGAGAGGCCCATATGATGAAGCATGCCACCTATGGTGGGTGAGGGCATTCGTCCTGAAAGGGAGTGCTCCCAGAGGGGCTTTTTGAGAGACATATTTTCACAGTTCTTCACTTTCTTTCACTCTTCTTTCACTGCAGACCCGAGAAGTTTTGTGTTGTGATTAATAGATATGGGGAATACTTCTTGCAGGTCTTAACATTTTTCCCTTGGACCCCCTTTCAAACCTTTAAGTGTTTCACTAAATTACAGTTGCCAGGCCCTCCTAAAAAGTGAAAGAAAAATAAAATTTGAAATGTGAGGAGGAAAGCCAGTGGAGCACCAGAGCGGAGGAGGATAAAGTAAATCTGTCAACAAGCATCCCTGAAAAGGAACAGGTGGTGAGCAACGGTTGGAGTGTTTAAAAAAAATCAAGCTAGAGGGAAGGGGCTGAGAGCAAGAAACCATATGTACTTCAAGGAGTGGTAGCAGAAAAAAGTAGTTACCATAATGTAAGCAGTGGAAAGATATATGTCATCCAATCAGAACATGATAAAGAAATACTCCAGAGCTGGCGGCTCGTCCTAGATGTCCAATAGGCAGGACCTCCGGAGTCTGCCAAAGAGCAGGGGATACAGGATATTACACAACACCGGGAACAACAACGAATAGAAAGGAAAGCCATTGGCTAGGAAGCAGGGGCATGGGACAGAGAAGAAAGCCATCCAATCAAGAGCGAGGGTCAGACTGACTGAACCAACGTCCACTGTTAGTATATTTTTAATGTATTGGAGACACTAGATTTTTAAAAATAAACAGCTAAACCTGTCTGTAGGTGATGCCTAAAAAGGTGTTTCTAAACTTGTGATGTACATGACACCTTTTTAGGTCGAGTATCAGCGTGCATACGCTGTCTGCAAGACTATTGTATTTACTAAAAGGACTGTGATCCCGCCTCCTACTTACCATAAGTTGACAGGCACATCGCTCCTCTTCGCTGTTTCCTAATTGGTTCAGGCACCCAGTATGTCATTTCCGTTTCTAGCTGCACAGCTCCGCTCAAGTACATATTAATTTAACTTGATTAGTGCTCCTCCGCTGATGCAGGTGCTATTTATTTCACCGCCGATTGCATTTTACCCGTCTGTCCGTTCTGCCGCATCGCCTGTTTTCTCCTGTCAGTTTCAGTTATTGCTTTTTCCTTTTATGCACACTCTGTTGTATTTTTATATTTATTTAATTATATTTGTTTGCGTGTGTGTCCTCGCTTCAATATAATTATTGGTGCACACTTCACAAACGCGCGGTTCGAGCGATTTTGTTTTAATTATTATTTTCATTGAGCACTTTTTTGAAGTGACTGCTCCTTTAAATCGTGGCTTCCTTGTAGCTGCTGAACTTTCACCCCTCCCACTTTCCCATGCTGGATTTGTCCAGGTCCCCGGAAGCAGAAGCTCCCTCGTCCTCCCTGTGGCCGATGAACATTGGGGACTCCTGTAACCCACAGCACCCTTTAGTGTAAGTATTTGTACCGGGTTTCCGTTCCTTCTTCTGCTTCATTTTCTCACCCTCCACAGTTTCAAAAACAGAACACGCTGTGTTCCTGGCAATCCTCATTATTTGTGCGTGTGTGATTTTGTAGGATGGGGGAATCATGCAGATTAAGACGCCATTGTTTGCTTTGAAATGGCTTCCTGAACATGCACAGGTCAGGCAGCCCCAGCCTGTGTCATGATCTCGCTCCTTAATATCCTCTCTACTCACTCCTGTTTATCTCCTGTGCCCTAAAGTGCTTGAAAGCAGTCTCGCAGAAATGTTAAACGCCAAGGAGAACAGCAGGTAACTATCAGGCACATGCATCAAGGAAGGCTTTTGCGATTCCTTAATTGCGATTAATAAGGAATCGCAATTAAGGAATCGCAAAAGCCTATGCATGTAGGAATCGCTATAAAAATAGCGATTCCTAAACATTCCTTAATTGCGACTCGCAAATTGCGAGTCGCAATTAAGGAATGCCTTCCTATTCATTCCTTTGGGCCTACAGGCCCATAGAAATGAATGGGAGATTGCATGCGCAATTTGCGAGTACCAGTAGGTACTCGCAAATTGCTCATGCAATTTCAAGGGTGCAAGGGTGTCAAAATGACACCCTGTTGCACCCCTGAAATTGTGATGTGCACTCATGTTGCGCACACACATGCCCCAAGGGCATGTGTGTGTGTAACCTAAAACTTAAAAAAATGCATTTTAGAGCATTTTTCGAAGTTTTTGCAAATTACAGACAAGTTTGATTTGTCTGTAATTTGCGGTCCCAAATAGCGAAATCGCTATTTGAAAGTGCTTCTAGCATTGCATTTAAGGAATCGCAAATTGCGATTCCTTAAATGCAATCGCAATTTAGAATTCGCAATTAATTGCGAATTCTTAAATTGCGCATAGGAAACACTTTCATGCCTCTCCAAAGGACAATTTGCGATCGCAAACGGCCGATTTTTGCGAATCGCACCGTTTGCGATCGCAAAAACCTTTGATGCATGTGCCCCTATATCATTTAGTGTAAGGCAGCATTAAAGGGCAGATTTTAGACTCTAGCCTCTGCAGCTGGAGAGCGGTCTTCGGCTTCCCTTGGTGTTCTCTCTCTCTCTACAAGTCTACTATTAATCATAATTTCGTGTGGGAATATGATTGCGCTTAATCTCAACCCGCCTACCCCATCACTATTTTCTTCCCTCTCCTACAACTTAGTTCAACTCCTTCTCCCTCTTTTACTTCTATCTTCCCACCTGCCTCTTCTCCCTGATTCACTGTAGGGCTTTCTGATGTCTCTTCTTTTTTTTTAAGTTTTAAAGAAGAAATTTATTGGAATAATAAAAGTGTCAACAATCAATATTTAGGCTAAACATATGTCACCATAATACAGAGATTAAAAGAACACAAAATGAGATTCCAAAAAGTAATTGCATAAGTTGGAACATAATACAGTGAGATTTAGGGCTAGTACATTTAAAGTATACAATAAATACAATTGATAGCAAAATCAAATATAGGAATGTGCAGGGGGATCATGGTGGTTTGAGGACTTCTTGTTGAGATGGCAATAGCACAAAAGAACGCCTAGCGTGTGCATCGATAAACAATGTAACAGGTGACCATAGGTTCAGGCGTCTGGTCACCAAAGAGACAGGGTATTCAAAAGAGGTATCTAACCTGTGGTTGTGGCAAACTGCGTCCCACCAAGCCTGGTAAGAGATCCTGGTGAAGTCCTTCCAATTCTTGGTAATTTTCTGAAAAGCAACTGCTAATAACAAATCAACAATTCTGACATTTGACGAGCAGTCCTTCCAGATCAGGGAGAGACTTCCCAGAAACACGTTGATAAAGGTAAACGAAAAACTTGTACTGAAAATTGAGTCAATTTGAGACCATACACGTTTCCAGAAACTGTGAACAAAAGAGCAAGAAAACAACATATGAAACAAATCAGCACCCGGGGAGGAGTATGTCCAACAATTATCTGCTGTTGAGGGATATTGTTTGCTTAGCGTACTTGGAGAAAGCAAAAGCCTATTATAAATAAAAAACAATGTTTGCGTCGTATTAGCGGCCCTTGAGGACTTTCTTATCTTTCTCCAAATTTTTCTCCAGAAAGAGACTGGCCAAGACGCTTGTAAATCATGCTCCCACGCAATTTCCACCTTAGATTTTTGTCCAGCAACACCAGGGCAATGTAAGTGGGTGTAAAGAACAGAGGATCTAGGTTGGGTGTGAAGTAAGGTATGAAGGTCATGATTTGGAGCAACGGAGTGGGTATCCACTGATACAGTAGTAAATTTGGTGGAAACATCTAGCACCGCCCCCCTAAGGAGATTATACTTGGGTAGGAAAGAGACAGGTAAACCATATATTGTGCTAAGTGAGGGAAAAGATATACATTCTGACTGAGAACATAATTGATGGACCCAGATCAAACCCTTCTGCCTCCAAGACTTGCAATAGAAAGGCCTTCCCCGGATCAACAAGGACTTATTATGCCAGATTGGTAAGTTGCACAAGGAATCAAAACTTTCCGGTATTGAAGAAGAGCTTGATCCTAGGAGTAGGGATGTGAGTTTAATTATAGGAGTTGATAAAGACTGTGGCTTGCGGGAGAAGGAGAGATACTCTTGAAAAGAAAAGGGAGATAAAAATAGGCTTTCAACAAGAGTCCACAAAGGACACACATGCACTGTCTCCCTTAGCCAATGTGCAGATTGGCGTAATAGGAAAGACTTGTGATATGTAAAAAAGTTGGGAAAATTAACTCCCCCCTCTGATTTAGGGCGGGTCAATTTGGCCAACAACATACGAGGTTTCCCATTTTTCCATAGAAAGGAGGAAAGAATGGAGTTAATCTTTTTAATCAATTTGGCGGATATAGGCACTGGAATATTGGAGATGGTATATAGCACTATAGGGGATAGCATCATTTTAATTGTATTGAGGCGACCCCACCAAGACAAATACAAAGGATGCCACTTAGCTGTCAAATCAGAGATTTTTTGTATACATTTATTCATACAGATGGACACTGTGTCAGGAATTAAAGGAGCGAATTGCATTCCAAGATATTTAATATGTTTAGGGCTCCATGAAAAATGAGAGGGAACAAAATCGTCCTTAAAAGTGTATTTGGTAAGGGGCAAAATCTCGCCCTTGTCAGTGATCAACTTGTATCCTGATACAGAAGAAAAGGAGCGAACTTCTGCTAAAAAGCAGGAATAGATTCAGTTGGTTGCGATGTAAAAAGCAAAATATCGTCAGCATAAGCTGTAAATCTGATATGGGCTGTTTTAACTTTAATCCATGTATGTCTTGGTTTTGACGAATTTTTGAAAGAAAAGGTTCCAGAGCCAAATTGAAAAGGAATGGAGACAGAGGGCATCCCTGATGGACACCTCTACCTAAATCAATAAATGGAGATATTAGGCCATTAGCACAAACAGCTGCACGGGGATTCGAATAGAGTAGAGAGATAAACTTAGGACCAAAGCCAAACCATCTCAAGGCATAAAAAAGGTAAGGCCATTCTACTCTATTGAATGCCTTTTCCGCGTCCAAAGCTATTGCTGCGAGAGATTGTTTGAGGTGAGATGATTTGGATAAGATATCAAAAAAGAGCCGTGTATTGTCTGTGATGAGCCGTCCTTTCACAAAACCAGATTGTTCTTTGCCTAATAAATTTGGTAAAAAAGATTCCAATCGAAGAGCCATGGCTTTTGAAAAGATTTTATTATCGATATTGACCAAAGAAATGGGTCTATAATTTTTGCAGTACTTCAAGTCCTTGCCCTCTTTAGGTATGAGACAAATGTGCGCCTCAGAGAAAGAACCGGTAGCACAATTAGAAAAGCAGAAGGATTGTACCAAAGAATGTAGTTTGGGAATTAATAATTTAGAAAAATGAATATAAAATTCAACTGTGAACCCGTCTGGACCGGGTGCCTTGTCCTTTTTGAGATGCTGTAAGGCGTCCAGAAGTTCCTTTACTGTTGGGTCTATTTCCAATATGGAGAGATCAGGAGGAGTATGTACAGGTTTCTGAATGCTGGAGAAAAATTGTGATAACAAAAAATCTGTGGGGTGTGCTTCTGCAGTGTACAATGACTTATAAAAGGAGGAGAATTCATTCACTATATCCAAATCCTTAAATTTTAAATTGGAGTGCTCATCATATATGGATTCAACATTTAACTTATTATGTTTGATTTTCAAATAATTAGCCAAAATTTTCCCTGCTCTATTTTGGCCGCCGTAGAATTTCGCACTAGATTTTAATAAGTACAAAGAAGCATTATCCGTGGTGTCTTTGTTGAATTGGAGCTTCGCCTTTAGAAGAGCAGCCAAACATTCCTTTGAATTGGTAGAATAGTAGGATTGCTCCAGTCTCTTTATCTCGTGAAAGAGTTCATTAGAACGTTTATGGGCTATAATACGTTTTTTGGCAACATATCCAATAATGAACTCTCTTGCTGTTGCTTTAAATGCGTAACATATAGTTGAAACAGACATAGTGTCATTCTGATTGAGCAAAAAGTATTCATTAAAAAAAGAGGTAAAGGATGAAGTAAACATTGGGTCAGAAAGGAGAGCATTGTTAAAACGCCATCTCCTGGGGACGTCAACTCTTGGCAGAATATCAAGAAGAATTGAAATGGGGGCATGATCTGAGAGCAAAATAGGACCAATCTCAGCATTAACTAAGGCTTGGGATACATTATGGAGATGAAAAAGTAATCAATTCTCGATTGGGTATGATGAACTGGAGAATAAAAGGTATACTCTCTCGTTGTGGGATGACACAATCTCCAAGCATCCAAAAGCTTGTGTTGAGTAAGAGTGTTTATAAAAGATCTATGTCTTTTATTGGGTAAAAAAGGGACTTTAGAGTTCCGATATAAGAAAGGGTCAAAGACCTGATTACAGTCACCAGCAAATATAAAATTGTCTTCAATACACATTGCAATTTGGTGAGCCATTGAAGACCAAAATAATGAGTCACCGCCGGTAGGGGCATACACATTGAGAAAAGAGACCGGAGCATCTTCCAGCAATAATTTGACATTCAACCAGCAACCATTCTTATCCGAATCCTGCGAAATGAATTTAAAAGGAAGCGATTTTCGACATAACAACATGACACCATTACGTTTGCCATCCCCTGGAGAGAAGAAAACTTCTCCCACCCATCCCTTTTTCAATTTTAATGATTCCACTTCTGTAAGATGAGTTTCTTGATGACATGCTATATCGACTTCTAATTTGGCTAGATGACTTAATACTCTCTGTCTCTTAATAGGAGAATTTAGACCCCTGACATTCCAAGATACAATTGTTAATGCCATGGAATTTGAGTAAAAAAAGAGAAATAAAAAAAGAAGAGGCTAAAATCTAAATCATTACGTCTGCCGTGGGAGCAACAGAACCAACACTTAATTGCATTTATCATAAGACATAAAGAATCAACAGATGACAATAAAATCCAATAATGAGAAAGATACAGGTAATGTTTCAAAAAAGCTAAAATGAAAAACATTATAGGAAAAGAAAGAGAAGCTAGAGGTAGCATATAGGGACAGTCAAGAAAGTGCAAAGAGGGATTATGATGACTGGGAAGGAGAGTGAAGGCGACACCTAAAGAGAGAATAGAGAAATGTACTGGAAAGAAGTACAGAAGAAAAAATAAAAAGTAATGGGAATAGGGTAACATACTTACACAAAGAAGGTTTAGAAAGGTAGGGGGGGTGAAACCACATGAGACATACGGTACATCCGGGATTGACCACACGGAGGACTCAAAGGTATATACGCCATTAGGAAAAGACAACTGTACGGGCGAAAAAAAAACAAATATAATAATTTATGGTGGGATCAACACGTAATATGAATAAGTTTGAAAACGAAAAGGTTAACTGAACAACTACTTTAACATCTTCATTTCCATCAACTATATAAAATCGAAGAACAACATTCAATGAATACAGATAGTTGTGAAAAGGAAAGGACAAAGCACAAATATGCCTATATGGAATACATCAAGTTAAACAATACGTGAGGAAGAGGGTCCCGATGCATCCATAGCATCCGTCTTATTTGAATTAATAAAGCTCCGTAGACGCACCGGATCCTCGTAGGTTGTCCTTTCGTTATTGTATGTGACCTTGAAAAGGCACGGGTGGAAGAGACCATATCGGGCCCCCATTGATCGAAGATCCGGTCTGATGTCAAGAAATGCCTTTCGTCTATTGGCCGTGGTTTTGGCATAGTCCTGCGCAAAGAATAGGGTTGAACCTGCCCAAGTAATTCGCTGAGTAGGTTTAGCCGCCGACAGAACCTTTAAGAGGTCTGTGTACTCCAGAAAGTATAAGATGACTCCTCTTGGTCTCTGCGCAGACGACGCACCAGACGAAAAACGCCCCAGTCTGTGTGCTCTTTGGATGTTAAGTACAGCGCCCTCTGGCATGTGAAGTATTTTAGGCAAGAATGACTTGAAGAAGGCTATGGGATCATTTCCTTCAATCCCCTCTCCCAGACCATAAATGCGGAGATTGTTCCGCCTATTTCGATTTTCCAAGTCCTCCACCTGCTTTTGGAGCAACGAGACTTGAGAGTTAATCTGAGATACGTTAGCTTTGGTTTCTGCAAACGCTGATACATTGAGTTCAACTGCATTAAGTCTTGAGTCCAATTGTGACCAGTTATCCGTGAGAGTTTGCAGTTTGGCATTAGTTTCTTCCATGAATGGGCGAAGGGCCCTGATTTCTTCCAATAATAGCTCCATGGAGGCAGGCGAGACTGATTTAGGTGGGGAGGGGGGGGTCCTTCTTCAGGCGCTTAGTGACAGCTTTCCCCGATGGTATATGAGTAGAATCCATTATTATCTCAGAGCCCTGTGACGCTGATGACAAAGATTCGTCTAGCTTAGCAAACTCGCTGAAAATGTTGGAGTTCTTGACAAAGATATGAGTAGGCTTTGATACTGTATGGCGAAGATTCTTCGTTTTTCCCATAAAGCCCAAGGCGAGCACACTTTTCAGGTGGGAATAAACTTGAAATACTTGGAAAGACAATTGTAGTGCACAAAAACCACAAAAATGCGCATGTAGAAAATAAAGACTAACAACTGTGTCTATATTTCCACCACTTCAGGTAGAGCAGGTGCTTTAATTCTGTGAAAACAGGACCCACAAAGAGAAGATAGGCAGTCAAGATAAAGCCATAGACTATATAGCTCCTGTCAGGTCAGAAGAACAAAATAGCGCTATACAAAACAATGCCTGGATGTGAACAAGAGAAGTCATCTATATATGTATGGAAAAAAATGATGTCTCCAGAGGCGCGTCACTTCAGACTCCATGTGAGGAAAGAGAAGCCTTCAATATGCAGGTGCAGATGACTCACAAAATGGCTGCCGCATTAAATATTCGCCTGTTTCCTCACCACATTGCAAAAGGCAGCACACTTCCTCCACATCTGAGGCATCAGCAAAGTTACGTTATATCACCATGGCTCCGCAGTGTTTTTTATCCGCAATGCCATGTTTCTTTTCAATTGAGACGCGCTCCGTGAATCGGACAGTCTCACAAAATGGCGACCACGGGTTCGCGCGTCGCATAGAGAAACTCACTTTTTGTTTTTCCGGTGACCGGCGCTGTAAGTGAAGCCGGTTCCGGACTCACAGCACTCTTCGTCGACCGGCAAATCCACCCTGAACAGCCGGTGAGCGCGAAACCATCAAGTCTCGTCCGGGAGCTCTACCCGGACGCCGCCATGCCTCTCGGGCGCCAAGCCACGCCCCCTTCTGATGTCTCTTCTGCTCCATCCTTACCTACTCGCGGCGGAGAGCCTATGGCAGACTACCAGCAACACAGTGTTGCTCCGTCTGATGAAATACACCCATTCTAATGCAAGTCACTCCACCCACAAGGGTCCTTCTGCACTCACCACAGCTTCTGGTCAGACACATACAGCCAAGTTTTTACCTGCATTTACATGTGAAATGCGCCATTTATCGAGGCTACTGTAACTGGAGGCATAGCATAAGGCCCTAATAGGCAAAGGATCAAGGACTTCATTCTTCAAGTCGTCTGCCTGAATATATTTTCCGAACATTGATGGCAAGCCTGTAATTATGGTTACTGGTACTCATGAATTAAAAATCTTGTTAAATAACAGATAATTCATTGTGATCTTTGTACTGCTGACAATGGCAATTTTTCACTTACTTATGAACGTATACTTTGGTGATGTTTTACAGAAATGCAAGTCGGTTTCCTCAGAATCACCAGTTTACAATTAGCCAAAAGCTGACTTAATTACAACGTCACTGAACGGTCTTTGTCCTGGGCATATAGGAGACCACCCATGCTTGGGTGCACACCATTTTAACTTGTCTAAAGTCAACATTTTTCCAGTACCTGCACTAAAACTAGTGACAAAGTGAATGAAAATATATGTTTAAAGTGTTAAGTTTGGTTATTGGCTCACGCTAGAAGATATAATCCCACAGAGCTATAGTTTACTGCAACGAAATGCCACTGAGGATCTTTTTTTCACTTTTCTGGTGATAGTGAATAAGTTTGATTGTTTTTATGAAGATGAGAGCAGCAACTGAACAGGCAAAATAATGTTGGTTCCCTCCTCCGAGTATTGCAGGGCTTAGAATAAGGGTGTTGCGTCAGTAGAAAGCTCTGTTGAAGGGTTCAGGTTTGACTGGTGTGTAGATACAGGATGTGTCAGAAATATTTGCTTGCACAGCTCTAACTGTTGACAGAACAGAGTGCCACATCCTCCAAGCAGGAGAAATATCACAAATTTGGGGTTTATCTTTGAAAGCTTGGCACTTAGTACGAGGTAATACTTAATTTGCAGCAAAGTAAGTGCAGGCTCCCAACTTTTAGGTCGAGCCTGGGCAGCGCATGCACTGCTCTGCGAGGCATGCTGTATTGTATTGAGGTATGACATAGGAGCTCCGCCCATCTTATCAATTGGCTCCTGTCCTTTTGAAATTGTTGCTTTTCATTCGTGAATAGGCTTAGTAGTCCCTCCTTGGTACCGCCTTGTCTGCATTTGTAACCTCCCATAATGACTGGAAATGTTACTTGTTTTTTTACACGATCTGCTTTATCTAGTCGGTGAGCGCTATTTTCTTTAATGATCTTCCCTATTCGACCCACCATGTCGCAGCATGCTGCCACCTTTTATATTGTTATTAGTCATGTATTTTTTCATTTCCAGGGCAGTCCGCTTTAACTATAGCGGCCGCACTTTGTTTAATTATTTAATTTATGGCTCTGTCCGCTTTCACTTTAGTGCCCGCACGTATTTATTTATTCAATTTACAGTGTGGGTCGCTTTCACATTAGTGGCTGCGCTTATTTATTTATTTAATTTACAGCGCGATCGCTCTCACTTTAGCGGCCACGCTACAAAAGCTTTATTTATTTATTTTTATACTTTGTGTAAAAGCACACCATTGGCGCTTTCACTTTAATGTTGGCCGCGCCCCTTTCTTTAGACGCTGCTCACTGTAACCTGAATACGGCGAGCAGCTCGAAAGAAAGGGTTGTGGCCACCATTAAAGTGGTCTCGCATTTGCGAGAGTTTTAACTATTAGCATTAAAAATGACAATGCATTTTATATATGTGTTGCTTTGAAAAACTCATAAATAAAAGGCATTATCATTTACAATGCCAATAGCTTAAAATCTTGCAATTGCGAGACCTATTGCATTGAAAATGCTTGTTTTCTGAAGTTCCTTCCTATTCACCAGGGAAAGAAATGCTAGCCCTGTAGAAGCCAATTTGCACAGTTCAAGTTGCACAGCTATGATGCCACACAAGGGACAGTACGTCAAGGGGTGCAAGGCATCCCAGTGGGTGGCTGAAGGCTTCTCAGTCTGTTATGCAGAGAAGGCGAGGAAGCAGAACTCCCACAACACACTCCCCATATTCCAAACCAGTGTGCTGGCTTGACTTGTTCTAAAGGCTGTTATGCACCTTTTGCACACCAAAGACGTCTGGTCAGGCTTTTTCCATTCAGTCCTTTAACTCCAGTAAGTCTAATAATGCTGCAAGAGCCTCCATTTGACTTAGCATATGAACTACCCTAAGCCCAGAGACACCTGTGCATTTATGTACGAACGTCGAGGGCTCTTTGAAGGGTTTGAAGACATCATTTTTGGCACTAATTAAAACACAGAAATAATTAAATAGATTATCACGTTCATAACCAAAGTGAAGATTTCTAAAATCACAAGTACACTCATACAGATAAGGCATTGCCATATTTAAATAATGCTGTAAGATGATTGAACGGTAATATATTTTTACGTTTTCTGTGTAGTATATTAACTTTACTGCAATTCACATCACACATAAATTAACTGTAACAGCAGATATGCTTTGCCCTGGCAAGATCTGAAGAAAGAGCTTGGCGGATATTGTTTTTGAAATGTAGACACACCAATTTTATGGTGCACCTGCGGCCTGAGCTGTAGTATTTTATTGTACAGAGCTGAGGTCCAATCTGTATATCAAATATCTGATTTCCAGATGAGCTCATTCATTTGTGGGAGTGTATTTGCTCTGTTGAGGATGGTCTGTTGCTTAGCAATAGACCACAGACTCCCAGAAGGTTTGAATCAGCAGCTCTGCAGCATCCTGTCATTCCCTCGGCCTGTAGGTTGCTTTTTCTCTCCCATCTCTCATTGGTTCTAATTTCCACATTCTTCACCTAAATAAAACATTCTCCCTTAAAAATAACATTAAAAAAACATTCAGGTTACAAAGTGCTGGTTGATGCATTATGCATTGGCGGCCTCATTTGATATCTCCGACTAATCGGTTTAATTACTCAATAAACACAAACAAGAAGGACCTACATCACACTAATGCACGCCTTATCTACACATCATCATGCCTCAGTGGGGTCTGACTGAAACATCAGAAGGGCTCAACTTTCTTTTCTTGGATGGCATTCTGTATGTAAACTAAACTCTGTCAACAGTTTCATGATAATAAACTCTACCCCCTACTTACGCTTTTTACAACACATGAAAATACAAAAGTTTACAGACTAAGCATAAAAGTTCCTGCGCCGCGAAATAGAGCGAACGTCCAATACACTTTCTGTAGTTGATGTAGTAGTTTATGCAACTAGGATCAAGTAAGCTTTTCATAATTGCTTGAGAAATTTAAAAAAATGTACAGTTTCGCATTTTGTGAAATTTAGCAAAATATTTGCTGTAAAGAGGTTAGGGGCCCATTAGGATGGCGGGCGGTAGCACCACCGCCATGCTGGCAGATGCAAAAAGCACCAGTTACCGCCCGCATGCCGCAGCCCACACGCCCGCCAAATTACGATGTGAAAAGGCAGCCAAACACCGCCGGCAAGCCAGCGACGCCGTCCGCCATCAAAGTGCGCCCGCTCACGTAGCGGCGCAGCCCAATGGAGACACACCGCCAGACGAAATCACGTACCGCCCGGCGTACAAATTACGATGCCGCAAACATACAGCTC
Source organism: Calotriton arnoldi (assembly GCA_963921515.1). NCBI lineage: Eukaryota > Metazoa > Chordata > Amphibia > Caudata > Salamandridae > Calotriton > Calotriton arnoldi. Next base: position 297,169 of record CAWUFW010012752.1, read on the forward strand.
CCACGGCTAAGAGACACCGCACGTGAAAGTGAGGCGGAAACCCGAACGCCGAGCACAGACACCGAAGAGGCGACTCCCCGAGCATGAATCCAGCACTGCAGGCCCTCCCCATGCTATACCTGATGCACCACCAAGGAGGCAACGTACCGCGGAGACGCAGGTAGGCACACACACAACAAGGGCACGCAAACAGCACACACAGTGCAAGTGCGGAAAAGGAGGACATGGCACCCCCCCCAACACCCCTGCGTGGACAAGACACATCCACCACTGCACCCACAAATGTAACACAGGGCAAAGTGCAACATCTCGCAACTATCATGGGCACACCACCTGGGACCAGGAACTAACGACCCCGTCACGGCACCGCAGCACAGCGGCGATGACGCAGCCACACATGCGCACAACTCAGCGCCCAACCATAACGCCATGTATGCGTCGCACACAAACAACACAGGGACACAACCAAGCACCACACACACCAGCCACACCCAGAAGGCACATGACACGTGACAGGCCTGCCACAGTCATGTCCCCAAGGCCCAATTCACGGACAACACCCAACATCACACAACCGAAGCCCACATGTCAGTGAAGTCACGCAACATCAGGACACACCCCTGTGTGACAAACATGGCGAAGCACACAGCGGCGGCAACACCACCCAGTAGAACATGGGCCCCGTCGGGAAGAGGTACGCCAGTACCACACAGAAACACCCATACCACCCTGCACCCATGAACCAGACATACAAAACGGAACACCAAAGAGCCCGGGGACCGACAACAGGTGGACCCAAGAATGACACCCACACACAAGGCCCAACGCATAGCGGAAACACAGCCTGCCGCCCACACACGGGAGAGCAGACAGCACTGAATGACCTTCCATTCCAACTCCGAAACCACATCCCGACTAAACAAGCCGGAGAATACAGCCATTGTCCCAAAAAAAGACCAACACAAGCATGCAGAGGAAACCGACCACAGGGCAGATAGTGCATATCACCTAAGAACATACCGAACGGGAAAGAAAAAATATAAAACTCCCCATGCCGTTCCCATGCAAGTTATCTGGAAGGAGTCACACACCACTGACCTTGAACATTCAGAGAAGCACGTGGGATGAGGGCCCGTGTCCTCTGCACAAGCTAACAGAACACAAGTCCTGCCCCCTACGACCATCACAGACCTCACAGCAACCTCGGAGCTTGCACACTGCAGACTGCACACACAGCCGGAGCACGCCACCACATCGCCCCGCAGCAAAATGGCACCTACAACACACCTACCCAACTACGCCAAACAGGTCAAGCTGTACAAACACAACCTGATACAGCTACTGGGATGCGAACCCCTATCCCTGCTGAACGTAAGTTACCGACTGACTTACCGCATCGCATTGTTCAGCTGCGTCATACCCGTCTTCTACTGTCGGAGGTGTCCCTTCCACCATCCTGTGGAGTTGTGCCTCTCCAACCCGGCATGTCCAAGGGCGGACCTGCTACCACTATTCCACCCTCTGGACGCACACGACAGGGTCTGTTCAGCCTATGGGGGCATGGCGTATGTGGCGAACATCGGACCCACACTGCAATGGGACCACTGTGCCTCCACACGACGGATCATGGATCACAGCTACATCGAATGTCACCCAGCATGCCCCATCATGCTCCTACAAGGGACAACTTACGGACAACACCGTGACAGCCACCATCCGCTACATTGGCTGGCAAACATGTATACCACCAATGAAATGGAAGCCCTGCAGGAAGCCATCGCATACCTGTCAACCTGTCAATTCGTAGGACCCCGACGCAATCCCCCAATTGAGCCATGATGTCCGACACTGTACCCATGCTTAGCTTCCGCACGGACTGGCCAGTAACCACCACAACAGCCATACCAAACGACCTGCAACTGATACCACACCATCAACGACACTGCCATGACATCGGATGTGTCCGGGACATGCACTCCGTTCCCCATCACATCCAGGAACTCTGCATGTATCGGGGGAGGCAGTGGCATGGGATATGTGTATCGCACCCACATGGACAGAACTGCACGTACAACTATGCCATGACATGGATCCTGCGCCCATGGACATATGCACCGCACAGTGGACAGGAATCGCCCGGCTGGAGTATGTGAGAGCTGCACCCCTTCTCCCCCTCCCCGGAAATCCCGTAACAGGACCTTTGCATGGACGACAAGTGCATACAACAACAACACGACCCCAGTGACTGTGACATGTCCAGTATCCACCATATGGCAACAACAAGTGGGACGCCGTTGCATGCACGTAAGCCCATGCCCTGATGTCAACTCACACGCACGCGTGCATGAGTAACAACAGCAGCACACCTGTCACATGGAACTGAGATGGACTGTGCCCATGATGCCAAGCGGTCTGGTAGGCTAAATGTATACCGTCTGTGTCAAAGTCCGCAGCACCGCAGCTACTTGCAAATGAACATTAGCACAGCAACGGCCAAGCAGATGTAACTCTGAAGCCCACATCCCACATGCAACAGCTAATCACATGTACCCCTACACCCTTAGCTATGTGTAATCATGCTCAGTATATCCTCCACATGCATACCGCTGCCAGTAGTGTCCACTATACTGCATCACAGAGGACATAAGTCACAATACATGGTTTGAAGAAAGAAACTGTCTCTGCTGATTCCTTTCACAAGTACGAATGTGAGATGATGAGAGTGTGTGATGTACACGGCAGTCGTGACATGACTATGTAGTCCACTGTCATTCGATGTCAACGCAAATGAGTAGCACAACTGTGGAAGACACACATGTGTCGTGTGAAGCGGAGTGACGCTTCGCTCAGGTGGGTGGGTGTGACGGGTAGATGCGCACATGCAAAGTTGAAACACGCTGTGTCGGGAGGGGTCCGGAACTGCACATTACCGCTTCCCTGGGCAATGTTAAAGGCCACCCGTCGGGGGGGATGTGAACACGTGTGTGCACAGCAGCCGGGCACACGAACAATGCGGTATCAGGCGTACACGTCAGCCCACCCTCTGTGGACAAGCTGGATCCTGTTGTGCGCCCGCCAGGCCCTTGACAAGGCACACACAGCCCCTGCCGACCAGGTGTATCCCCAACATTGTCAACCTGCACAGGCAATCCAGGGCACGGGATGGCAGTGGAGCATGGTGGGGGAGAGGACTCGGCGCGCTTCTCCGGGACACATCACGCAGGCAAAACATCCTCAATGTGTAGCATGGCTCAAGTCATATGGAAGTATTGGGGGACGCACACATCACGAGCAGGAGTGACGTCACGGAAGGTGGCTCGCACCATCCCACCCATTGCCTACATCCCCACACACGTCACATGCCGTTGCAACAGAGAAGCCAGCGCGTGCGCAAGCACCTCCGAGCCCGCCCCAGTGAGGCAAAAGAGTGAATGTGTGGGTCCATCAGCCCCAGATGGACGCGGCATGGGCCGCTAGGGCAGCTACAGCCTCTGTGTGTCGCAGGTGGTGTATCCGGACTGCGGAGACTGCAATGCATTGTCTAGGTTGCCCGGGTCTCGAGTCGGGGCACCACGCAGGTGGACGGCGTCCCGCCACACATCATGCCGTGAGACAGACCACTCGTTCAACTGGACCCACACATACACTCCTTGGCCTCTCCGGGGCGAGCCTGGGGCAGCATCTGCATGCGCTAGCCCCACAGGTGCAAATGCATTATGGGGGAGCGAGGGGAGGCCATGAGGACAGGGACAAAGACGACTGTATTACTGTCAGTGAGTTCAAGGAATGACCCTGATGTTGACAGGAAAAGACGTGCCCCGTGTGTATTGCAACTAATCGCTAATCCGATCACCCTCCCATGTCCTGCATGTAAGCCCGCACCTAGCCCCGCCCACCCACCACATTGAAATTAGCACCAGCACAACATCATTCACATTCGAAGCACTGACTGGGGGTGACAACCATTGGACACACTTGTTGAGGCCACCCACGCGTACATGTGGGCCCTCCATGATCCATGTCACCTGCGGCCAAGTGATGACATGCGCAATGACGGAAGTGAGGAGAGCTGTCCGCCCCACGCACAGATGGTGCATCAGCTCCACAGACCCAGCAGCGAGTGCAGCAGGGGTCACATGTGCAGGGGCAGCTGTGCCTGGTGTGAAGGCACATTCAAATTGACAGCACATCGACCAATGTGTAGTCTGCCCACATCTACAGTCCATTATCATGCGGACATAGAAAATGAACATAGGGCAACACATCTGTGTGGGTGCACCCACTGTGACCAACACTGCGCAATCATCGACGTACTCGCCCTGTGCATGGCCCACCACGCAAAGGAGGTCACATTCAGTGCCACCATCCCACACACACATCCCTATCACGAGACATGGTGTGTCCAATAGTCAGTACTGAGTTAGCGCCCATCTGGAGGGTCCTGAACAGGAGACACATGCAACCCACTAGGCAGTCGGTGCTGTCACCTACTGGCATTGTGCAGTCAATGTGCAGGCCAGGCTTGCTGGGACTGAGAGGGGCAGCATGGCCCAGCCTGACATTCACACGAGCAACAAGTGCACTGAGACCTGCATTGGCAATTGCAGACGTTGGCCTGCACCCAGCTGGCCCGGGACGCCTACCTCCATAGTGGAACACGCAGGGTGCAACCGCGAGGGTCATCGGAGTTGGCCGTAATGGCCTGGCCCATGTTGGTGACAGTCCGCTGATGCCATGTGCACCACACAGTATGATGTGCGCACTGCATCTGCAGGTGTGGCCATGATGTGCGTGTGGGTGCAGGTGCACAATGGACGGGGCCACAACATGCCATGTGCATAGGCAGGGACGGCCAGTGGCCGGCCCCCACATGTCTGTTAGCATGTCATCATCTGCACATTGGCATGGGTGCATGGTATACGCATATGCACACGCATGTCATCTCTCACTATGTACATCTGCCACTTGGCACGTGCAAGGTTACGTGTCACATGTGATGTGTATTTGCAAGCACACAGCCGTGTTGGCATGGGGCTGTCAATGTGTACACCTGACAATGCTTCTGGAGGTGTGATCCGTACAGTGCTGCACATAGGGTGCAGTGGTGACACCAATGACTGTCTCATATCCCCTCGTGCCACAGGTCCCACTTGTCTTGGCTGCTCAGCCTGTGCCCACATCGTCGTTGGTGTGTGCCATACTCATCCTGCCTCGGAAGCAGTGTGATGCACAGCAGCCAGTCATGTTGCCGTGGTGTTGCCGCTTGCCGGATATGCAGTCAGTCCCCATCAGCACGCCTCACAGGTCATTGAGGCCTGGATCCCCATGTGCATGCACATAGCAATGGTTTGTGTCACTGCCCATTGCTATTGGTGGGAGACCTGTGTAAGTGTATTGTGGCTGTGCTGTCCCTGCATGACAGCTGTTCTGTGACTCATGTTCTTGCTCTGTCATATCAGTTATGTGTATGTGAATATGCCATGTGGCGTGTTGCTTTGACATGTGTCCACTTCCATCTTTCCTAGGCGGAGACCAAACATTTACCGCCCTTACCAATTGTTGGCGGACATGGAGGATTCTGAGGTCATCCGGAAATTTCGTCTGGACCGACCAACCCTGCATCGACTATGTGCCATGTTGGATCCCCACCTCCGTCCTCGCAGGGTGTATCCGACAGCATTCACCCCCACGGCTAAGGTGATGGCTGCACTGCATTTTTCGCCACTGGGTCATTCCAGCACACAGTGGGCAGTGGAGGTGGGATGTCCCAGCCCATGTTCAGCATGGTGCTGAGGGATGTACTGGCAGCCATGATGCTGTACAGGAACAGGTACATCCGATTCCCCAGGGCACGTGAGTTGGCGGCAGTGAAGGGTGCATTCTATGCCCTTGGACGGATCCCACACGTCGTTGGTGCCATACATTGCACCCATGTTGGCCTTGTCCCACCACAGGCCACTGAGCAGCTCTTCCGCAACCGGAAGCACACGCACTCCCTGAATGTGCAAGTGGTGTGCCTTGCGGACATGGTCATTTCCCACATGTGTGCAAAGTTCCCAGGCTCGGCCCATGACGCGCACATCATGTGCAACAGCATATTACCACGACTGATGACCAATCTGCAACAGGACCGTGGCTGGATTGTCGGTGAGTATGTGGAGTTGTGTAGCATGCTGGCTTAAGGATGCTGTCTACTGTCCTGTTTGAATTGCAACGGTTCTCTGTGTCCCTCACGCCCAGGTGACTCGGCTTACCCGAATGGGCCCTGGCTGCTCAGTCCATTACGAAATCCTCGGACCCCAGCAGATGACCGCTACAATGAGGCACATGGGAGGACCAGACGTGTGGTCGAGCGTACCTTTGGCCTCCTCAAGTCCAGGTTCAGATGCCTGGACCGCACCGAGGGTGCGCTGGCGTACTCCCCACAGAAGGTGTGCCAGATAGTGGTGGCTTGCTGCATGCTGCACAATCTGGCCATTCGAAAGCAGATCCCCTAATTGTGGATGACGGAGATCAACCAGGGCCCCAGCCTGCAGACCAGGACAGCTCGAGTGAGGAAGACAGCGGAGAGGAGGAAGCTGTGAATGTCCGTCAGCAGCTCATCGCCCGCTACTTCACTTGACGGTGAGTGTCCATGTACGACGGCTGATGTGGCTGTAGTTGTGCAGGTGTCTGTGTGCTGTGTCACGGAGGCCTTTTGTTCACTGTGTGCTGTGTGTCAATGGTCCATGTCCAGGTTTGTATGCCACTGACGGTGGCTGTGGCATTGTGCCCTATTGCTCTGTGCGATGTGTGTACATTGCTTGTAGTTGTTCACATGTACTGTGTGATGGGTGTGTGACACACTCATTGAATGTGCTCCTGTTCTGTCTTCCCCCCCCTAGGTCCCTACAGCCCCTCCTGTCCCATCGCCATGCCACACATCCGATGCTTTTCTGCTCAAGGTGGCGGTTGATCATCGTTCAATAAACACAGTGCACAGACAGCAGTTTGTGTAAAAGGTGCATTTATTTTCAACTGTGACATGTCATTGTGTGCAAGGTGATGACATGAGTGTTGCGTGCAGTGACAATGAGCTGTCGGCCATGGCTGCGTGATGCTCAGGGTGTACCCACTAGTTCTATGTCCCTAGTCCAACAGACACATGCCATTCTGATGGCTGTGTGGGGTGGGATCGTAGTCCAAGTCAATGCAGTGGGTGGTCAAGGATGGCTGGCTGCCTCACTTGCGTCTGGAGCGTGCGAAGTCCTCCTGGGACATCTGTTTCCACTTCGGACGGCCCCTTCCACGTTTGGGAGGGGGGGGGTGTGGTGGCAACCTGCTGGTGGTGGGTGAGGTGTGCTCACTGGCTGTGGACGCAGGGGAACTGGACACTGCTGCCCGACCCTGCGCCCTAGCAGGTGGTGGCGGAGGTGGTGTTGCTGGCCTTGCCTGTGACCTCACCGCCACCACCAGCTGGCCCATGAGGTCCACGAGTTGGTCCATACGGGACACGAATTGGCCCATATGGGCGTCCATGGACCTCAACACCCCCAGGACCTCCCGCGTGTCGGAAGCAGACCTGGCCCATTGTCCTTGGGCCTCTTCATAGGCCCCAAGGACTCTGGCCATTTGAGGCAGGGCATGGCTCCCAGGGGAGGCTGGCGTTGGCCTGACCCTGCTCTTCCCACCAGTACTGCTGCCACCGGCCTGCCCACTAGCCACATTGCTCACCACGGTCCTCGCTGTGGCTCCCAGGGTGGACCCAGTCGGCTGGACCACCACTTGCGCTGGTGCTGGGGCCAGTGATGACGTGGTGGTGGTCGCGGCGGTGGTGGTTGTCGCGGCGATGGTGGTGGTTGCGGCAGTGGCCGCCACAACAGTGGGAGTGGCCGCAACGACAGTGGCAGCAGGGGGCTGTGAGTGGTCATCAGCCCTGGATGATGGGTTGGTGGGTAGGAGGGTGCCTGGGGTGCGGTTGGGCCCTGCCACACCAGATGGGCCTGCTGGGTGGTCCGTGTCCGAATCGGAGGACAGATCCTCCACATCCGTGAGTCCTTGTTGGGGGCTTGCAGGCTGGCTGTGCTGGCTGCTGTCTCCATCTCCAGCATCCAGCAGTTCGTCACCTGTGGGGGAATGAGATATGTTATTGTGTTGCACATGACAAAGTATGTATAGGTTGTCTGACATCCACAGTTCGTGCACAGTCGTGCACAGGTTTCCCGGAGCCGTGTGTGTGGCTGTGCTATTTGTGGTTGTGTGGGCATGCCAATGGGACTGTGTGCTGTGGACATGTGGCATGGGACGGATTGGCAATGCCGATGGGTGTGTTGCTGTGCTCCTGCTTTTTGTGGCTCTGGTGTATGCGGACTCCAGACCCATCGTGGAGGTTGGTTTGTACTATGCTCTTGGGGTTCAAATGTAACGCTTCGAAACGCAGATGGCAAAATGGGGGTCAGCCCCTGAAACGCATTTGAGATGAACTATGCTTTGGGGGTACATACTGTGTGCCATGGGTGCAGAACGTGGCATGTGTTGTGGCAACATGACAGTGCATGGTCTGAGGTGTGTGTATGTCTGACATACCCTGCATATTTGCTGTCTGTTATGATTTCTGGCCATGTAATTGGACGCATTGTTATGAGTGAGTGATGGTTGTGTGCCACACGACGTATTGCAGATGATCCAATTCCTTGGTGTGCGTGCTGCCCTGTGCCATGTGCATCACTGCAGTGCTCGGGGGTGTGTGGCCCATGTTATGTGTGTAGTTGCTCACAGTGTGACGTGCGCTTCATTCACTACTGGCACATGATTTATCATGGGCATGTTTCTTTGCGTGACTACTGTGTGTGGACCAGCTGTTCGGATGACATACCTTTCATGTGACTGGGGCTGACGGATGAGATGGATGGTATGTTGTATGTGCATTGTGTGTCTGTGTGTTTGATGGGTCCAGTGGTGTTCGTGTGCATTTATGTTGTTCCACGCTGTTGCGTCTAGTGTGGTATGTCTTACATGGGCATAGTTGTGGGATGTGTGCTTGACAGGCAGTGGGGGCTACATGGACAGGACTTCGATGGTGTTGCAGTTGTGTGTGATGGGTTGCAGTGTGCCTGCCGTGTGGTTCTGTAATCAGTGTGACTTGTGCATGCAGACGTGGCTCCTTGGGTGTTGCTGTGTCTGTGATGGGTCATGTGGGGTGTGACTCTGTGGTTCATGTCCGTGTGCACATTGTTCACATGGTTGTGGCAGGGAGCAGTGCTCTGCTACTTGACATGTCCCATGTGTTAGTCGTAATTCAGTCCTCATGCCTCCAGTCACCCTGCCCTGTCCAGTTTCCCACCTGCAGGTTGTTTTTGAGCGTGCACTGGACTGGATGCAACATGGTTATGGGCGGGGGGTGCTCCATGTTGCAGGTCTGTGGGGGTGGGGGCGGTGTTATGGGTCGTGGTGATGGCTGGACACCCACTGACACCGTTTGTCCTGGGGCGGGATGTCTACCTGTCGGCTGCCGGTGTGCACTGCAGTGGCTGCTACGTGGGTGTGGGGTGTGGGCTGTGCTCCTCCTTGCTGTGCTGTGGGACTAGGGGCCTGGTGTGTGTTGTACTTCAGATGTCCCCCTCCCACCCACTGCGCTTTGTGTTGCTGCTACTTACCTGTTACTTGTCGGTTAGTGCAGCTACGGCTGCCACATGGGTGTGGGGGTGCTCCGCCTTGCTGTGCTGTAGGACTAGGGGCCTGGTGTGTGTTGTACTTCAGCTGTCCCCCTCCCACCCACTGCCTCTGTGTTGCTGCTACTTACCTGTTACTTGTCGGTTAGTGCAGCTACGGCTGCCACATGGGTGTGGGGGTGCTCCGCCTTGCTGTGCTGTAGGACTAGGGGCCTGGTGTGTGTTGTACTTCAGCTGTCCCCCTCCCACCCACTGCCTCTGTGTTGCAGCTACTTACCTGTTACTTGTCGGTTGGTGCAGCTACGGCTGCCACATGGGTGTGGGGGTGCTCGTTGTGGCGCTTCTGGAGTACTAGGGGACCTGTTGGTAGTTACGTGGCTGGCTGGGTGTACACATGCCCCCATGGTTTTGTTAGTTGATATGTTTGGGCTGTGTGTGTGGTGGTGCCTGTTGCATGTGTGAGTAATGTGTTGTGTATTGTGTACTGGACATGGGGGTGTTTGTCCCTCGGAGCTATGGCATGGTGGTAGTGCATGTGAGTACATAGCGGTGTGCTGGTATACATTTGTTTGTACTTACCGGCCTCCACTCCCCTGGTAATCCGGTGAGGATCTCCGGATGGATGATGACTCGCACCTTCTCCTCCCACGCTTTGAAGGTCTTGTAATGCGCGGGATTCCCTCCGCCAGTCGTGGCAGCCAGCTCTCGGTTTTTGCTCTCCTTCTTCTTGACCAGGCTTTTGATGTCGTTCCACCGTTTGTTTATCTCTCCTCTGTTTCTGGGTACGGTCCCGACTGCATTGACCTGGTCTACAATTCTGTTCCACATTCTGTTTCTGGTGGCTAGTGGTGTGTGCTGGACCTGGTTGCCATAGATTTGTGTGGGCACCTTGACGATCTCGTCGACCATGACCGTCAGCTCAGTGGAAGTGAACTTGGGCATTCTGTGTGATACCATGGTGTTTGTGGTGCTGGTGCGGTGTGTGATGTGTGATGTGCAGGGGTTTGTGGTGCCGGTGTTTGGTGGTGGTGGTGGTGGTGGTGGGTGTGATGTGTGCGTATCTGTGGTGTGCTGCTGTCCTTGCTGTGTCACTGTGTCCTCTCCTCTCCTCTCTGCTTTACAATGTTGCAAGGGGTTGTGGTCTGTGGAGGGGCTGCTTTTGTACTTACCTGTTTGGGTGTGTCCTGATGGTCTGTTGTTTTCAGGTGTGTTGTGGCCGGTGTTCTGGGCTTTGTGGTTTATTTGTTTGTCCAGGGGTGGTGTGTTTTCGGGATGTGTACTTTGTCTGTGTATTTGTGCGTGGGTTGCTGTGTGGACTTGTTTGCCATGTTGTGTGTGTTTGTTTGAGTCCGGGGCTGTTTCTGTGCAGGGACGTGGCCGCCATGGCTTCTGTCGTGTCCATTTTCTTCAGTGTTGTTTACGCTGGCGGGCGGTGTATTGGTTGTTTTTCCGCGCTCATGTCGGTGCGATCGTAATTTCACGTGCGGTGTCTCGACCGTGAGGGCGGGCGGTTTTGTGTTGTTGTGCGTCTTTCCGTCCGTGGCGGGCGGTTTGACTCCGACTCGGGCATGGGCGGGCGGTATTTTGTGTGTTTTTTCCGCCGCTGGCGGTTTTCGGTTCGAGGCATCATAATTGCTGGGTCGGTATTCAGAAGGTGTAGGCGGGCGGATTTTTGCCGCTTTCATGGGTGGCGGATTTTTTTACGCCCGGTATCGTAATGGGCCTTTTAGTTCGGGCAGAAAATGGGGGAAGTTTTCTGCTCGAACCCGTATCCTGTCGGCATCGCGTTTCACTTTTTTATGCAAAGTGTGTCCTCGCATAAGTATTTCATGCGAAATACCTGCAAAACCACAGTTCATGATATTACGTATTTTCAATAATTTTTGCAAAATGCTACCAAAACATTTTATGGTTTTGTTCACCTTTGGGTTAATACATGAGATACCATAGGCAGTTAATCATACAGCTTAAGCATGTGCTTACCCATGTAATGCTTCTATACAATGACTTCCAAATGCATCATTTTGGACGTTCTGTTCCAGTGCAGTAACCAGATAAGCACACTGTATCATCAAGTATACTGAAAACCATAAAACTACTCATCTGTATCTTATGCTTCAACATCCAATGCACTTCTACCTGCGGCGTCCCATAACACGATAACCACATCTCGGTGGTCATCACGCATGACATGGAACACTTCCTACATAGGATCAAAACAAAAGCAACATCCTACCAGCCACACCCCCTACATGATAGAGCGTGCCACTCATGTAGGCAAGAGCTTCAGCACCCACAAAGGGGTAGTAAGCGCTATATACATGCTGCGATACAACAAAATACTGTTACATATGTTATTTTCGATTTAATTGACTTTTCTTTCACAATTTACGACATAATGTTTTTATGAATTACATCCAAGTATCGACAGAAATGTTAATTTCTTTTTGTAAGATCCAACATTTAATTAATTTATACCAGATTAAATATATAGGGGATTGAGGCAATAAACTACTGCACCTGCCATAACAGTAGGGACTGTTAAATACTTAGTGTGGTGCACAGAACCAGAAGTTCAACTCCTTTCAACTTATAAAGGGAAAAATTCCCAAATTTAAATCGATCTACAGTGGTTCAGCACCCTAAACTATTCAAATCATGCCACTTATATTGAATAGGAGTTCAGCAAAAAAAAAATCTCAAATGGTCAACACACACAATGCATGTTTTTTACAGTACACAACATCCTTTAGACATATTAAGTTGAGAATTCTTTATTCATTTTCTTCTTTAGATAATCCATTTAAAACTGTAGCCAACGCATTTCATCCTTGCAGACTTCTTCAGGGCTCTATTTAAATTCCTTCTATACTTTGGAGTAAATGCGAAATTTGATACACTTTGTTTTATGTATGTGTACGAAGAAGAGCACTCCAAAATAGCACCAGGAATCCGAAGTGAAATCAGAGCTCTTTGCCGCCTTGTTAGGGGCATGAAATGTTATATAAATGCTACAAGATATATATATATATATATATATATATATGCAAAAAGAAGCAGAGAACTCTGGGTAGTTCTCAAGTTTAGGTGGAAAGCAGCTCCAATATAGAGCATTCTCAACACCAGCGACACTCTGAGGGCCTGATTCACAGAACTAACTTAAGACAAAATCCTAAACTTACTACCATTTTGGTATTCACAGAAGGCACTTACTCATTTTGGTATTCACAGAAGGCACTTACTCATTTTGGTATTCACAGAAGGCACTTACTTACTCAAAATGAGTAAGTTACTCAAAATGAGTAAGTTCCTCATTTTGGTATTCACAGAAGGCACTTACTCATCAATGAGTAAGTGCCTTCTGTGAATACCAAAATGAGTAAGTTACTAAAAATGAGTAAGTTCGTCAAAATGAGTAAGTTACTAATTTTGATATCAGAAGGCACTTACTCATCATTGAGTAAGTGCATTCTGTGAATACCAAAATGAGTAAGTGCCTTTGGTGAATACCAAAATGAGTAAGTGCCTTCTGTGAATACCAAAATTGTAGTAAGTTTAGGACTTTGTCTTAAGTTAGTCTGTGAATCGGGCCCTAAATTTGCTCACCTCAAATGTCTCCTTTTCTAACAAAGTCTTTTAGCGTAGGATTAGCACAGTGCCATCCACGACGAGATAGAAAGGGACAAAGGGGTATATTCACAAGAACGTGTGATAATTACCGCAAGAGTAGCGTAACGCAACTTTCAATAACACAGCCTATCACGGGAAAATAACCCCATGTCAACGTGGAATTCACAACAAGGCGGTACCATGCGATAGTCACCAGATAACGTGTCAAATGTCAGCGTGAAAATCAACGCCACGCCGAAAAAATGCGAAACGCGAACGCGAGAAATCATGCGATGAGGCCAATCGCGGTACAAAAAGTAGCGAAAAGCAGCCTCAGGCCTGCAAATCCCACGCGTCTGGTGGGAAATTGCACCATAAAAACCACAGACACAACACACCAGAAACAAGCCAAAGCACGTAGCAACATGAATGCACCCTGACCCAGCGCAGAGGGCAACGCGAACCACACAACCCCCACAGACCACCAGCAAGGAACAACAGGGTCGGGTAAGGCCAAGGAGAAAAGGGAGAGGAAGACGGGGTTGAGACCGCAGGAAAACAATACGAAGGCCATGGAAGCGACAGAACACTACCAGCAACTGACCCACAAGCAGACCACCTGGAATGCAGTCGGAGTGCCCAGGAGGCCAATCCAGGAGGGCAAGAGGCGCCGGCAGGACGTGACAACCTAAACCAGGTACAAACCCGCTGCCAACAGGAAGGCAGCAACGGCGACAGGAGGTGGCAGTCCAGCACCACAGGAGGAGCAGCAGGAAACCCAGGCCACAGTCATCAGTGTGGAGAGGGTGCAAGAAGTAGGGAGTACGGACACAGCTCGACAGGACCTGACACAACAACAACAGGTTGAGGATCCAACAGGGAATGGGGGGACGAGGGGTGATGGGCACAATGCCACACATGCACAATGAGGTGTAACACACTGCACACCCACAATTACCCAGGGACATGTCCCCCATCCCCGTGGCACACTGCAGCACACACACATAGCAATCACAGCACATACCATGACAATGTGGCACAAAGTGCAACACCCACACTGCAGAACAGGGGACATAACTGGGTCCACCCAGGCCCAGAAACAGAACAATCACATTGGACAGAGCAAGGAACTGTGAGATGCACATCTACCCCTACAACCCCACATCAGCCATGTAGGCCAAATGTACACTGTCCCAACTCAAATAGCCACCACCGCCCAAACAGTCACAATGTACATTGTCACATAGTCTGCATGTCAACAAGAACAAGGCACCAACACAATGCCAACATGCACCTCCCCTTCACAATGCAGAGGGACAAACAACACCTCCAGCAGGTCAGAACAGACAACCCATCAGTGATGCCCGAGACGAACACCACAGCCCAGACACCGATGCCCTACAGCAGCCCATGGACATCCCACACAACCCACCACCAGGACCAGGGCAGGCAAGCTACTCAGAGGAGAACCCAGACCCTGCAACAGACCACACAGCATGAAGCACCCGCAATCACAGCTGGCTCACAACACTTCACCCACCCACACATGGCACCCCAATGCCAGGTGTCAGAACGCCAAAAGGAGGTGGCCCAACAGGTGAGGGTGTTGCCCAACCCATGGAATGCGAACTAGAACACATACGTGGGTGTCCAATACCCTTCAGGGACCACCTACACCCCACAAAGGAGACCCACACTGCCATAGAGACACATGCAGATGCACATACCCAGTACAGAACCACGCCCAGGGGCACACACATATCAGTCACACACCCACGTTGGCTCTGCGTACGAAGGCGCAGTCCACTCCCCTTACAAATTGAGTGGGTGACCACAAAGCTACATGTCCAGGTTCTAGCCCGCTGCCTGCGGTGACATGTCTGCGTCCGCTGTACACAGCACAATGTAATGTCGTAGGGCCCAGGGCCCCCATGCATACAACAAGACCACAGGGACACATGCACATATCATGTTGAACTGGCTACGGGCACATGCGCCCGGCCCCTTTATTGGCAGGGCCACATGTACAGTGACGCCTGTGCTGGATGTGTGTGGGGTGAGTATAAGCCATCCCGCACGGAGTGCTTGGTGCTGCCAACAACCTGAAAAGTGGACACCAGTGTCATGGAAACAGAAAACACCAGCATAACAGAGTCAAATGCAGAGCAACATGGAGGGATCCGGAGTAAGGCCAGAGGTCACCCAATATTCAGTCTGGATGTTCCATGAGTTGCAGTGCACTGAGGTAGGGGCACTAGAGAAGAGCGCGCTCATGTGAAGAAATTGCTAGGATTATGTCCCTTCGGGTTAGTCCTGATGCAGATGCAGTGGAGTGTGTTACACCTGCATCAACTTCCTCATCAATGTCCCAGGTCTCCCACACTGCATGAGGTGACATTGCTGCGCATCCTCACAACAGCACAAAACTCAATCAGTAACGGACAATGGCTTGCGGTGCAGTGAGTCACCGGCACCTGGAGTGCTGAGCAGGGTATCAGGCCGATGATGGCATCCACGACAGGTCTGAGCAACTCCGTAGGTCTGTCAGGACCACCCTTTCGACTCTGGAAGATGGCGGTTGGAGGTGGTCCTTGCGGTGGTGGCGTGTGCCTCCTGCGGTGATGCGACGTCCGGGCCGGTCAAGACTCGATGCCATGTGTGGGCCCTGGTGGCCCGCAGTTGGGGCCGGAGGAGGCGGACAGCGCAGAGCCACAGACACATGGCGTTGATGACCCCAAGACCAACGCTACAGAGGCCATTCAATGTCTCAGAAGAAGGGGTCCCAGGCCTGAGCAGCACAGAGTTAGTGGCCCCGGATGCACTGCGGCCGGCACAGGCACCCAGCCATGGGACAGTGACTTGCGGTGCAATCAGATGGGCCATGCGACCTGAGCGGGTCCCCATCAATGTCCGAGGTGTATGTTGCGGAGGGTTTCGGGGGACAGTGGAAGGTGTCCTCTAGGGCATGATGCGGAAGGTCTGATGTTATCTGGAAGCAGCAAATGGAGGAGTGGAAAGCGCAGCCCTCGTTTCCACCAACAATTTGGTATCAGCTACATGAGGATGAATACTAGCCCCTAGTCCATAGACTCAAACGCCACCAATGTGCGACCAGTGAGTGTCCATGAATGTCGGGGAACACACCTAGTGGCATAGGTGCTGAGAGGGGATGGAGTCTGCGATGATGCCGGGACACAGATGTGCACTCCAACATTGCCAAATCAAGACTCTGTGACCTACTGGACCGCAGTGTAGGCCGGAGGCAGTGGTCAGCATGGGCCCACAGACACGTGTTGTGTGCCTGTGATGCATTGGTTTGCTTCACTGAAAGCAGGGAGTTCAATGATATCACCCCTGCAGTAGGCATCCGGTCACTGCCATGGTGTAATCAAGACTCAGTTCCAAATGTGTGACCTACCTGTCCGTGGTGTAGGCCTGAGACAGCGGTCAGCACGGCCCATTCGCCGAGTGTCGCCGGCATAGGTTGGATGGCCCCACTGGCCTGCGTAGTTCAGGTTCAGTGGCACCACGTGTAGCCGGCTGATGTTGAACAGGGTTAGTGGCACCACGTGTAGCTGGCTGACATTGAACAGGGTTAGTGGCACCACGTGTCGCAAGAAGCCCATATGGAACTATGCCTCACTGATCGGGGGGGTCTGGTGCTGTGGCCGCTGTCCCGGATTTGGGGTCACTGCCATTCATGACTCAGGACACAGTTTCACATATGGGACCTACTGGTCCGAAGAGTAGGCCGAAGGCGGCAGTGGAGTACGTCAACGAGAAAGGAATAAAGCGGGCCTGTGTCGTGGAGGCCGTGGTGGTCTGAGGTGGCTGCCAAGGTCGCGGGCCTTGGGCTTGGAGCTTGCACCGACACGTGGTGGACCCTCCTTGACACACGCCGGTGTCGGAAGGTGATCAGTGTGGCCTGGCTGAGCAGGGGAGGGCCTGACAGGTTCGTGGTCCAGCGTGCCGGGGTCCGGCAGGCGCACAGCATCGCAGGCAACTCTGCTCACGAGGATGGCGTCGGCCTCATGGCGAGGTGGGAGGCGCCGCCCTGGCAGAGACGTGGGTCTTTCTGGAAGAGGACCACGCCCAGGCCTACGTGCTTTTTATTTACACCCCTACGCTTAGGGGGGGGCGTAACAGGCAACATTTCCGCGAGGTCCCCCACTGGCTGGGGTGACATGGTGGAGTCCATTGTCCACTACACTCCATACGCAAGCGGTGTATGTCTCCATGGATATGGGTGTGTTCTGCAAACTGCGAGGTGTCCAGCACATCTCCGGCACTCTTGGCTTTGTGTACTTTCCCAATCATGGTTCTACTGCATCCTTCACACATGCCTGGTTGCCACCTCTCCCCACATTCGGCTATTATGTGTCTGAGGTGCCATGCCGTTGATGGCTCATGTTCAGGGCTTGCCCATGTGGACATTGTAAGTTGTTCTGTCGTGTCTGGTGGGTGGGCATATTGTTGTGCCTGTTGTATGTGATTTTGTGACGTGTGCATTGCCAGCGTTGTGAGTTGCATGGTTGTGGAACTGAGGTGTTCATTTGTATATTGCCAAGGGGCTGTGCATTTCCCTTGTTGCCATCCTGGAATGCTGGTTGATGATGGACTGTCGCAGGATGAAGGTATCATGCACACTGGCTGTGTATTTGAAGGCGACATTGTTGGGTGTTCCACGGTGTTCTGTTGTTGCCTGCACATTGGTGTGAGACGTGTGCTTCCTGTTGCGGTGATTGTGTGCTGTGTCACCAGGGGGCACAGGTAGTACATGTGTGCTGTGTATTGCCCCCAACACGTGCGTGCATCCTGCTATGGCGTATGGTCCTTGCTTGGTCTCCAGCGGATCCTGCGCATTGTGTTGTACATATGGGGACTGGGGTACCAGGGTGATGGTGATGTCCAGGACAGGTGTGGGGGACTTGGATGTGGCTGGCTGTGAGACTCCTCCGACTCTGGCGGGTGTTGGATGGGGGGTCCCAGGGGCCAACAGGTGCCGCCACGCCATCAGCTTTGTGTGGGGTGGGATGTTGGTTGTCCGCTGTGTTGTTGCCGTAGGCCTGTTAGGCGATGATGGTCAGGATGCGTAGGTTGGTTGTCCCTTTCAGCCTGTAGTGGACGGTGACATTGTCAGATGTTGGGTCTGTGCGGCTGGTACGTTTCCTGGGGTTCCGCTGTCTTTGTCTGCGCTGCGTCTGTGGTGGTCCGGGGGAGGGGGGGTGTTCCGGGTGTGGGTTCGGGTCCTGGGGTGGTGTCGGTGGGTGTTGTGGCCCTCTTGGGTGTCCGGGCCGCATGATGGGTGGCACCATGGCATCTGTTGCCCTTCGGATGTGGCTCTGGGCTGTGCTCCCTTTTGTGGTGCTGGCTGCCGTCCGACTTTACACCAGGTCAGAGCAGGTGTAGATTTCCTGGTGCTAACACGCCTTATCGCTTGTTTTGTGTTTTTATCGCGGATGTGGCTGGTCATTGTGAATGTTGAGTTGGCTGTTGTCTCGGCTTTTGTCACGGGAACGCCTACTCTGCATCTCATTAGCGATATTTGCGGGAGTCCTCTGTGGCGATGTTTTTTGCGGCTGCTATCACCGGCTTGTGAATGGGGGGGGTAAATTTATCACGACTTTGGCTGCGATAAAGTGCCGTTAATTCGGCCATAGCTCCTTGTGAATATGCCCCCAAGTCTTTTACCATTTCCCCAGCAAAGCTTTTAAGCATAGGATTAGCACACTGCTATCCATGCTGAGCTGTAAAATGGCCAAAGCCTTTTACCACTCTAGGCACAGTATTACAGCTTTGGATTGGTAAAATACCATCCAAGCCAACCTGAAATGAATAAAAGCAACCCCTGACACTTGTTTCGCTCTCATTAAAGCTCTTCAGAGAGGTATAGCTTTGTCCAGACACAAGGGAGCACCCCGTATAAGTCAAAACAAAACCCTTTCAGGCATAGAGTGACACATAAATTATGCAAAAAAAGAAGCAGAGAACTCTGGGTAGTTCTCAAGTTTAGGTGGAAAGCAGCTCCAATATAGAGCACTCTCAACACCAGCGACACTCTAAATTTGCTCACCTCAAATGTCTGCTTTTCTATCAAAGTCTTTAAGCGTAGGATTAGCACAGAGCCATCCACTCCAAGATAGAAAGGGACAAAGGGGCATATTAGCAAGGGCAATATCGCCGCTTTAGCGGCACTTTTTGCCGCTAAAGCGGCGATTTTTTTATCGCCCTATCAGCAAGCTGTCGCTAACAGGTGTTAGCGACAGCTTCCAGGCGATAGCGACTGGTTTGGGTGCCGCTTTGCATGTCAGCGATATTTATCGCTAATGATATGCAAAGTAGGCGTTCCTGACCAAAATACCACGGAAACAGCCGCTAACAGGCCTATCGCCTATTAGCAATGAGGCCCCGGCCCCGGTTAGCGATGTAAAAAGTTGCGCTAACCGGGGTCATCGCTGGTTTTTTTACACCTGATAAATCCCTGACTAATGCATACATTACATGGGGGGTGGATTATGCTGATACAACCAAAGGGTCGTATCAGCAAGGTTTTCGCCGTTCCCCATGCAATATTGCTTGTTTTGTTGCGATGTTGGCCCATTTCTCCCGCTATCCCTGGAATATATATCGCCATAGCGCTAATTGTTGCTAATACAGCGTTAGCGTGGCGATATATTCCAGCGAGAGCCGGCGATAAAAAATTTCGCGCTAGGCGCGCTCTGCGATATTTATCGCAGTTTGTTGCTAATATGGCCCAAAGACTTTTACCATTTCCCCAGCAAAGTTTTTAAGCATAGGATTAACACAGTGCTATCCATGCTGAGTTGTAAAATGGCCAAAGCCTTTTACCACTCCAGGCACAGTATTACAGCTTTGGATTGGTAAGATACTATCCAAGCCAACGTGAAATGAATAAAAGCAACCCCTGACACGTGTTTCGCTCTCATTAGAGCTCTTCAGAGAGGTATAGCTTTGTCCAGACACAAGGGAGCACCCAGTATAAGTCAAAACAAAATCCTTTCAGGCATAGAGTGACGCATAAATTATGCAAAAAAAGAAGCAGAGAACTCTGGGTAGTTCTCAAGTTTAGGTGGAAAGCAGCTCCAATATAGAGCACTCTCAACACCAGCGACACTCTAAATTTGCTCACCTCAAATGTCTGCTTTTCTATCAAAGTCTTTAAGCGTAGGCTTAGCACTGTGCCAGCCACGCCGAGATAGAAAGGGACAAATTCTTTTACCATTTCCCCAGCAACGTTTTTAAGCATAGGATTAGCACAGTGCTATTCATGCTGAGCTGTAAAATGGCCAAAGCCTTTTACCACTCCAGGCACAGTATTACAGCTTTGGATTGGTAAAATACCATCCAAGCCAATCTGAAATGAATAAAAGCAACCCCTGACACGTATATATATATTTATTACTAGTAATAACTTTATTTAGACTAAAAGCCATAAAAGTATTACAATTAATCTATAAAGTCACAGTCAAACAAATAGCTACTTTGTGAACATATTTAGTAAAAACATTTACAGTGTAACTCGCATGCTGTCCCAAGAAAACACAGCAGTTCAGGAAATAGCAATGGGCACGCATCATGCTCGTGATGGTATCCAGCAAGTTATGGTCATCAGACCTTTGTTGTAACTGCTTTGTTATCTCGTTCTCAAGTAGTGTTGCCTAAGGAATTAAAGAAATAGGTCTAAAATTGAATGGGATCCTTAAGATCCATTTAATATCAACCGAACATCTTTATTCATACCTGAGCTTTGACAGTACAATCTCAATATACTTTTAAACTATATGTTTCTTCTTCCATGCTCTAGCTAGTTTATGATAAAGTGCAACAGGGCAAGAGGAGGTGTCCCTAGGATGTTCGCACCGATTACACAGAGCACCACATTGATGTCTTAAACTCATTGGTCTCTTAAAATCATTGGTCTCTTAAACTCATTAGCAAAGCAGAACTATGATCAGAACGTTGAATGGCTGATGACCCAAGGATCAAGGAGAGCCCAAGGAGCAATAAGGAAAGAAAAGAGGCATGGTCCAATCCACATGAGCAGTTGTTGGAAATCAGCTTTATGCAGAGTGCTTCTCCACAATTTCAAAAATGTATCAAGTGCAAGCATCCCTTGCATGATTTCTCCTTGTTACAGGGTTTCATTTTCCAAGAAGAGGGAAGCAGTTTTGGGACGAATATTATACAAACCATAATCTGACTTTCGCAAGTGGATCTGCATCTGCATTTGATTTCCCCCTTGTATTTGACCATTTACACTCATTCTATCTGCATTCAGCATACACACCCTCTTCCAATGCCCATTCTTATTGCAGAAGTGACAAAGAGTCATTTTCTTCAACGTCGCAACATCTATACCAGAATTCGGATCAATCAGAACACTTCTACCTCTACCCTGTGAAACACCAAAGCCTCTTTGAACACCTTGAGTCTGTAAATCGACACTCTGCCTCCCACTCTGGTTTCCTGCAAACAGCTGATTCTGAAAACTTTTCTGAGAAAACCTCGTCTGTACCAACATAAATTTCTCCTTAAGCTTTTTCTGCTTCATCTCTTGTTAGTCACTTAAATACTTTGCATACCTCAGGATCTCATCTAATGGTTTTGTATGCCAGTCAGTCACACTCTTTTGTATGTGCATACTGATCTCTGGTCTTAACCCAACAACAAACTGTGACACAAAAAAACCTATATCACTCTTGTCCATGCATTCCTGTCCACTGTATTGTGCACCTGAAGCAAATGCTCATAGTAATCATGCACTCATTTTTTTGGCTCGTATGAGGTTCTTTTAAGTTTCACCCAATGAATATCTTTTATAGGAACTTTTCCTTGCAGGAATGTAATCACCTCATTATATTTATTCATTACCACAGAAGATGGTGCATAAGTACGGGCATCCCTCGTTGGCTCTGCACTCGCCCATTGTACAGCAATTTTACACTCACAAATCACTTGACACAACAACATCAAAGAACATATTCAAATCATTCCACTGCACTTTCGAAATTGTGACAAATCTGCCAACTTGTGTGTACCATTGGACAGGTTTCTCTCTAATTTTGAAAACTGATTTGTAAATGCTGCAAGATTGTTAGTGTTACAAGGTACATGAACATACTCTCCAACTGGTATTTCTCTCAACGGATAAGCTGAAGCTCCCCCTTCATCTGAGGACTTGATGGTGGCTTGTTATTTTCTCCAACTGCCTATGATTGTTTCTTTTTCATCTCATGCTTCCTTGTCCACTTTCTCTCTAATTTCTCAAAATCACTTCATTTATGAATGCAGTTTACTAGTTCAGTGATGTATAATCGCATTCCTGAAGAACGCATTTTCTCAATAGCTTCATCATACACATGTACCCTGAAACTTTTCTGCAATGGGACACTTTTTGAAAGATCCACTTCATATTTTGGGGCAAATTGAGTCAGTTTATCACGAGTAGCAGCTGCACATCTGGAAAGTTCTTTGCTCAGATATATCAGCACTTTTTCTTGGTACTGTTTCACACGCTCAAAATCCAAACATCATCTGATTATTTCTTCTAGCTTACTTTTAACCTCGGGACATTGAGTGGTCTTTCCTTCTCTGTCTCTCGTGTAGTGGGAACCTGATTTACTGTCTTTTTATTTTCTGCCATTTCTTCAAACCATGGGGGAAAAATCCCATCTTCAGATCAGTTAGTCTCACCCTGTGTAATTGGTGTGATAAAGACAATCCTTCTCCCTTCTCTCAATGATTGAACTGTTTGTGGTGGTGTCCAAGGAACAATTTGTGAATTCTGCAATGTCGGGAGAAACCCTGTCACAGGTGCTCCTTGAACAGTTCTTGGAATTACTGTATTTGGAACAATATTAATCCCAGCAGCTGCTGTGATAATTTCTAATGGCTATGCTGTTATAACCCTAGTAACAGGTGCTGGTATAGGTGCAATAGAAACAATAACACATGGAGGTATCACTGTAGGAACATTCTCAATTCAACCAGGCACAATATTTGATATAGCAGGTTGTACAATACACTGTGTCACCTATAATGGACTATTAGTCTGAATCACATTCAGGTCAACAGATCTGCAGCCACTGTCCCCTTTGCTGTCAAAGTACTCTCAGTACTTGTAACAGGGGCCACATAAGCTGGTGGGTGCGCAGATAACAATACATCCAAAACTTCAGCCCCTGAATCACTATCAGTATCTGATTTCTTTGCAGCCCCCTCATCTTCTTTCCCTGTATCTTATTATTTTTCAGCTTCTGAGGTTTTTCAGTAGTAATAGCTGAGTACAGTCCCCTCGACTCTGGCTTTCCTCCACCTCTGTTGTTCTTCATCCCATCGTGCATCTGCATAATTACACACAGCTCTTTTAGTTTTTTTCTGGTATTTCTCTCTCCTTTACATGTGCTGTTTTATCCCAAATAATTAATGCTTCACACTATGTGGGTCTAGGTGGTGGCTTCATCTCATATAGCTTTAATCTCAATCTTTAAATGATTCTTAGTTCATATGTACCATAACTTGGAAAACTCAAAGGACCCTCATTTTCAGTAATCTTTCACTGTTGACAAAGCTACAAACAATTATGCAACCCCATATTCGTTGTCATTTAATGTGCTGGGGTACCCTCAGGAGGCGCCTCTTCACCTTCCCATACTGGAATTGTTACATCACCTCTCACAAGACTCTTAAATCCATTAAAACATTTCATGATTTCGGTTTATTCAACAAATAGCAAACAACGTAATTCAAATATTCAATTGTTTTGATTCTATTTCGCATATGTCATATCTCTTTATCCAATCCTTTTATAGTTTTAATACTTGAAGACTCATTAACAAATCCCAATGCAGCATTTGCACAATAATTGGCCTATAACAGCGCAGCACTCTGTGTCGTCATCAGCAAATAGCAGCACAACAATACACTAACCAACCAATTGCAGCGCTGCATGCTTTGACATATGAATTCACTCCTTACAGCAGTTCAACTTTCTTTATAATTTCTCTCATGCACACAGTTCTACAACACTGAGTGAACAAAAATAAACAATTTTTGTCTGCTCCACTAAGATGAAACCAAAAGCAATTCAACAATTGGAATATTAAGGTTTTTACACCTTCCGACTTTTCCACGCAGAAAGATGTTTCATACATGCAAATAAAATCTCGAATAGTGATACATCACCCTAATTAATGCAGCTTCACCTTTTGTGCAATTTGGTTCTGCCAGCACCAATCAATATAACTATATTGACAACAATTTGTTATAATTCCTATCTTACATCCACAACAGTTTGTTATAATCCCTATCTCAATTGCGTAGTCGACCTTACCTCATAATCTTCACCACAAATCTTTAGCAGACAAGAAAACCATAAATCAACTCTTAATTATCTATCTCGGAATCTTGAACTACTTCAGAGTCCGATAATCTCTTCGACTTCTTCACAATAAGCACTTAAACATCACCAATTCATTCAAAATGCATACTTCAATAGCTCACAAATAGAGCACATCAGTAAAACAATTCACAACGCATAACTCTATTGATACTCACACCTTCAATACGGCAACCACATTCAAAACTGCACCTTGTCAGTCTTCAAATTCTGAGCTTTGGGCTATGGGACTCAGGCATTACTCTAACACGAGGTCATTTTTTTATAGCTCCTCTTTTCATAACGTAAACCACCCTCTTGCTACCAAGTTTGCTGAGCGGGAATCAGTTTTTTATTTCAAATTCTCAGTTTACCATCATCCGGGCAAATTTTCGATCTTAATTCCGCTGAAACAATGGATCTTTGCCATTGTTTTAGAGAAGATCAGGAGCTGAACATCACATTAATTATAATCACAATTTCTAATATATTTTCAGTCACTAATGAGAGTTTGCCATCAATATTGTGTTTGATTTGTTAGGTGACGGGAATGGTTTTTCCCATATGGGATGGTCTGTCTGTACAACATGCATACTTATTATGATTTAAGACCAACTAAGGATGATGGTGTGTTCTGTTGTCTTAAGGAGATATGCATGTCACGGTGTTGGGGTTAGGTATATGATTTTTTCGATTTTTTCGATTTTTTCTTGGTTTAATGACACATTTGGTGTGTGTTTGAATAGATATTCCATTATGTGTTTTCTTCTTTGCCTTTTACTCATCCTCTTCCCCTCTTTTTCCTTCCTTTCTTCGTTTTTTGTTATTCTTCAACACCTATGGTGTTTCTGCTGTATTTTAAATTAGAGAAAAGATTTGAGTGCATTGTAGAACTGACATGCTATGTGCATGCTGTAAAATCTGTTCTTTCATT
This sequence comes from Calotriton arnoldi, assembly GCA_963921515.1. Classification (NCBI taxonomy): domain Eukaryota; kingdom Metazoa; phylum Chordata; class Amphibia; order Caudata; family Salamandridae; genus Calotriton; species Calotriton arnoldi. Next base: position 322,760 of record CAWUFW010012752.1, read on the forward strand.
AACAGGCACATTGAAACACGTATACTTATACATGTCAGAGGTGATTGCACCTCAACTGTGATTAGTTACACGAGGAATATAAAAACTACGGACTTAAAACGATTTTTTTCTTCTTCTTTTTTTAATTCGGTAATAATTGAAATAGAATATACAATCTTTTGGTTTTAAAGAGTGTCTTGATTTTAAACTGTTTTTATCTTTGTAAAATACGAACCATCATGGGTTGGTTGATTATGGGTTGGTTTTTTGTTGTTAAAGAGGAAATTGAGATACACTTTCACAGGCAATTAATTACAAAGATGTGGGTTCGAAGAGGGGTCATGTCGAGTCCACTTATATGGACATTGTATATGATGGTATGCATTTTTATAATTTGCATTGTGTGATGGATCAGGATGTTTGATGTTGTCTTATTTTAAATTTAAATATATATTGATGTTTTGTGGAGTTATGTGAAGGTTATTATTTTTTGTCTAGTCTTGTGTCGCAATTTGGTAAAAATATGTGTATCGTTTGTTATCTTTCAGCCCTGATGAAGTTCCCAGTGTGGGAATGAAACGCGTTGGCTGGAGTATTAATGTTCAACACTTTTTTATATTGATGAAAATAAAGAAATCATAAATTTTGAAAACACAATTGACTATTGGACTTTGTGTGACGCGCACGCCCTTTGAAAGTGATTAATTTTCTGATCTGGAGCACAGTGACGCCACGCAACGGTTGGCGTAGGGGCAGATTTGCGCTTCAAAACTTTATTTTTTGGAACTGGCACGAGGTGCGGTACCTGTGGTCCGCCGTTGTTCAAACTGATACTTATCTTATTGGACTAACCAGCACTCGCAGCCATCCCTGCAACAACATGGCACGTTTTGACGATAAAAGAAAGGAAATGGCACAAGACCTGTTTGGAAAAAATACAACATCATCACAGATTGGATTAAATACTCAAAATACATCGGGCTTACGTGCCCTATTTATCAAATTAGAACGTCTAAAAAAACAAGAACTCTCCCGATGGTGGGATGGTGTAACTCTACAACAGTATATTGACAACAAAAAAATGCCTAGAGGGTTACGTATATTAATATTTCCCACCTTTGAGGATCTCAGTGATGAGCTCCTCAAGGAGTGGGAAGTGAATTTAGAGGGTGCTTCTCTCATTATGATGCAAATCCTGATAAGACACGCGATTGAGAAGGGGGCGAAGCTCTTGTCAGAGATAGAGATAATTGAGAAAGAAATTGAGTCTTGTGAGAATAAGGACCTGGTGGATAAGAACTATGTGATCCTTAGTAAGGTGATTGAGGGGCATCAAAATTACTTGAAAGAGAAAAAGCTGCGTAAGATCAAGCGGGATGATAGGGATTATAGGGATGGCAGAATATATACTTTTGCGAAAAAATTTGACATGATTACCGGCAATGAGGACAGAAAAAGGGTAAGAGAGCGAAGTGAGGAAGCAAGGTCATCTAGTAGCACATCACTGTCTTCAGTGAGCAGTGCATCTTCAAGTAATATCACTGGTGAGCGCCCTTTAGGGGAGGGAACCACTGGTTTTCAAAGAGAACTAGCCAGACTCAGGAACAGTGGAAATCAGTTGAAAAAAGTACAACCAAAAAGACAAGAAGAGGGGGCAGGAAGTCACAAGGTGGGCGAAGAAGGGGTAGCCGAGGACACGCTCAGGAGATCAGAGAGGGCAAAGACCAAACAGAAGTGAGATTGAATACGGATACTCATCCCTTAGGAGTGGAGGCGGAGGGTGACTTAGAATTGAAAATTGTCAACCTCTCGTGCAAAATATTGGATTCTGATGAAACAAGTTTACTTTGTAAGGGTTTGGGCTTTTGCCCAACTCAGGGAGGTGACTTAACAAATGTACATGTGGATCTCTTCAAGTTTTCGAGAATCTTAAAATTAAAAGATTTCTTTAATGAGAAATTGTCGCATGAAAATGTCTCTGTAAATAATGTGGAACAAACTGATTATACTATACTGGAAGTTAGAAATCTACAATGTTTGATGTCACTGAGTGGTGAGGAAGAGGTGGATGTACACTCGGTTTTAGAGGAATTAAACATCTGTGAGAACTTGACAGGGGAAAGTGGATTGCGACCCAATTCGAAATTCACACCAACAACATATCATCATAATATTGATGTATTCACGGATAGAATAAGTGAAGGCATATATAAATTGGAGAACCAAATGAGACGAACCCAGGGGTCTATGTATAATCTGACGGGAGGTGAAAAAGAAGCCCTCAAAAGGCTAAAAAACGATACTGAAATTGTCATAAGGGAGGCTGATAAAGGTGGAAATGTCGTTGTGATGAACAAAATGGACTATTTTGGGGAAATCGAACGCCAACTAGGTGATGTACAATGCTATGAGAAATTGAGACATAATCCTATTAATGACCTAACAAGGGTGATTAATCTCAAACTTGTGGAGTGGAGGGAGGTTGGTTTGCTGAGTGAACAGGAATATAGGTACCTGAGAGTGGAGAATCCCAGGTTTCCCTGTATCTATATTCTCCCCAAAGTCCATAAACAAGGGGCATTTCCCCCAGGGAGACCCATCATTTCTGGGGTGGGCTCGCCCACTGAGAGACTGTCAGAATTCATCGACCTTAGTTTACAGAAACATGTTCTGGATTTACCATCATATATCCAAGACAGCCGAGATATTCTATCTAAATTTAAAGACTTTGTCTGGTCAGATGAATTGCTGTTTGTGACACTTGATGTAACAAGCCTTTACACCTGTATACAGCATGAGTTTGGACTGAGGGCTGCGAGATCCTACTTAGACAGGGAGACGGCTGACCACTATGAACGCAATCAGATGGTCCTTGAAATGATGGAGCTTATCCTCACAATGAACTACTTTCTGCATGATGGCACATGGTACCATCAGAGGAGAGGTACGGCCATGGGCACCAGGTTTGCCCCCTCTTATGCCTGCCTCTTTATGGGGTGGTATGAGAGGGGTCACGCCTGGAACCAGTGTGCCTCCCCCTACACTGAGCACATTGTGTTCTGGGGGAGGTACATTGATGATATCATCTGCCTATGGTCGGGAACCGAAATACTGCTTTTGGAATACTTCCAATATTTAAACAGCAATCCTTTCAATGTCAAACTCACAATGGAGCATCACAAGGAAAGTATTGACTTTTTAGATCTACACTTTTATATCAAGGATGGGCTTATACAAAGTACACTACATCGTAAAGAAACAGCCTGCAATGCGACACTGCATGCTAATAGCGCTCATTCAAGTTCAACCATCAAGAACATCCCCTACGGAGAGATGGTGCGCATGAGGCGCAATTGCAGTGAAGATGACTGTTTTAACAGTAATGTACAACAAGTGAAGAAAAGATTTCTGGCAAGGGGATATAAGAAGCAGGTCCTCGATACAGCGGAAAGCAGAGTACGTAAGCTGACTAGGGATTCTACACTAGCTAAAAAAGATAAAACTAGAGACAAGAGGGGGAATGCGGATATCAGATTTATTACACAGTACACCACACATAGTAGTGAGATCTTCAAATTATTGAAGAGGAATTGGTATTTGCTACAGGAGATTCCCAACCTATGCACTTTGGTTAGAAAGAATCCATCAATTACGTACAGGAGAGGCAATACATTAAGACAGGAACTATGTCCGAGTTATGTAACTTCAACCTCAGGGAAACAGGAGACATGGTTACCAGCGAAACCTAAGGGTTTTTACACTTGCAGCTCATGCAATGTATGTCATCTGGGCATCAATAGGACTAAGAATTTTGCCTTCAATGGATCTATCGAGTTTACCATTTCGAAATTTATTAATTGTAATACCACCTATGTGGTCTATGTGATTGGTTGTTCATGTGGACATATCTATGTGGGCAGCACCAAGCGCAGCTTGAAATTGCGTATTCAGGAACATAGAAGGGCCATTCTTAACAAAGATTTACGATATCCAATGACTCAACATTTCATGGAAAACCATAGAGGTGAAGCCACTTTCTGGTTCCATGCCATTGAATATGTGGAGGTAGGGGCCAGGGGAGGCAACAGAGAACTTAACCTACGAAGGTGTGAGTCCAAGTGGATATGCAGGTTAAGGAGTATCAGTAGGGGGTTTAACACAGACCATGAAATGCATTTCTTCTTGGGAAATAGTTAAAATGCTCTACCTCACTGTGAAAAGAGTGTAACATTTGATACATCTGTGTCAAAATGATTTAGCCCTCAGTTTGTACAAGAATGTGCTGAGTATTTGAATAGGTTTAAGATTTCCAGCTATTCTCCCCCCCGTTTCTCCTTCCCCTCTCCCCCCACCCCCCACCCCCTTTCCCCTCCTCCCAGTTTCGGTTTGGGCTGCAGGGTATTATATCCTGCAGAGACTAATAAGTAGTGTGTGTCTGTAATTGGCTGTTGCATCTATAGGAGTGACATGTGCACTTAAAGCTTTGCTTGAGTTACCACCCTGACAACAATGTTGTAAAGCACCACATTAGTTGGTATTCTTGACGACTCATGTGCGATATATTGAGCATTCATGACCCAAGTTGCTTTGTACCTCTCTAACATCGTTAATATAGGTGTGTTCATTATTTGGTTTTTCTTCTCTTTTCTCTCTTTTTTCCTTTGGATTATTATACTAACTCTGACTTCGGGACACTTGCTGGCATTATTGTATCCTGGTATCGATTATGGTTTTAAAATACCATCATGGAAGAACATAGGGATAGCGTTTATCCTTTTCTTATATGACTTTATACACATACCAGTATGGAGTAACATTATAATTTCTTACACTCCCCCTTTTTTTCCTCACAGGTATCGTGTAATATATTTTTATTCCAGTTATGGGCAGGAATTTTCCCACATGTTCTGTTTGCATAGATGCGGAATCTGTGAGGTTAACCACTTACCAATGGCGACCTCCATTATGGTGTAGTTTATGATATGCTCATACTAGGGACATCGTATTATATAGAAGTGGATTCATGCAGGATTTCGCGATTCACAATTTATAATCTCAATGCGAGTATTTTCTATGAACATTAAGGGTCGTGATTGGGACATTGAATTTGTGACTAAGTAGCCCAATTTAGATATTTTATGAACTACGTAATATGATGACTGTAGTATTACATACCGCTTTATATTTTTCTACCGATTAAGGCGTATATATGTTGGTACATCAAGGTGTATGACCTAGTTTAGAGTGATTCTTTAACGCTTACAAATGGCGACATTTTTGACCATCCGGTCCGTTGATTATCCCAGACAGGCTTTCCAATACCCCCGCCCCCTGTGTCCGCTGATTGGACGCCCACGTTTCATGTGGGCGGGATCTTTGGGTATTTACGAACGGTGGCGGGAGAATTCAATCGACACGAGAACAAGGAGGAAGACACGTATGATTGCGAGGTAAGGTGGCAAGGGCGGTATAGCATTTCGTAGCGGGAACCTTTAATGGTGGAAAAGGCAGTTTTTGTTATATCCTTGACCGAAGCCGGCGTGGGCAACAAGTGAGAATCAGTCACTTGCTCTACGGCATATTGTGTCCGGCACAGGCTGAGGGGCGGTGTCGGCTTTGAATGTGGAACTCTCCCCGCTTTTCCTATATAGTGGGGTTGTTCTAATCGGATACAGTTATGCAGAACAGTGTGCTTTACAATTCAGGCATAGATATGCGGCCCAGGACACATACGGATTGACATGTGTATATTTATATTTATATTTTTATGTACACGCAGGTGGGAATTTAAACGGGGAGCGCATAGGTGTAAACTCCACGGTTTGGGAATTACGGGATAGCAGTACGGGGAGATGCTAGTCTAATGAACAAGGTAGCCACTTTGATTAATATCCACTTTGTGGACTATAATTGTGGTATGCGGGGTTGCTGCACGGCAGATACACTTGTTAAAATTACTATGACAGCTACTTTAATCAGCAATTGTTGTACTATTGCGATATGAATTTGGGGTCTTTCCTCTTCTCCTAACCTTTATAGGAGTTATCATACTCAAGACTATATTGTTGGGTCCTAGTGGAATACACAGGACCGTGCCTAAAACAACCGCAAGTTCAGTGATTGAAAATATCAAGATAAGAGGTAGGAGCCACCGTGAATATTGAATTATATTTAGAGTACATGATTACATTGTTTTCTGACTACTGCCATCAAGTGTCTAGAAGTTAGGTTGACTATACAACATAGAGTAAATATTTAAATATCAAATAAATTTTCTTCTCCTCCTTTTTTCTTGAATTATATGATATATTTTGGTAGATGAGTACGGATCCATTGGACTTTTTTCTAATATTTAAATTACAAATGAAGCTCGCCGATTTATCTTTTCCATATGGTAGTACGATTTACAGTATGCGATGCATGTGTATATCACTGCCATCAATATTGTGTTTGATTTGTTAGGTGACGGGAATGGTTTTTCCCATATGGGATGGTCTGTCTGTACAACATGCATACTTATTATGATTTAAGACCAACTAAGGATGATGGTGTGTTCTGTTGTCTTAAGGAGATATGCATGTCACGGTGTTGGGGTTAGGTATATGATTTTTTCGATTTTTTCGATTTTTTCTTGGTTTAATGACACATTTGGTGTGTGTTTGAATAGATATTCCATTATGTGTTTTCTTCTTTGCCTTTTACTCATCCTCTTCCCCTCTTTTTCCTTCCTTTCTTCGTTTTTTGTTATTCTTCAACACCTATGGTGTTTCTGCTGTATTTTAAATTAGAGAAAAGATTTGAGTGCATTGTAGAACTGACATGCTATGTGCATGCTGTAAAATCTGTTCTTTCATTAACAGGCACATTGAAACACGTATACTTATACATGTCAGAGGTGATTGCACCTCAACTGTGATTAGTTACACGAGGAATATAAAAACTACGGACTTAAAACGATTTTTTTCTTCTTCTTTTTTTAATTCGGTAATAATTGAAATAGAATATACAATCTTTTGGTTTTAAAGAGTGTCTTGATTTTAAACTGTTTTTATCTTTGTAAAATACGACCCATCATGGGTTGGTTGATTATGGGTTGGTTTTTTGTTGTTAAAGAGGAAATTGAGATACACTTTCACAGGCAATTAATTACAAAGATGTGGGTTCGAAGAGGGGTCATGTCGAGTCCACTTATATGGACATTGTATATGATGGTATGCATTTTTATAATTTGCATTGTGTGATGGATCAGGATGTTTGATGTTGTCTTATTTTAAATTTAAATATATATTGATGTTTTGTGGAGTTATGTGAAGGTTATTATTTTTTGTCTAGTCTTGTGTCGCAATTTGGTAAAAATATGTGTATCGTTTGTTATCTTTCAGCCCTGATGAAGTTCCCAGTGTGGGAATGAAACGCGTTGGCTGGAGTATTAATGTTCAACACTTTTTTATATTGATGAAAATAAAGAAATCATAAATTTTGAAAACACAATTGACTATTGGACTTTGTGTGACGCGCACGCCCTTTGAAAGTGATTAATTTTCTGATCTGGAGCACAGTGACGCCACGCAACGGTTGGCGTAGGGGCAGATTTGCGCTTCAAAACTTTATTTTTTGGAACTGGCACGAGGTGCGGTACCTGTGGTCCGCCGTTGTTCAAACTGATACTTATCTTATTGGACTAACCAGCACTCGCAGCCATCCCTGCAACAACATGGCACGTTTTGACGATAAAAGAAAGGAAATGGCACAAGACCTGTTTGGAAAAAATACAACATCATCACAGATTGGATTAAATACTCAAAATACATCGGGCTTACGTGCCCTATTTATCAAATTAGAACGTCTAAGAAAACAAGAACTCTCCCGATGGTGGGATGGTGTAACTCTACAACAGTATATTGACAACAAAAAAATGCCTAGAGGGTTACGTATATTAATATTTCCCACCTTTGAGGATCTCAGTGATGAGCTCCTCAAGGAGTGGGAAGTGAATTTAGAGGGTGCTTCTCTCATTATGATGCAAATCCTGATAAGACACGCGATTGAGAAGGGGGCGAAGCTCTTGTCAGAGATAGAGATAATTGAGAAAGAAATTGAGTCTTGTGAGAATAAGGACCTGGTGGATAAGAACTATGTGATCCTTAGTAAGGTGATTGAGGGGCATCAAAATTACTTGAAAGAGAAAAAGCTGCGTAAGATCAAGCGGGATGATAGGGATTATAGGGATGGCAGAATATATACTTTTGCGAAAAAATTTGACATGATTACCGGCAATGAGGACAGAAAAAGGGTAAGAGAGCGAAGTGAGGAAGCAAGGTCATCTAGTAGCACATCACTGTCTTCAGTGAGCAGTGCATCTTCAAGTAATATCACTGGTGAGCGCCCTTTAGGGGAGGGAACCACTGGTTTTCAAAGAGAACTAGCCAGACTCAGGAACAGTGGAAATCAGTTGAAAAAAGTACAACCAAAAAGACAAGAAGAGGGGGCAGGAAGTCACAAGGTGGGCGAAGAAGGGGTAGCCGAGGACACGCTCAGGAGATCAGAGAGGGCAAAGACCAAACAGAAGTGAGATTGAATACGGATACTCATCCCTTAGGAGTGGAGGCGGAGGGTGACTTAGAATTGAAAATTGTCAACCTCTCGTGCAAAATATTGGATTCTGATGAAACAAGTTTACTTTGTAAGGGTTTGGGCTTTTGCCCAACTCAGGGAGGTGACTTAACAAATGTACATGTGGATCTCTTCAAGTTTTCGAGAATCTTAAAATTAAAAGATTTCTTTAATGAGAAATTGTCGCATGAAAATGTCTCTGTAAATAATGTGGAACAAACTGATTATACTATACTGGAAGTTAGAAATCTACAATGTTTGATGTCACTGAGTGGTGAGGAAGAGGTGGATGTACACTCGGTTTTAGAGGAATTAAACATCTGTGAGAACTTGACAGGGGAAAGTGGATTGCGACCCAATTCGAAATTCACACCAACAACATATCATCATAATATTGATGTATTCACGGATAGAATAAGTGAAGGCATATATAAATTGGAGAACCAAATGAGACGAACCCAGGGGTCTATGTATAATCTGACGGGAGGTGAAAAAGAAGCCCTCAAAAGGCTAAAAAACGATACTGAAATTGTCATAAGGGAGGCTGATAAAGGTGGAAATGTCGTTGTGATGAACAAAATGGACTATTTTGGGGAAATCGAACGCCAACTAGGTGATGTACAATGCTATGAGAAATTGAGACATAATCCTATTAATGACCTAACAAGGGTGATTAATCTCAAACTTGTGGAGTGGAGGGAGGTTGGTTTGCTGAGTGAACAGGAATATAGGTACCTGAGAGTGGAGAATCCCAGGTTTCCCTGTATCTATATTCTCCCCAAAGTCCATAAACAAGGGGCATTTCCCCCAGGGAGACCCATCATTTCTGGGGTGGGCTCGCCCACTGAGAGACTGTCAGAATTCATCGACCTTAGTTTACAGAAACATGTTCTGGATTTACCATCATATATCCAAGACAGCCGAGATATTCTATCTAAATTTAAAGACTTTGTCTGGTCAGATGAATTGCTGTTTGTGACACTTGATGTAACAAGCCTTTACACCTGTATACAGCATGAGTTTGGACTGAGGGCTGCGAGATCCTACTTAGACAGGGAGACGGCTGACCACTATGAACGCAATCAGATGGTCCTTGAAATGATGGAGCTTATCCTCACAATGAACTACTTTCTGCATGATGGCACATGGTACCATCAGAGGAGAGGTACGGCCATGGGCACCAGGTTTGCCCCCTCTTATGCCTGCCTCTTTATGGGGTGGTATGAGAGGGGTCACGCCTGGAACCAGTGTGCCTCCCCCTACACTGAGCACATTGTGTTCTGGGGGAGGTACATTGATGATATCATCTGCCTATGGTCGGGAACCGAAATACTGCTTTTGGAATACTTCCAATATTTAAACAGCAATCCTTTCAATGTCAAACTCACAATGGAGCATCACAAGGAAAGTATTGACTTTTTAGATCTACACTTTTATATCAAGGATGGGCTTATACAAAGTACACTACATCGTAAAGAAACAGCCTGCAATGCGACACTGCATGCTAATAGCGCTCATTCAAGTTCAACCATCAAGAACATCCCCTACGGAGAGATGGTGCGCATGAGGCGCAATTGCAGTGAAGATGACTGTTTTAACAGTAATGTACAACAAGTGAAGAAAAGATTTCTGGCAAGGGGATATAAGAAGCAGGTCCTCGATACAGCGGAAAGCAGAGTACGTAAGCTGACTAGGGATTCTACACTAGCTAAAAAAGATAAAACTAGAGACAAGAGGGGGAATGCGGATATCAGATTTATTACACAGTACACCACACATAGTAGTGAGATCTTCAAATTATTGAAGAGGAATTGGTATTTGCTACAGGAGATTCCCAACCTATGCACTTTGGTTAGAAAGAATCCATCAATTACGTACAGGAGAGGCAATACATTAAGACAGGAACTATGTCCGAGTTATGTAACTTCAACCTCAGGGAAACAGGAGACATGGTTACCAGCGAAACCTAAGGGTTTTTACACTTGCAGCTCATGCAATGTATGTCATCTGGGCATCAATAGGACTAAGAATTTTGCCTTCAATGGATCTATCGAGTTTACCATTTCGAAATTTATTAATTGTAATACCACCTATGTGGTCTATGTGATTGGTTGTTCATGTGGACATATCTATGTGGGCAGCACCAAGCGCAGCTTGAAATTGCGTATTCAGGAACATAGAAGGGCCATTCTTAACAAAGATTTACGATATCCAATGACTCAACATTTCATGGAAAACCATAGAGGTGAAGCCACTTTCTGGTTCCATGCCATTGAATATGTGGAGGTAGGGGCCAGGGGAGGCAACAGAGAACTTAACCTACGAAGGTGTGAGTCCAAGTGGATATGCAGGTTAAGGAGTATCAGTAGGGGGTTTAACACAGACCATGAAATGCATTTCTTCTTGGGAAATAGTTAAAATGCTCTACCTCACTGTGAAAAGAGTGTAACATTTGATACATCTGTGTCAAAATGATTTAGCCCTCAGTTTGTACAAGAATGTGCTGAGTATTTGAATAGGTTTAAGATTTCCAGCTATTCTCCCCCCCGTTTCTCCTTCCCCTCTCCCCCCACCCCCCACCCCCTTTCCCCTCCTCCCAGTTTCGGTTTGGGCTGCAGGGTATTATATCCTGCAGAGACTAATAAGTAGTGTGTGTCTGTAATTGGCTGTTGCATCTATAGGAGTGACATGTGCACTTAAAGCTTTGCTTGAGTTACCACCCTGACAACAATGTTGTAAAGCACCACATTAGTTGGTATTCTTGACGACTCATGTGCGATATATTGAGCATTCATGACCCAAGTTGCTTTGTACCTCTCTAACATCGTTAATATAGGTGTGTTCATTATTTGGTTTTTCTTCTCTTTTCTCTCTTTTTTCCTTTGGATTATTATACTAACTCTGACTTCGGGACACTTGCTGGCATTATTGTATCCTGGTATCGATTATGGTTTTAAAATACCATCATGGAAGAACATAGGGATAGCGTTTATCCTTTTCTTATATGACTTTATACACATACCAGTATGGAGTAACATTATAATTTCTTACACTCCCCCTTTTTTTCCTCACAGGTATCGTGTAATATATTTTTATTCCAGTTATGGGCAGGAATTTTCCCACATGTTCTGTTTGCATAGATGCGGAATCTGTGAGGTTAACCACTTACCAATGGCGACCTCCATTATGGTGTAGTTTATGATATGCTCATACTAGGGACATCGTATTATATAGAAGTGGATTCATGCAGGATTTCGCGATTCACAATTTATAATCTCAATGCGAGTATTTTCTATGAACATTAAGGGTCGTGATTGGGACATTGAATTTGTGACTAAGTAGCCCAATTTAGATATTTTATGAACTACGTAATATGATGACTGTAGTATTACATACCGCTTTATATTTTTCTACCGATTAAGGCGTATATATGTTGGTACATCAAGGTGTATGACCTAGTTTAGAGTGATTCTTTAACGCTTACAAATGGCGACATTTTTGACCATCCGGTCCGTTGATTATCCCAGACAGGCTTTCCAATACCCCCGCCCCCTGTGTCCGCTGATTGGACGCCCACGTTTCATGTGGGCGGGATCTTTGGGTATTTACGAACGGTGGCGGGAGAATTCAATCGACACGAGAACAAGGAGGAAGACACGTATGATTGCGAGGTAAGGTGGCAAGGGCGGTATAGCATTTCGTAGCGGGAACCTTTAATGGTGGAAAAGGCAGTTTTTGTTATATCCTTGACCGAAGCCGGCGTGGGCAACAAGTGAGAATCAGTCACTTGCTCTACGGCATATTGTGTCCGGCACAGGCTGAGGGGCGGTGTCGGCTTTGAATGTGGAACTCTCCCCGCTTTTCCTATATAGTGGGGTTGTTCTAATCGGATACAGTTATGCAGAACAGTGTGCTTTACAATTCAGGCATAGATATGCGGCCCAGGACACATACGGATTGACATGTGTATATTTATATTTATATTTTTATGTACACGCAGGTGGGAATTTAAACGGGGAGCGCATAGGTGTAAACTCCACGGTTTGGGAATTACGGGATAGCAGTACGGGGAGATGCTAGTCTAATGAACAAGGTAGCCACTTTGATTAATATCCACTTTGTGGACTATAATTGTGGTATGCGGGGTTGCTGCACGGCAGATACACTTGTTAAAATTACTATGACAGCTACTTTAATCAGCAATTGTTGTACTATTGCGATATGAATTTGGGGTCTTTCCTCTTCTCCTAACCTTTATAGGAGTTATCATACTCAAGACTATATTGTTGGGTCCTAGTGGAATACACAGGACCGTGCCTAAAACAACCGCAAGTTCAGTGATTGAAAATATCAAGATAAGAGGTAGGAGCCACCGTGAATATTGAATTATATTTAGAGTACATGATTACATTGTTTTCTGACTACTGCCATCAAGTGTCTAGAAGTTAGGTTGACTATACAACATAGAGTAAATATTTAAATATCAAATAAATTTTCTTCTCCTCCTTTTTTCTTGAATTATATGATATATTTTGGTAGATGAGTACGGATCCATTGGACTTTTTTCTAATATTTAAATTACAAATGAAGCTCGCCGATTTATCTTTTCCATATGGTAGTACGATTTACAGTATGCGATGCATGTGTATATCACTGCCATCAATATTGTGTTTGATTTGTTAGGTGACGGGAATGGTTTTTCCCATATGGGATGGTCTGTCTGTACAACATGCATACTTATTATGATTTAAGACCAACTAAGGATGATGGTGTGTTCTGTTGTCTTAAGGAGATATGCATGTCACGGTGTTGGGGTTAGGTATATGATTTTTTCGATTTTTTCGATTTTTTCTTGGTTTAATGACACATTTGGTGTGTGTTTGAATAGATATTCCATTATGTGTTTTCTTCTTTGCCTTTTACTCATCCTCTTCCCCTCTTTTTCCTTCCTTTCTTCGTTTTTTGTTATTCTTCAACACCTATGGTGTTTCTGCTGTATTTTAAATTAGAGAAAAGATTTGAGTGCATTGTAGAACTGACATGCTATGTGCATGCTGTAAAATCTGTTCTTTCATTAACAGGCACATTGAAACACGTATACTTATACATGTCAGAGGTGATTGCACCTCAACTGTGATTAGTTACACGAGGAATATAAAAACTACGGACTTAAAACGATTTTTTTCTTCTTCTTTTTTTAATTCGGTAATAATTGAAATAGAATATACAATCTTTTGGTTTTAAAGAGTGTCTTGATTTTAAACTGTTTTTATCTTTGTAAAATACGAACCATCATGGGTTGGTTGATTATGGGTTGGTTTTTTGTTGTTAAAGAGGAAATTGAGATACACTTTCACAGGCAATTAATTACAAAGATGTGGGTTCGAAGAGGGGTCATGTCGAGTCCACTTATATGGACATTGTATATGATGGTATGCATTTTTATAATTTGCATTGTGTGATGGATCAGGATGTTTGATGTTGTCTTATTTTAAATTTAAATATATATTGATGTTTTGTGGAGTTATGTGAAGGTTATTATTTTTTGTCTAGTCTTGTGTCGCAATTTGGTAAAAATATGTGTATCGTTTGTTATCTTTCAGCCCTGATGAAGTTCCCAGTGTGGGAATGAAACGCGTTGGCTGGAGTATTAATGTTCAACACTTTTTTATATTGATGAAAATAAAGAAATCATAAATTTTGAAAACACAATTGACTATTGGACTTTGTGTGACGCGCACGCCCTTTGAAAGTGAGAGTTTGGTATGAGTTAAAGGGTTTCATTATTCAAAATCTTAGTAAGTCATTTGTATTAGATCACAAGTTGAATTCATCAATCTTAGTTATTAGAATATCATTAGAAGTCAATAATAAATCAATGAGCGATAAATAGCAATAAAATCGCAGGAATAGGGAGAAAATGGTGTCAGTCAGAACCTATAAAGGGTTCTAATTCGAGAGAGAGTGCAAGCATAAAGATTCGGCATATAAAATCAGCTAAAATAAATCAATAGTTGATCAAAGCAGGACTTCCCATACAGAGAGGTTCGAGAAACTCAGTAGAGACTCAAAATAGTGTGAGCATTGGGCAGGGTAAGTGGCATGGAAGAATGGCAACCTGCTCTAGGAACAGACAACACATTCTGAAGCTTTTGCAAAATGTTGCTTCTTCCATCTCCATCAGCCAATCAGCTTTCGATGCTCGCATGGGAACAGGATCACTCCATGTCTTCTCACAGGAATACAGTATTCCACAGACAGCAATGTTAATCTGCAAATCATTTGTATCTTAAGTCTCATTATGGGTCATTCTCCCATTCAGGTCTACTTTACCATGTATAAACTACATTTCTAGCCTTTTACTAAATAAAATGTATTAATTTGCTAACAATGGTCTATGTAGAAGTTTAAACATCAATATAACAAAAAGAAAACGAAAAACATTTAGCACAGCAACCATTCATGTTCTTTGTAAATGCTGCATCTTCATGGGCGAACATCTTCATTACCTCACTAAGGGGTCCATTACGTTGGCGGGCGGACAAAGTCCGCCCGCCATCGCAAGGGAGCCAGGGACCGACCGCCGAAGTTGCGGCGGTCCCCCCATGTGCATTATGATGCGCCCGCCACACTGGCGGGCGCATCCTGGGCATTTTACATTGCGGGTGGATCTGCTGGCTGCAGACCCACTCGCAATGTAAAAGGACTGTGCACAGCATTGCCATGCACTACATGGCAGGCACCACATGGTGCCTGCCACGTAGTGCATTGCAATGAGGGGGGGTACCATAGGTACCCCCCATGTGCACCCCCCAACACTCTGGGGGCCCCAACAGCAAAAACTGCATGCCTTTCCATTGCGGCAACGCCACCATGGAAATGCTGATCACCGCCTGCATCATAATGTGGATGGCGGTGTCTTGCAGATACCGCCACCATATTATGCCCCTTTTCCGCCCGGTCAACGAGTCGACCGGCGGAAAAGTGGCGGACGGTCTTTCCGTCCGCCGCGGACCCCCCAGCCATACTAATATGGCTGGGGGTCAATCTGGCATGGATGGCGGGCGGATCGCCCCACCGGGCCGGCGGTGGCTACCGCCAGCCCGGCGGGGGCGATCCGCCCACCATCCTAATGGGCCCCTAAATGACAAATTCTAATCATGAATTTACAGTGATCTTTGTGTAAGTAGAAACATTTTGCACAGATAGATTAAAACATTTAAGCAACTATTATTTATTATGAAAACTAGCTCCACAGCAAAATCAGGAAATAAAGATTTTATGCACATTTAAGCTTTTCTGGGCAGGTCAGCTTTTCAAGCAATGTTGCTTATGCCATTGAGGCCTAGTACGAGTAACTATGATTTCCTACTACAATTTTTGCATTAAAACACATTTTACTTTCTTTAAAGCCTACGTGTCAATTCTGCATATTTTTATAAACTATATAATTTTCTTGATAGTCTACAGCTGTGTGCAAGGCTTTGTGGTGATACAAGTTGACGTGGACTAGATGTAATAGGAAGCCACTGGAGAATTAAGAGCACTGGATCTATGTAGCCAAACTTCCTGCATCAGAGATATAAAGCTGTTGTATTCCTGACAGCTCCGAGCTAGTGGGCTCTGGGTAATCCGGTGATGATTACTTTGCAGTAATCAAGCCTTGAGAGAACGGGGTGTTGCACTAGAGACTTCAGATCCTGCTTAAAAAATAAACTGTCTGATGTGCCAAATAAATATGAATTTTTAGCAAGCACTCCTAGCCATGGCATTGATTTATGACTGGAGCTATAGTCTGTTGTTGAGGATGACTCTCAAGGATTTAGCATTGTCAGCGATGATATGGTGGCAGTCTAGAGAATGCAATGAGTCAATCCAACATTGTCCAGACAGGTTAGACTTCTTGAGTGAATCTGCTCCCATTAAGTTACCCATTTAATAGGAGCAGTGTGGCAGGCCGTCACCTACACATAGACGCTTTCATTCTCTTCTGAACTGGAATGATGCGGTAGGGGGCTTGATTACCTATGAAGTAATGCGGCACTAGGAAATCATTTATAATTGCAGTTCCAGGAGCTATCCAATATGTAATATTTATGCATGCAGAGACTCCATTGGGTGTAAAAGTCTATAAGCGTAAATGATGCATAAATATGCAATGCATATGGAACGTTTTTCTTTTATTTTCCACCAGTAAAATATTTTTCCTGTGAATACACTCCTTCCCCTACACCAAAATTACAAAAAGGGTTGTTGCTTTCATTGACTTCTCTTTTTGTCTTAAAAAGGCACTTGCTTCGGCCCTAGGCATAGGCAATCTAAGTACGTTAGTATGTATAGGAGGTATACGAGGTTTCAAACTACCCACTGGCGTAGCAAGGGGGGCACGGAGGGGGCGGTGTGCCCCGGGCGGCACGAGTTTTTGGGGCGGCGGCGGCTAAAATCATCGCCAGCACCCCCTCGCTCTTCAGCGCGCGGCGGCGGCAAAAGGCAGTGACCGCCACGGGCGGCAGAGTGCCTAGCTACGCCACTGAAACTACCTAAAATGTTACGGTATAGTAGGTGTCCATCTACTTCTGCAGTATGCCCCAACCATAAATGAACAAAATCCCAACCTACCCATAAACTTTCGTATAAAACAGTTGTGCCATAATAGAATTTCTGCATCGAGATGTATTTTATGGACCTACACTTCCTCCATTTGATTTATCTGGTACATAGATGCTTTGCATTACAATTCTAACACATTTAGAAGGATGAATAGCAACTTCTCTTGGGGGGTACCCAGCATACTGAAACATTTAGCTTCCATACAATCTACCAATATACCTATAATTTTGGGTTGCACATATTAGGTGTAGCCATCTAGGGCCAGCCCAGCATAGCACAGTGGCCCTTTTATGCTGGGCCTACCTGGGGCCAAACTAGAACCACATAAAGCAAAGTGCTTGCTCTATATTTGGCCCCAAATTAATTTTGGAGGGGTACGTGGGCCAATATTTTCTAATATTTGCTGCAACATGGCACAGCAACCAAAGGTACTGCCTGCATTGCATCAAAGGGAGAGGGAAGAAATGCACCATATCTACTAAGATATGGTGCAGTTTTTTCTCACCCCAGCTGTGGCTTCCATTCTTCAAAGTGCACAGCCTTGCACCAAGTAAAAAATGAAGTGTGCGGTCTCTAAAGTTAGCTTTGTACTGGAAGGGGACTCTTCCAGTACAAAAAGTATCTTTAAGACATTTCACACTCTGTATGTGTCCTGTACAATGCAGCATATAAGCAAAGTGGTAACAATAAGGAGAAATTAAAACATTTTATCTCATTAGGCCTGCCTCAAGGAGGCGAAAGATGTTGGTGGAAATCTCTGTCTAGAAATGTAGTAGATAGGAATTTGCCTGGGATGCAAAGTAGTGCATAACTCAACATTGTATTACTTTGTGATACTTTCCAATGCAAATCCTGGTTTGTGTTTGACAGTAAATCTCAACCCAACACAAAGGTGACGCAATCCTGCAGTTAGTAAATCTGGGCGTTCCTGCTTAAGCACACAGATAATACCTTTAATTTAGTTTTTATAAAGCACTGATGATGAGAAAGTATAGCAATCTATTCTACACTCTATACACTTTAGATCTATTTTTAATGACAAAGTCTTGTTTCATACCTAGGAGTCTCTATGAGACTTTGGCATTGATACAGCTACCATTTGTGCATCAGTTGCAGTGACTCCAGGTGCCACAAGATTTAAAGGACCCACTACACCTCGACAATGCATCTCTTTTACTATCCAACTGGGGTCAATGACCGCAATATCCTTGTCTTCATAATGGGCCTGTGTGTGGCAATTTTGCTTCACCATTGGTTTCTGGATTGTTGAAAGCCTGGACCATTCTTTGTGCATGTTCCACTTTTCGCTGAAAGCAATCAATTAGAAAAAAATGATATTTTAATGTATGTTGATATAATACAGGTCACCACACTTTGTTTAAGTCAATAGAACAAAAACTTTGTAAGCACAGTCATAAGTCACAGACATACTAGGGTAGGCAGTGCATGTAACAAAAAAGTGTCAAGGATTCTCGTGCACTGTTTCCATTACTTCCAGTGTATGAAGGCAAACATATTAGGTGTCTCAATCCAGGCCACATTCTATGTCTAATATGTGTGTATTTCCATGGGCAGTGGTGATTCTGGTTGATACAATAGATCATGTATAAAAGATCCCCAATCTGTCAGAGCATCACCTATATTATAATCCTGCAAACTCCTTCATGTGTATTTCTTCTTCCAGAGACCACCTCTCCATATCTTTCATCTATCACTCTACAGTAGAAGGTTTCTCTCTCTCATCTGGTAAATTGCCACCTGACCCAACAAGCAATAGTGTAAATTGATCCACCCTGTTTCTCATCTTGTTCTTAATTTTAAAGAGTAAGATACCGAATAGGTAATGCATGACTTAATTTGCATTTGTTGTTCAGTACACGATGTACCTGACCCCTAACGGTAAAAACCAAGAAGATGTGTCCACATCGGACTCCCAAAACACCAGAAGCAAGCACCCATTGAGGGACATCGTGACACCTGAGACCCACTTCCTGAGTGGCCCAGCTGTCCTGAGATCACCTCTCCAACTTGCCTGCTCCTGACCGCGACAACCTCAAGACACATGATGCCTGACTGACCTGTTCGCTCTGCTCCCGTACCCACCAGACCCAGCACTGGCCAACCAGCCCTGCTTCCATGGTCCCCAGGTGTTTGTAACCTCCTCTCTCTAAGGAGACCCCCGGACTTACCTATAAGTGCTTCTGTGCAGTACTGTTTCAAGTGGCCTCCTTTGTCTTTGCGCTCCAGCTTCCAAGACCTCAGCATCTCTGCTCCCAGCCGACCCGGGATGCTCCTGAACTTCTCCTGTTGGAACTTTGGACCTGGTCCTGACATCAACCTAAAAGGAGAAGGTGAACTTCATGAAAGCATTTCCTGAATTTCTACGTATTTTTCTGCTTTTTCCCCATTGTTTCCTATGGTGCGTAATTGCGCATAGAAGTGATATATTTTCTGAAGTTTGAAAAATTGTAACTCCAAAAGTACTTACCTTAGAACTGTGTTAACAGTCTTAAAAATGATATAAAAATCAATGTTATTTTTACAAATTGGTTTCAGATTTATTCTTGAGTGTGGATCTCATTTATTGTCTCTGTGAATACAACAAATGCTGAACTCTACCCTCGGATAAGCCTGACTGCTCGCCCACACTACCACAAAAAGAGAGTTACTATTATATACTTTTGCCTCTACCTGCCCTTTGGGGATCTCTCGTGCTTTCTACATAGTGTACTTCATTTTAGTACACTGTACAGAGAAGCGGTTTCCTACATTGGTAGATCAGTGGTGGGGTACACGACTTTGCATTTGCTGGACCACTTTGACAATAAATGACCATATGAATAAATCCAAAGATTGTCTCTAGACAGTCTTATTTTCGATTGGTCTACGTTTTTTTTAAAATTTCTAAAATTAAATGCTAGGGCCTTGGTTAAGTCCCTGAAACTAAGTGGTTAGACATTTAAAAGTCTGTGCTTGAGTTAGGACAAAGTATTCAGTGATAGTTATTTTGTTTACCTCCTAAAAAGGTCCCAACTTTAGTAAAATAATGCCTGATTCCAATAGACATGTTCAAGAGCTTGACCTGAGCCCTTACATGGACCGGAGCCATGCTCACCTGAAAGGCCTCTGTAAGAGCTATGGAATCAAACCAGGCAAAAGTCCTAAAAAATAATTTCTCAGACAACTGACAGCTCAGTTTGAGAAAGATCACCCAGAACTGGTAGCCGAGTCTGAGGATGTAGATAATACCTATGAAAATGATGTTGAGGAAGGACAAGAGTCAGTCCCTTCAAGCACAGTTGAGACCCCCTCAGATGAGGACCTCATGTTGGAAAGACTGACCAGGAGACTGAGATTAGAGGCTCAGCTCCTGGAACTAGAAAAGCAAAGAAAAGAGATTGGCCTAGGACCTATCTCTGGTGGCAGCACACAAGTAATTAGAGAGAGCGGCAGTTCCCATGACTCAAAACTCCCCAAACGGATTGTCTCTCACTATTCATAAGGTGATGACATCACCAAATGGTTTACTGCATTTGAAAGAGCCTATATTGGAAGGAAAGTAGCTAGACCAAATTGGGCTCCTCACTTGTGGGAACTATTCTCAGGGAAATGCAGGGATAGACTCCTGGCATTACCTGAAAAAGATACTGAGTCTTGTGACCTCATGAAGGTTACCCTGATTGAGGGCTTTGGACTCACCACTGAAGAGTATACAATAGGATTCAGAGAAACTAAAAAAACAGAGTCAGTCCTGGGTAGAATTTGTATACTTTTCAGTAAAAACAGTTGATGGTTGGCTAACAGGTAACAATGTAAATGACTATGAAGGGCTTTACAATTTAATCATGAAAGGACATATTTTGAGTAATTGTTACAATGAGAAGTTACATCAGCATCTGGTAGACCTAGGGCCACTTTCTCTACTTGAGTTGGGGAAGAAGGCTGACCACTGGGCCAAAACAAAGGTGACCAGAACTACCATTGGAGGGGGAGGCCAATAGAAAGAGGACAAAAATCCCATGAAGGGAAAGATGGTGATCAAAAAGGGAAAACAAAAAATGAGTCTTCTTTAGGCCCCAAAAACCTGCTCAAGAGGGTGGCCCAGAAACTCATCACAGCCCAAGGGAGGGTACCAGGGTAAGAACTGTGATCCCAAAAAGGCTTTGTGTCATGACTGTAGGGCACCTAGACACCAACTGGAGACCCTGGCTGTAAAAACAAACCAAATGCCTCTAGTTCAGCTGCAGTAAAGGCAGTGGCCAATCTCCAGATGGGAGCTCAGGTGAGCCCTGGCCATGTCAGAGAACTCAATGAGGTGACTCTTGTAGGGGATGTGGACTTAGGCACCTTAGCTGTCTGGCCCACTACAAAATTACAAACAGCATCCTATTATTAATGGGGTTAGGGTGGAAGCCCTGAGAGACACTGGTGCCAACATCACCATGATGACTGAGCAGCCGATGTCCTCAGATCAGTATCTGCCTGGTAGGGCCTATCCAGTCACCAATGCTGACAATGTGACAAAAAACCCATTGCATGGCGATGGTGTTCTTTGACTAGGGAGGGGTTGCTGGAAAAAAAAGAAGTAGCAGTCTCGTCATCAATACCAGTTGATTGTTTGCTTGGCAATAATTTGGAGTCCTCGGCATGGGATGAGGCAAAACTGAGAATCCATGTAGAAATTATGTGAATCCAACACTGGGCGTGTGTATAAGCTCAGGGTAAAAAAGAGGCGCTGGAGTCTGGAAGAATGGCCTTGCCCTCCAAGAGAAAAGGCAAGCAGACAGTGAACCAGCTGTAAATCAGACACCAGACCCTTCTAAAGGGGAAGAATAGCCAGCCCCAGAGGTAACTGAGCTTCAGGAGCTGGATCCTTACCAGGCCAAGCTTTTGGGACCAGAGGGACCCTCTAGGGAAGAGCAGTGTCAAGGGCAGAGGACCTGCCACACTCTTGAAAGCCTGCAAAAGCAAGTTGATGCACAGGAAGGTGGTGATGTTGGTGGTTCCCACAGGACCTATTGGGAGGAGGGAATCCATTACACTGATACCATAAACCCCAAACCTGGTGCCACTAGGAGAGTGGTAGTGCCTCAGGCATTTTGAGAATTCTTCCTTACTTTGGCCCATGACATCCCTCTAGCTTGACACCTTGGCCAGATCAAAACCTGGAGCAGGCTTGTAAGCCACTTCTACTGGCTAGGGATACACCAGAAGGTGAAGGAATTTTGCAACTCCTGCCCCACCTGTGAAGCCCATGGCAAGACAGGTAGACCTCCTTAATTCCACTTTGAGCTTCAGGGAATATATATATATTCTGGTGGTAGTGGATTATGCCACCAGGTATCCTGAAGCTATTCCCATTAGAACTAGAACTGCCCCTGCAGTGGCTAGGGCCCTCATTGGTATCTTTACCAGAGTGGGCTTCCCTAATGAGGTGGTGTCAGATAGAGGTACAAACGTTATGTCTGGTTACCTGAAACATATGTAGAAGGAGTGTGGAGTGACCTACAGGTTCACTACCCCCTACCATGAGTTGTAATGGCCTTGTTGAAAGATTCACTAAGGCCATGAAAGGTGTGATTGGTGGACTCCCTGAAAAACTTAGAAGATGGGATGTCTTACTGCCATGCCTGCTTTTTGCCTACAGGGAAGTGCCACAAAAGGGAATGGGGTTTGTGGTGGCCCAGATGTCAGGCCACAAAGGCCTCCCTCAGACTTCGCAGGTACGGGCCACAAACACGCTGCGCACACTTTTGGTTTCTTACTGGCACTGACTTTGAGCGGCCTGATTCCCCTTTATTTAAGCCCTCATTGCCAGGCCCTCGGGATGCAAGTGTGCAACAATGTAGTCTATGGGCCGGGTGGCTCACTACATCCCTCATAAACTTCAATAAAGTGAATGAAACAAAAATTAATAACACAAAGTAAAAGCAAAACTGTATCAAACACAAGCAATATCAGATGTTCGGATTGCTGGGAGTTTAGCACACAAAGTCTCTCAGTTTATAGCATGGTTGGGGTTGGCTCTCAGCCGGTTCGGCCCACTTCTCTGGTTCCCAATAGTTGGGGGAACAGATATGGCATGTTCATCTCCCTGAGGCGTCACTCTCCCATCATAGTCCTTCGAGGCCTCAGCCTCCAGCTCCCTTGTTTCTTGACCTCCGAGAGCAGCTTCAGGAATGTTCTCCAACCCTGTATCCACAACTCCCTCCTCCACCCTCTCTGGAATCCTTCTAAACCAGGAAATATTCCTCGATACTTCCATGTTTCCTGTTACCGCGGTGATCATGGAACCTCTTACGCTGACCACTTCCCACGTTTCTCGTTCAAAAGGGGTGCGATACTATCAACCAGGGTACCGATCACTGACGACTACCCTATCACCCACGCTGATTCCTGACTCATGCACCCTCCTCTTGTGGCTGGCTCGGTCATTGTTGCTCTGTCTCTTCACTTGGGCGGCATTCACGTCCACTACCCCCAGCGTCCACGAGGGCCCTGCGGGTACTAGGTCTCTGCCAGACCTTTTCATGAGGAGATCACTGGTCACTCATCCAGTGGTGCAGTGTGGAGTTTGGCGATATGCTCTTGGGAATTGTGGAAGACATTATTCCAGATCATCTCCCTTTTCCAGTGCAATTCAGAGAGCTTTGTTCATTGTTCTCATAAATCTCTCCACTTTGCATTGGCCAGCAGCCACTGGGGAGTAATCTTTCTGTGCCATATATTGAGATTGTGGAGGTAGTCCTTATATTCCTGCCCCTGAAAAGGCGGTTCATTGTCCTTCTTGACTTCGTCGGGAATCCTTAGAAGAGCAAATGCACGGTTGAACGCTGGCTTTACACATTTAAATGATGTGGGTCTTGCTATTTCCACTACTGGAAATTTTGAGTGGCTTTCCATCAGCACCAATGTGAACTGGTGGTCCGGGAAACTCCCAAAGTCCATGCTGATGGTGACCCATGGCATGATGCTTGGAGGCTCAGTGATAACGGGTGCCACTGGTGGTTCTCCGCTGGTGAGGACACAGGATCAACAGCTCTTCACCCACTCCTCTACCTGTCGGTCCATTCCAGGGAACCAGACCTTGCTCCTTAGCCGTACCTTGGATTTGACCACTCCCTGATGCCCCAGATGAGCGAGCTCCACAGTAAGTGACCATACTGGTGCTGCATTACAATCTGGTACCCCCATAGGACAATCCCTTCTCCGCATTCACTTAGTTCATCCCAACACCTCCAAAGGCATGTCCAGACCTCTTGTTCTTCTTCCGTCAACCCCCGACAACCGTCAAGGAAATTTCTCCAGTGGTGCTTCATTAACGCCTCCTTGACTTTCTTAAGGCTTGCATCCGTTCACATGGCTTCCACTATCTTGGGTATCGACAGGGCACTGGGGCACGATGCCGACATGACAAGTCGTATGACTTCCTCTACCCCTGGATCATCCTCGTGCTGGCTGCTTGGTACCGATATCCACCGGATGCCGGGACAAATAATTAGCTTGGTTATTGACTCCTGACCAGTAGGTGACCTCCAACGCCTACTGCTGGAGCTGAACTGTCCACCTCTCAATTCGAGGTGGTCCATTGCTAGCTGTTCCTGCAAACAGCGACATTAATGGTTTGTGGTCGGTGATTACCACAAAATTCTGGCCACAGAGGTAGAGGTGAAAGTGCTTCTGAGCCCATCAGACGGCTAAGGCCTCTCTCTCTATTTGGGCATACTGGTTCTCGACTGCAGTGAGTGTTCTGCTGTTGTATGCTATCAGTACCTATTGGCCTCTCTCAACCTTCTGTAGAAGTACCGCTCCCAGCACTACAGGGCTAGCATCTACGATCAGCTCCACTGGTCGTGTAGGACTGAAGTATGCCATGGTGACGTTGTGAAGGAGAGCCTCCTTGATCACTTGGAACAGCTGTGCTGCTTAACAGTCCTACTCCCACTGAGAGTCTTTCCGATTCAGCTCTCGAAGAGGGTCAGACAACATGGCCTGATTGGGAATAAACCTCCCACAATAATTAGACATTCCAAAGAAACTGCACCATTTGGATTGGTTTCTTGGTACTGCCATGTACCTGATTTATTGTACATTTTGAGGGTCGACTTGTATGCCATCTGGAGAGAAGCGATACCCAAAGAACTCCATTTTGCTGGTGTAGAACTCACATTTCTTCCGGTGCAGTGCCAACCCTCTCTCCATGAACCTGCTCAGGGCTGCTCGCAGTCAGGCATGATTTTATTCGAGGATTGTCGAGAATATGAGGATTTCATCACTCACGTTGATGACACCTACCAGTCCTGAGAGGGCATCCTGAATGGCCTCCTGAAATACTTCAGCTGGCGAAGACACCCTAAAATGGAGTCTTTGAAACCGGCGAAGGCTCACATGAGTTGAAAAAGTCATGATGGGGCAGGATGCCTCCTCCAACACCAGCTGATGGTACCTTGAGTTTAACTCAATTTTGGAGAACCACCTGGCTCCATTCAAGTCCACCACTATTACATCGAGCGTGGGGGTTATGTGTCTCTCCCTTCTGATTGCTTGGTTCAGTAGCCCCATGTTCACACATAACCTTATTGCCTCCGGCTGTTTGGGTTTTGAGGCAATTACCAGTGGCGACACCTGTGGAGTGGGGCCAGTCACTTTCTCAATTACACTGGTGTGTTCCAGTGTTTCCAGCTCCTTTTCGACCAGGAGTCTGAGATGAAATGGCACTCTGTGGTGGATCAGCACCACAGGGTGAACTGTCTCGTCTTTGTGGAGTTTGACCTGCACTCCTTTGAGGCACCCTAGAATAGTTCTGGAAATTCTGCTAGAATATTGTCTGCATGTGACTGGTGAATTTGTCTGGCAAAGAACACGAGGCCTAGGTCCTCTGCTTTGTTACATCCTAGCAATGTTCCAGTTTCACCGGCAGTCACATGGAATTTGGTACATATTTTGTTACCCCCATAGGCAACTTCCACCTCAACGACTCCCTGCAGTAGAATCGATTCAGTGCCCCCATAAGTGGATATTTTGTCTTTTGTAGGCATTAGGCATGTTGGGGGCCTGATTTTCTTTAGTTGCTCTGCATCTATTACATTCACCTATGCCCCAGTGTTGATGAGAGCTGTGACCTGGGTACCATTGATGTCCACGTGGCACATAGGCGGAGATCTCCTTTTCTGGTTGTTCCTCCCCTTGAAGGAGATAGTGAACACTTCCTCCTCTTTCTCATCCTCCATTGGATTGATGTCAGCACTGTCCTTCCACATAGGCGTAGTCTCTTCCCCCAGCAACAACTGTCAAGCAGTCACACCCCTTCTGTCTCTTGCTGTCACCCCTGACGCACACATTAGAAAAATGATTGAGGCAGCCACACTTCAAGCACGTCCTGCCCTGTGCCAGGCACCCTCTGGGAGGATAGTAGATGGACCCACAGTTTCCACAAGCCCTGTCATGAGGTCTTGATATGAATGCACCCTGTGGTCTTGTCGGATGCTTCTGAATGGCTTCCACGTGTTCCTCCTTCACTCTCACTGCAGGTGTAGATGGAGGGCCCAATGACTGATGGGCTAGGGGAGATTCTATGTTGCCCACTCTGCTGTCTGCCCGCTCGTGGGAGTGGGCCTGGATAAGGATGTCATTGAGTGAAATCCCAGGTTGCCACAGAATGAGTTTGCGAAGACTAGATGATTTACAACACTGAATTAACTGTGTTCTGATTTTGTCCAGTTTGTCAATGCCATTACATGTACTAGCTAGTTTACGCAGTCAGGCAAAGAATTCTTCCACCGACTCCCCTTCTTCCTGTCATGCCTGCCGGAGCTTAAATCTTTCATAATCAGGATTCAATTGAGGGTTAAAATGTCTATTGAGTGCTGTTACGGCTGCATCAAAATTGTGGTCTGCCCCCATCTTTAGTAAGTTTTCAAATAAGTCATATAATTCATTGCCACCCATATGTAGCATCATCGACCTCTTTACAGTACAGTCCGTCTCACTTGTGGCGTGAAAGTTATGTTGCAGACACCCAATCCATTGATGCCATCTTGGCACAGCCATAGCTGGGTCCATCAGCTGACTGAATGGTGGCAAGGCGTTGACAGGGGGGTGGGATACAGCTGTGGTGCCACAGAGGCTGCTGCTGTTTTGGCTGGCGCTGTTGGATCTTTAGGCACTGGAACCTTCCGCCTGGGCCCATCGCCTTTTGCCTGTTTGCTCCCCTCTCACTGCTTTTCTCACTGCTTTGTACTTATTAATTAAATCTTTTTGTTTTTTGTTACAGTCCTGTCAGTTCCTTTTGCACTCAATGCCCGTTACCTTCCTGGGCTCTACACACCTCCTCCTCCACTATCAGCTTCTCACCTGGGGGGGGATGGGTCTTTTCAGGATACCGGCCAATGGCTCTGCAGTGGAATGACTTCTTTGGGCAGATACGTGGTGAGGCCTCCCTGCTGCGTGCAGGCCTGACAATGCTTCGTGCCTGTGGGGGGTGGGGCTGCAGCACCCTGCTCGTGTGCAGATAGCCTGCAGACAGAGATTTCGGATCGGTCCGGAACTGAACGACGATCTGCTCACCCCGCGGGGGTGGCACACAGTCACGCCCTCAGCTCCACATCAGCCGGAGCCTCTCACAGATTGGGCCTGCACTGCTGCCACATGCCTCAAGGGACGTGTGCACCAGGAGACTCCGCAAACCCGCCTCAGGAGCTCACTGTCTCCGTGACGCTGTCCTCCAATTAACGGGCAGGCACCGGCAGCCATCGCACGCATCGGTGCATGGCCCACATGTCGCCAGTGTGGTGGCCCAGAAGTAAAGGCACAAAGGCCACCCTCAGGCCTCGCAGGTACGGGCCACATATACGCTGCACACGTTTTTGATTTCTTACGGGCTCTTACCTGGAGCGGTCCGAGTCCCCTTTATTTAAGCCCTCGGGCCGCACCCTGCCCTCTGAATGCAGGTGTGCAACAATGTAGTGTACTGGCCAGGTGGCTCACTACAAGGTTCTCCCCATTTGAACTTTTGTTTGGTCATCCTGTTAGGGGACATTGTGCCTTGTAAAGGAGGGATGGGAGAGACCTCTCATTGAACCTAAACAGGACATAGTGGACTATGTACTTGGCCTCTGCTCCAGGACGGCTGAATACATTGAGAAAGCAAACTAAAACCTTGAGGCCAGCCAAGAGCTCCAGTAGCAATGGTATGACCAAAAGGCTGCTATGGTGGAGTTCCAACCAGGGCAGAAGGTATGGGTTTTGGAGTCGGTGGCCCCAAGAGCCCTCCAAGATAAGTGGAGTGGGTCCTACCTCATCTTAGAAGGAAAAGAGGAGGTACCCTACCTGGTAGACCTTGGCTCTTGCAGGAATCCCAAGAGGGTCATTTATGTGAACCGCCTTAAACCCTATTATGACAGGGTAGATATGACTGTGCTTATGGTTACAGATGACTATCAGGAAGCAGTCAATGAACCTTTCCCGTATCTCCTGTCCAACAACCCAAAAGATGGGTCAGTGGAAGGAGTGGTCTTGTCAGACATGCTCACTACCCAACAGCAGACTGATTGAAAGCAGGTCCTAAATCAGTTTACTGAGCTCTTCTTTTTGACCCCTGGTCAGACTAGCTGGTGCACACATGATGTGGACACTGGTGAAGGCCTACCTGTCAAAAGCAAAATCTACAGGCAGATGCTGGAATTGGGAGTTAGAGAGCCATCTGAGAGCCCCTGGGCCAGCCC
This sequence comes from Calotriton arnoldi, assembly GCA_963921515.1. Classification (NCBI taxonomy): domain Eukaryota; kingdom Metazoa; phylum Chordata; class Amphibia; order Caudata; family Salamandridae; genus Calotriton; species Calotriton arnoldi. The sequence goes on from CAWUFW010012752.1 coordinate 351,685, forward strand.
AGTGGTGTCAATCCACCAACGTCATGTAGCTCCTATATGTAACCTATACAGAATCTGCGCGTTCGGATAACATGAACTGTGGGCTTGGTGGCAGACTGACTCTGAGCACCCACACCGAGAATGTTAGCCTTTTTGCATTAGCTAGCTCACAGTGCCACTGGTGTCTCCTCTTATCAGGGAGAGAATAGTTTCTGGCAACCTTAGAACATGACAACCCTGATCCCTCAGAATCATGGAAACAATGTACCACCTTTCGCTCAGTCACTTGTGCTTACTTATTCGGTCTCAGAGAATTACACAGAAGAAGCAGTCGGGCGTTTTACAATAAGTATTTATTGTACAGTTGTTCTTCTAGTGTAAAGTAGATGTGCTGCAATAATTGTTAGACAATAGCAGATATATATAATCAGCAGTATGGTGAATATAAATGGATAGTACAGTTCTACCATTTTGCAATAATCATAAATGCATACATGGATATAAAATGCATGATAAAAGAAAGCGCGTACTCCTACAATGCCTATCTAGATGTACCTAAGTGTACCTAGCATGTGAGTAGGTGTGAAGCCAAGAATCCCTCTAGGATTTGGTTGAATCCCATTACCTGAAGTGAGAGAGTTTGCGACCCCATCCTGGTCTCGGGTTGGACACCCCGCAAGGGATGTGCTGGACCACTGTCAGCTGGAGCGTCTGCATGCAGGAGCCTCAGCGTCTCTGGTCAGTGTGTCGGCCTGGAAGTCTCGTTCCCTCTAACTAACACTAGCAAGAGGTGCTATATTTATACAGAAATTATCTTGGGTTCCTTTGTCCCTTGTTGCTTGTATTAGCCATTGTTGGATTTGAGGATGACATATGGGATGAACCGTGTACGTAGATATGGGGAGGAAGGTGGTGTAGCCCCAGCCTGGTTTCTAAGAACCCTTATGAATATTCATTCATACAGTGTGAGTTTATTGATGGAGTTATAGGACTCTATTGTTTAGGAGAAACCCTCCTTCTGCACCCAGGACTAGAACTAGGTAAAGGTTCAATCCTAAAAGGCTCGTTACAGTGTAGTGTAGGGGAGGTAATGTAGGTGAAGGGGTATGATGTTACCCGGGCCTATATTAGGGTACCTATATGGAACATAACACCCACTCCTCTTCCGAACAGTCAAAAATGATAAAAATGCTAGCGAACTACTATTTCAACTAGGTAGCAGCACATAAAATATCAATGAGCCACGTAAAAACATATTTCTAAAACACTAAAAACCTTTAAAAATAGTCTAAGAGGTGAAAATTTCTACTGAAAGTCAGTTGTTTTGGAAATTTCATTTAAGCTGAAGTCCTAGATGAGATCGTTTATATAGGTCGAACTACTATAAGCGTCAGGAGGCCATGCTTTTCAGTGAAAGTGTCAATTTTAAAGGAAATGTTCCAATTTTAGTTGAGTTTTGGAAAAAATGAACAAACTGAATTCTTTCCCAGCACACGATGAGCCAATTTTAGATTAAGTTTCCTGGCTGGGAGACGCAACATCGTTGATGCTTGCTGCTGCAGGGGACGGTCCTTGTAACACCTCGCAAAGTACGTCAATGGAACACAGATGATATTCAGCACTGTCAGTAGCTGGTGTAGAGGCAGCCGGTGCTGTAGTCGATACCTGGGTGCTAGTGTTGGAGCTGATGCTCAACCCAGTTGTAAAAGGCACCTGCGGATTCTCGAGGAATGCAGCCATCAAGATGGGAATACGCTGGGTACATTGCCGAGCATGGGCCCTCAGGGGTTCCAGCCGGGCATTCTAGTCCGCAGGCGTGTCCGTTGCAAGTGTCAGACAGAGATCCAACACGCATTCTTCACCGCAAAACAGGCATCGAAGAACAGGTAAGATGCAGTCCATCCAGACTGGTCTAAAGGATAGGAACCAAGAGGCACTCAGTTCCCGTAGGCGAGGTGTGCCCAGATGCTGCACCATGCGTTCACGGTATTTGCGCTCCAGGAGCGCTTTTGACATCTCGTTGGTAATTGGGCCGTCCATTGCGGAGCAAAAAAATGACAATCAGGATTCCTGCGATAGAAAGCAGTATCAGCGGAAGACCTCCAAAAACGCTTCTAAATACGGAGTGTATAAAATTTGGAATAACTCCGAGGATTGTCTGAAAGGTGCTTAGAAATCCTGACACTATGGTCTTAAATAGGTGTACAATACCACTCGTATCAGACATGTTAAAGATACGAGCCACCATTTCTGCGAAATGAAAGGGGCAGTTTGTACAAATAAGTGCCTGTATCTCGGTCGAGGTCCTTGCAATTTGAAGATCAAAGGTCTCTCGAGCTGAGGTTAAGGGTACGGTTGGTTGTAAAAGCATGGCTTTCAGTCTGCTCAAAGTATCAAACTGTATAAAGGAAACATTCAACGAAGGCCATAACGACGCCTCCCTGACTGTACATGTTGGGAGAAACAATACTTGCATACAGCAAGTGACCCTGGAGTTCACAGTGACCAGATAGGCAAATAAGCATCCCACAGCAACCTTGATCGTTCAGCATCAAATAACTCCCATTCGAGAGCAACTCGAATACCGGTGTAATCACGGCTGCTGGAGTCCCTTTCATGTGGCAGGACAAGTTTGCTATTGAACCATTGCAAGCCCCGTGCAATGAAATGTCCTGGCACATGAGAGAACCGCTTAAAGTGTTCTTGCAGTTTGTACCGCTTAGAAACACTTCTCGATCCCCACTCCGGCATCGGAATTTGTACGGTAATTCCCAAGATTCCTTAATGTATTCCTTACCCAATTTTTCATATTTGCCTGCCTGCCTTTGCTCAAAGCAATACTGAAACTGAAAGGTAGTGACCGGTAGGGTTTTATGGACGTGGATTAGCCATTCCGTTGATGGTGATTCTGCTCCCGTGAATGGTAATCTATCCAGCTTTTCAATGTGCAACATTGTATATTTAGCTCCCTTTTGTGCCATTTTTACCTGTTTATCTTTTAGATTGTATTCAGAAAACAGAGACGTACTGTTGATAAAACGCCAAGGCACATAGCCTTCACGCAAAGATTGCAGTGTCCAGCTTAACGACATAATAGAACGTAACTGAGATTGCCCGTGTTGTAACATGGCCAAATCTTATTCCAGTATGTCTATTGCAGAAGATACAATGTTACCCAAGGAATATATCCTGGAGGTTAAGGTTGTTAATCCATTATCCACTACTGCTAATGCTTTTTCTAAGTTAATACGGTCTATTTCCCGTATCCTCTCTGTGGCCTCTTGGTGGGATATTTTCCTGTTTTCATTGTAGGCAGCATAAATGCCAGCACATATGAAACGTTTTTGACGGGGTTTCCTGGGACCTAATAAAAAATCCCTAAGATCCATGTCTTGTGTGAGTAAGGATAAGTGTTGTTTTACTTCTGTGAGTGTTGAGGTCTCTAGCCAATTAAGGCACAACTTCCCAACACTGTAGGATGTCACTACCCCTGGATGTTCTCTTTATACATAGCATGGGTCTGGCCTGTGGATATTAAACCCTTCCGTTATACCCCCCGAATCTTTTCTGACATGTATTCGTGTCTAAGGGCCAAACCACCCATTTTTTCCAATCAGGGTCTGTTCTATTGTACTGTAAAACGTCATCTAGTGTTGCCCCATCTTTCGAAGTTAAATTTTGCCACCCCTCCATCTGTGATGGTGTTGGAAACCGAGGTGTGTTCAGGTCCTTGTTTTTGGCTAGTCCAAGACACAGTGTCATTTAGAAATATCATCTGCTGTGGAATGAGGCATGCTCTAAATAGCGCTTCTGTTCCCTGGACTTGCCAGTCCCTAGAACCCCAGACTGATTTTAAGTCTATTGTGTCCTTCCAAAGGTCAAAACCTTGTTCAGACAATTGGGCAATAAAGGAAGCAGAGTATATCTGTTTGATGTTTGTTAACATAATTTTCAGTGTTGATGTCGGTGTAACCTTATAATAATATGAAGTCGGGTCAGTGGTGTTAAAACCTGAAAAATATGCAAATTTCTGTGCAAATGTATGCGAACTACTTTTTGGTGTGTAGGGCAATGTTCCCACTGGTGGTACTCAAAAACATTTCTAGGCGAAATAGATTTGTGTAGGAAATGATTACCATAATGTTGGTAACACTACAAAGTGTCGTAGTCTGAAGTACCTTCTAACATTTCATTGCTTGGAAATGCGGCATTTTTCTCTAAGTCAGATAACATATCATTAACAGTTTCAGAGTCCCAATCATCAGAAAATGTACTGGAGGTAATGATATCACTTAATGAAATTTTAAATACATGAGAAATGTTTAAAAGTTCAGTAGGACCGAATATTTCGAAATCAACCTTGTCCCAAACTATACCATCCGTTATAGGTACTGCTGTAATGTTGTTAGATTTGAAAATCCCATTCTCGTTATATACCCGTTTTACGTTATATTAGGTTAGCAGTGTGCGGCTAAATGAGACACCATTCGTATTCACGTTATGTAACCCACTGAGTTTGAGTTATCCATGCAATGTGCGAGCTTCAGTTAGCAAGTGTGACTCCATTTTGTATTTCGTAATCCCAATTAGGCTGTGTCTGTACCAGGCCTCACTATTCGTATTGCTTGCCTCAGCAGAACGCTGTATTCAGTTATTATTTTCTCTTCTGCTCAAGGTTGCCTTCTGACTTACTAATGAATAGGCCATTTTGCCCTTGCATACCTATCTTTGTGTGTAGCTCTGCTCCCACATTAGGAGACGCCGAAACCCAGCACGGCAACCTTGAGATAGTGATAGCGTGTACCCATCTGGCAGATGGTAGCCCATCCTTCTGTGCCTCCTTTGTTCATGTTCGGCCTAAGCCAGTAACTTTCCATTGTGGGTATGGGTGGGAGGCCCTTGGGAGGAATGATTATGCGTTGCCGACTGTTGGGGTGGCCAGTCCCTTGGCAGACATCTTAGGGTGCAGGTCAGATTGAACTCCTCTTCAGAGTATTGGTAATAAACAATTGTTTTGTATTCTCTACTGTCTGACCGACTCTTCATTTTGGGGAAGGCGATTAGGAGGTTGTAGAAAACCCGGGTGGTCCTTTTCGGGCCACTTCCTTCAGTTGGCGCCCGAACAGAGACTCCACAAGGTGACCCGACTCGCCCGTAATCGGGTTGTAGGGTTGGGGTGGTGTCCGGTCCGTCGGGCGGATCGGGGATCCCCACACGATAAGAACCCGGTACTCTTGGCTGCCCCGCCCGTCTGATCGGGTGACTCCTCGTCTAGTGGTCACCGGCTGGGGTCCTGAGAAGGCGGAATCTTGGATTTGACCGTTTGGTCCGAAGAGTCGGCAGTGGAGAATAATATTGCTCGACCTGAGTGCACCAGGTGAGTGACTTGAATTCTTGGAAAATGTGGCGCCATGGTTGAACGGCACGAGCCTACGGGCTGTGTCTGGTACAGTCTCCGGACTGTCTTGTCTTGAACTTGGTGGGTTTGCGGACCCTTGAAAGACACAGAGTGTTTGTGAACGGTCTACCAGGCCAACTGGAAATTCGGCCCATTCTTGAAAAGGTTTGGGGCTGTTTGCGAACAATCTGCCAGGCCAACTGGAAATTCCGTTTATTCTTGAAAAGGTCTGGGGCTAAAGCCTGTCTTCTTGCCTTGGTACAGTCTGCGGACTGTCTTGTGCGGTTTTGGACCGCTTTGATTTGGTTCTTGGATCATTTGTTGGTTGGTGTTCTATTTGTCCATTGGGGACAGTGTATGTGTCTTATATTAAGATGCCTTGTCTAAGTAAGTTAGGGTGTTTTGGATGTCGGTGTTGTTCCACTGAAGCTCGATTGGAAGAAAGGCAGCCGGCGCCTCCAGAGGGTACCCCAAATTTTGATGTATACGTCAAGCATGGCATTGGCCCTATTATGTTTAGCACGTTGTGGAATAAATATACGAGGGACAATGTCGATCTACAGTGGCCGCTTACTGGCACATTTGATGAGCAAAAGTTGAATTACTTGCAGGACAAATTGTTCGCCAAAAAGAGCAGACAGTCGATGTTTGATTCTCTGAGAACATGGCAGAAGGAAGCGAAGCAACGACGTATGAGAGCAGAGAAGCAAGCCCGGAGGGGACAGGCGCAAACGATAACGCAGAAGGCAATAGCTTATGATAGAGAAAAGATCGAGAAAGGCATAGATTGTGCAGACAGGAAGTTTCCATTGCAGAGTGATAAGTGTTATGTGGCTAGAGAGGAAGGTGATGTTTTCGTTGAGGAGTTGTTGGATTCTCGACCCCCACCTCCTTATGCCCCCGAACAGATATATCCCGTAATCCCGACACCTCAGTCTTCGGCCTCTGGTTCTGTTATTCCTACTCTTTCTGTTTCTAGCTCTACTGCTTCAGCCTTGGCCCCGCCCACTTCTTCCCCACTCTCTCCAGTTACAGGGGCGGGTGCCGGCCGTTCCTCTACTCCCGACTCCGTGCCTGTGGTCACGCCTCCTCTTACTCCTGTGGCACAGTCTTTGAGCGCGATGGTGCCTGTTTCTTCATCTGCTCTTCCCCTTTGAGTGTGTTACCTCAGGCATCGCAAAATGGCGAGACGCCTGTGCGTGGAGTGCATGAAGTGAATTGGGCAGCGGCACGTGAACGTATGGATAAAGTGTTGGTACGCTCTGCTGTGGGTGATGAGGAAAAGAGAATGGTGGCTGACCAGGCTGCACAGTGGGCCCGGAATCCGATTTATAGTGTGGAAGATGTGTGGAGTGTGATGAAAGATTATGAGCCGTTTATACAGCAACATGCTCTTAAGCATATGTCGGCCACACTGATAGGATTGTGGGAACAGTGTTTCAAGGGTATTGCACCGCAGATAATTTATGACATTCGGGACAGGGTATATACTACAGATATGGCCCCAAATTAGGTTTTCACTAATGTGACGACATTGGTGGGTTATAGGGGTAGATTGCTTCAGAAGGTCCCGACAACAGCGTCACAGTTCCCCATGAGGGAAATTCATCCCATTTACCACCCCGAAATACCAGAGTTGCGAGATGGGAATAATATTGTTACTCGCCCACGAGTGGCGGCCCATTTCCAGGAACAGTGGATCTACACTCCTTGTAAGAGGAGTGAGGTAATCTCCCTAAAAGGACAGTTGCCGGACCCTCGGAAAAATCCAACAGCGTACTCTAAAGAATTGACAGAGGCGGCCTCCTCCACAGTGATGACATTAGCTGATATAGAGTTGTTTTTCGGTCTTTTAGTACCAGTAGATATATGGAGGCAGGTGCATATGCAGGATCATGTGGTGGAATTGGGTGGAACATGGGATGAGATTAGGGCATGGGATAAGGAGCGCAAGCCCGGCGAGAAGCCGAAAGCGGGGCTATTAGCCTTGCCAGGACGTATTATCACTTACATGCATTCCCTTATCCCGCCAAGACGAGTGGATTGGGACAAGTTGACTGCATGTCATCAGAAGAAGGATGAAAGTGTGTCTGATTTCTTTACTTGGTTTGAAGGGGTGTTTCTGAATTTTAGTGGTCAGGATTTATCGCTGGAGGGTGGTGTTCGTCTGTTCGTCAACAGGTTTGTCACTAATTTGCTTCCCGAGATTGCGACTAGGTTGCAGGCGTCGGAAAGTACTTGGGCCACCTCCTCCCCATCAGTAATATTGAGTATGGCACAGTACTATGAGCATAGGGAGAATGTGGACAAATAGAAGGTGGAGAAAAAGTCAAAGGAGTTGAAGACAAGGGTGTTGATGCAGCAGGTGGCGAGGGGAAATGGAAGAGGAAGGGGTTCGGGTCCCGCTCAGCGGGGATCCCGGTCTGACCAGAACAGCATATCAGGTGCACCCATGGGGTACAACCAATGTGCGTAAACTGTAAAAAGGAGGGGCATTGGCGAAGTGAGTGTCCGGAGTTGCTGTAGAAAGTTGAGGCCCCGAGAGGTAGGGGTTTTAGAGGGCGTGGTAGAGGAGGAGGGGGCCGAAGAGAGGGACATTTTGAGGATACATCGTATGCTCAGCAGAGCAAGAACTATTTCGACGAACCCCAGGGAAGGCAGTACTATCCTGATGACTATGACATGGACAAAGTGACGGGGATGTCCCACAGCTAGGACAGCCAGGGACAGGGTAAGGGACCGGTTCCGGTGCCTGTAGATCAGCGGGGACCCTATGTCACTGCGGATTTGCAAGGCACGCCCAAGACATTCTTACTTGACACGGGTGCTATGAATAGCTCTGTTTCTCGTTCACTGGTCCCCGGGACAGCTCTGTCTGGCCAAAACAATGTTTCAGTAGTTTTTCAGGCATACCGGTTGTTAGCCCCATTTCCAAGCCTCTTGCTTTGACTATTGGTCCCTTTACGGTGGACTCGCCGTTTCTGTTAACGACAAATTGTGGGGAGAATTTGATGGGATTGGATTTGTTGAAGAGATTACATGCCACCATCTTTTGTTCTTCAGATGGTGTTTACATGACCGTTGGGCCACAAGTGGCTCGTGCAAAACAATGCTTTGCAAAAGACGCACCCCTCCCCGCAGAGTTCAAGGAGGTGCCCTGTAGTTTATGGGCAGCAGGAGACACAGATGTGGGGTTACTCCAGATCCAGCCGGTCTCTATTATGATTAAGGACAATCCTGTATTGCCACGTACTCCCCAGTATAAGATTTCACAAGCAGGAGAAAGGGCTTTGTTGCAAATAATACAGGATTTGATTAAGTCTGGTGTGGTTGAGGAGACAGTGGTGAATGTGTGTAATAGCCTTATCCTTCCGATTCTCAAGAAGGCACCCGGACTCTTCTGATGCTCACCCTGATGTTTATCGCTTTGTAATTGACCTCAGAGAGGTCAATAAAATTGTTGTGCCCCAATATCCTGTAGTCCCAGACATTACCACGATATTGACAATGATTCCCCCATCAGCAAAGTTCTTTTCCGTTATTGATTTGAAGAATGCTTTCTTTAGCATTCCAATCCATACAGATAGCAGATATCTGTTTGGATTCGCCTTAGCCGGCAGGAGTTTTAGATTCTGTCGTGCTCCTCAAGGCTATACAGAAAGTCCTAGTATCTATAGTCAAGCTTTAAAAAGTCAATTGGATTCTTTGGTGCTTCCCACTGGTAATGTGCTATTGCAGTACGTTGACGACCTCCTTGTGGCCTCTGATACTGAGGATGGTTGTAAAGATGCCACTGTTAAATTGCTTGTTGCATTTGGCACGCCATGGCCATAAGGTGTCCCTTTCCAAATTTCAATATTGTCGACAGGAGGTCACCTACTTAGGTCACCTACTGTCGAAGGAGGGTCGCAGACTAACACCTGAGCGCTATAGCTGCTATCACTAATATGCCTGTTCCTAAGACCCAACGTGAAGTACGTGCATTTATTGGTATTACCTCGTATTGTCAACACTGGATCCCCAATTATTCCTTACTAACAAAACCCCTCCTTTACCTGACCACCAAAGAAGTGCATGAGCCCCTGCCTTGGACATCTGCATGCCAGCAAGCTTTTGAGCAATTAAAGGCTACGCTTTGCTCTGCTCCTGTGCTTGGTACTCCTGATTACCAGAAGCCTTTTGTGCTTTACGTACATGAGGCGGACGGTTGCGCGCTTTCTGTTTTAACACAGGGTTTTGGTGGTAAGCAAAGACCCTGCGCTTATTTTTCCGCGATGCTGGATAACGTAGCCAGAGCGCTCCCGAGCTGCCTGAGAGCTGCCGCGGCAGTGGCAGTTTCTATCAGACAATCGGCGGGGCTCGTTCTTGATACTGAACTCACGGTAATGGTACCTCGATGCTGTGGATACGCTTTTGAATAAGACAAAGACACAGCACCTTACTAGTGCACATCTAACTAGATATGAACTGACCTTGTTTGCTCTGCACATTACCATCAAAAAGATGTGCCACTCTGAACCCAGCCACGTTACTACCCCTCCCTTCGACGGGCAATGACAAAGATGCACATGATTGTGTGTACAGAACGGAAGAGGAGACGAAAGGACGGGTAGACCTGACTGATATTCCCCTATCTGAACCCCAAGGGGAACTATATGTCGATGGCTCTTGCTTCAAACTACCAGATGGCACCACCACTGCAGCATATGCAATTACAACGTTACACACTATAGTTGAGACATCCCGTGTCCCATACCAATCAGCCCAAGCTGCCGAGCTGGTTGCTCTTCTTAGGGCTTGTGAGTTGAGTGAGGGACTGACTGTCAATATTTATACTGACAGCCAGTACGCATTTGGGGTCGCCCATAATTTTGGACGCCTCTGGGTGGAGAGAGGGTTCTTAACATCACATGGATTACGAATACAGAATGGCCCATTGATACATAGACTCTTGTCAGCTCTAACACTTCCCAAAAGGTTAGCGATAATAAAATGTAGTGCCCACAAAGCAATAACAGATGATGTTGGTAGAGGGAATGCGTTTGCAGATCAAACAGCTAAAGAGACAGCGAGATCAAAGATGAAAAAGATGTTTGTGGCAGGTCCGGCAAGGTGGGTCCTAGACAATGGAATGTTCGATGATACATTAGAAAGCGTCAAGGAGATACAAAGCGAGGCAACCCTAGACGAATTGGCAATATGGCAGGAGAGTACAGGGCGTCTGGATGAGGATGGGTGCTGGACTGATAAGTTCAAGAAACAACGATGGATGTTACCTAATGCCTATGTACTTTCTGTGGTTACCATGGCCCATGGCCCAGCCCACATTAGCGCCAAGGGAATATGTAAGGTGTTGGACCCAGTGTGGCAGAACGACAATATTTCCAAGGTAGCCACTCATTTAGTGAAACACTGTATGATTTGTATGACACATAATCCTGGGAAAGGTACTCCTACGTCCTCTGGTAATTTTGCACCGCCTTCCTTCCCTTTCGAGGTTCTCCAGATGGATTTCATCGAAATGGAACGAGTCAACAATTTGAAGTATGTGCTGGTAGTGATTTGTGCATTCAGTAAATGGATTGAAGCTTACCCCACTAAAGAGAATACGGCTATGGCGACGGTGAAGGCACTCCTAAAAGAGTTCTTCCCGCGCTTCGGATTGCCACGTTTGATTTGGAGTGACAACGGAAGTCACTTCAATTCCAAGGTCATCCAACTGGTGTGTGAAGGTCTGCACATCAAGCAGAAGTTTCATGCAGCTAACCACCCCCAGTCAGCAGGTCTAGTTGAGAAATATAATCAGCACTCTCAAGCTGAAGTTAGCAAAAATACAGGAAAGCACAGGATTGCGATGGCCAGATGCGTTGCCCCTGGCCTTGTTATCCACCAGGGTGACGGCACACTCTAAGACAGGGTTGTCACCGTATGAGGTAGTGTTTGGTTGCCCTGCCAATATCTGGGGCATTCCAATGCCAAAGCGCTTCTCTGAGATAGAGCACCCTTTGCTTATAGACTATCTGTATGAGTTAACTAAAGATCTTCGTTCTCTTCATCAACAGATTCAGGAGACACTGCAGCCGGTACCAGAGGGGCCCGGGCATCAGCTACAGCCCGGAGATTACGTCCTCGTCAAGAACTTCCAGAGGAAGAGCTGCCTGGAGCCCCACTGGAAGGGCCCCTTGTTGGTCCTTCTTGCCACTAGAACGGCAGTGAAACTTGACGGCCGGAAAAATTGGGTGCATGGTACTCATTGCAAGAAGATTCCTCTCCCACTCCCATACGACAAGTGGGTGCTCGACGGCATTGCTGATCAAGAAGGGAAAAGGGTGCCCAGCTTTGTTCCCTTCTCTGACGCCCAGCTAAGGGGGGTGCAGACGGAAGCAGAGAGTGACGCTGCCCTGCTTGAGGCGGTCCCTCCGGAGATAAGGGAAGCCCCAGTTTCTCCCCATCTGATTCACAGGCACCTGAGTCCCCCAGCCTTTCTGAGCCTGAGTTTCAATGCCTTTTTGTTGATGAAACAGTGCCTGGATTTGACAGGTACAACTTGCACCCACGAAAGAAGGACAGTGCGCCAGAGGGACAGTCCAGGAGTGAGGGAAGGACTTGAGATCAGGGTGTAGGTACTACGTCTGCAGTGCCTAAGTCAGATTAGGGTAAATCACACTGGTGCACTGCCTGAGACACTGGACAGGATCGTTGAGGGTACTTGCCCAGGAGGGAGGGTGCCCTATCCTGCAAGAAGAAGGATTTGTTTCCAGCAAGGGCCGCGATCGCGTGACCCCCACGAGGGAGTGCTTCAGAGCACCATTGTTGATGAACGATAGGAGCCTGCCAGCGAGGCTCTAAACGGACGCTGGGTAACTTGTGCCCCTCTGGTCGGTTGTATTCTTGTGGCTCCAGTTCTTAAGGCTTTTCTCATGTTCCTATTTGGCCGTGCTGTCATGGAAGAAGAACAGCCCGTAGCGGCACCACCACCAGGGCAGAGTAGTCCTGTGTGATCTAGCTGGTCTATTAAAAGTAAGATAGTGGTGGTAGTGTTCATCCTCATAGTAATGATAACACTGTTTGGAATAGTATGGTATTTAGAGGAAAAGCATCCTGTGCACACTTTGATAGGGACTACCCCGGCTCCACCTGAGCATCTGTTCGTTACGTTGCCCCCACATAAAGAGAGGCATAGACAGACATATGTTGAAAACGCCTTCCTGCAAATGCTTCACCAAGTACACAATACGACGAATGCCACGAATTGCTGGGTATGTGGATTACTCCCCTCAGTTATGCACAATAATAATTTGCTGGTGTCTTTACCACTGTCCTATCTAAGTAGTTGCGAGGCATGGTTCCTGTTGCTTTCCATGGTGTATATACATTATCATACTGATGCTATGAATATGACAGAGTCTGATTATGAGGCAGTGTTGGAATACATAGTAGTACACCAAGGTTATACACCTGGGACAGGAGGAAAGGAGGGTACCTTACATCCACATGCTTGCATGAATGTTTACGAGGGTAACAAGAATGCCACATGGCTGCAAAATGAAATGTTGGATTTTCAGGGGTTCAATGTAACCAAATATTTTAAATGTTTCCATGCACGAAATATCACTGAAGATAAAGCCATGCCCGTACCTGTGGTTCATACAGCAGCTAGTTTCTGTGTCGAAGGATCTGGGAATATACCAGTGGGACAGAGCAGTTGCAACTATACCTATCGATTAAACACTACTAGTAGCCCACCTTTGCTCACCCCGTAATGTATACTTTGTTTGTGGGGAGCAGGCTTACACCTGGCTCCCTAGGCTATGGTCTGGCCGGTGTTATGTCTCTTTCCTTCTACCTCCTGTTTACATTGCACCGTCCAACTATCACAAAGACCATAGGCTGCAGCGGAGAAGTGTATTCTTGTCCCGAGTAAGGAGAATTATTGACACAGCAGATATCGATCAAACTGATACTACTCTACAGCAATTCATGGATGCCATGAAGGGTATCGTGCCTTTCTGGGGACCTATGTATAACAGTGTCAGCAATCGTCGCCTCACCAGGGTTGTTGAAGGGGTCATCAACACTACAGCAGGCATACTCACTAACATCACAACCGAGCTTCAGGCTATAAGACTTGTTGCTCTTCAAAATCGTATGGTTTTAGACGTCATCCTTGCAGATAGGGGTGGAGCTTGTCGCGTCATAGGCAGCAGTTGCTGCGTTTACATCCCAGACCACGCCCCTGACGTATACTCCGCTATCCAGAAGCTACACAGGCTTGCATCCGATATTCATCAGGAGAATGGTTCATGGTCCTTGACAGGGTGGTTTTGGGGTCTGATATCATCCTGGGGCTGGAAGATACTTCTTTTCCTAGTAGCTATTGCAGGTGTCATCTTCACGTGCTGCCTATGTGTCAATTGTCTTCCAGCATGCTGTACCTATTGTGTGAGTAAACTCACCCCTGCCCCTAAATTGCCAGGCCATAATGATAAAGTCTCTAATAGGATGATGCAGGAAATACAGGATATGATGCAGATAGATGAGGGTATTTTTGAGTATTAGAAATATATTGCTATACGTATGTTGCTTATTTTCTTTGGATATTACAGTCACTATGCATTTTCTATTTTCCCTCTTTAGAATTGTAAAGACCCTACCTGCTAGCATCAATAAAGCATTTAGCCTCCCCTGCTAAAAGGAGGGTCTGTTAGATTTGAAAATCCCATTCTCGTTATATACTCGCTTTGCGTTATATTAGGTTAGCAGTGTGCGGCTAAATGAGACACCATTCATATTCACGTTATGTAACCCACTGAGTTATCCATGCAATGTGCGAGCTTCAGTTAGCAAGTGTGACTCCATTTTGTATTTCGTAATCCCAATTAGACTGTGTCTGTACCAGGCCTCACTATTCGTATTGCTTACCTCAGCAGAATGCTGTATTCAGTTATTATTTTCTCTGCTGCTCAAGGTTGCCTTCTGACTTACTAATGAATAGGCCATTTTGCCCTCGCATACCTATCTTTTTGTGTAGCTCTGCTCCCACATTAGAAGACGCCAAAACCTAGCCCGGCAACCTTGAGATAGTGATAGCGTGTACCCATCTGGCAGGTGGTAGCCCATCCTTCTGTGCCTCCTTTGTTTATGTTCGGCCTAAGCCGGTAACTTTCCATTGTGGGCGTGGTTAGGAGGCCCTTGGGAGGAATGATTATGCGTTGCCGACTGTTGGGGGTCAGTCCCTCAGCAAACATCTTAGGGTGCAGGTCAGATTGGACTCCTCTGCAGAGTATTGGTAATAAACAATTGTTTTGTATTCTCTACTGTCTGACCGACTCTTCATTTTGGGGAAGATGATTAGGAGGTTGTAGAAAACCCGGGTGGCCCTTTTCAGGCCACTTCCTTCAATGTTCACTGATGACAAGTCTCTCTGTTCACGATGGGACGATTGATGTGACTTCAAAATCAAATTAACTTTACGTGTTGCGGAGCTTTGTTGCAGATAACGTCCATTAATAAGCATTCTAAAAGTTATAACTAAGCCTAGCCAGAAAAGAAAAAATAGTATCCCAGTAATTACCCATAGTTCTATCCAAGGCGATACCAGGTAAGTATTTTTGAGAAAGTTCACAAAGTTTTTAGCTTGCTGTTTAAGTGATTTTTGGGCTGGCATCGTTTCAGGTTCACTTGGATCCAAAGAAAACGTATCAAAGTTCATGAAGTAGCCAAAGGCAGTTCGATCAATTGTAGGAATTGCATCGGGATTTGTTGAAATCGCATTTTGCTCTTGTCGAGGCATGTTGACGTAGACGTCTGTATTTGGTCTAATTGCAATTTGTGTGTCATTTTGAATTGGATTTTGAAGATGAACTTCTGGTTCAAGGGGAACGAGTTCCATAGCATTGTTGCATAGTCCTTCATTCCGTACAGGAGGTTCTTTAAACGTGATGAGTCTTTCTGTTTGAACTTCTTGTATTGTAGCGAGAGGAGGGCGTCTGCTACTGTGGAGTCCACAAGGCCTACTGTTCAGTATCGGCCACATAGTGTGGTTTGATTAAGTCGATTGAGACAAATCTTTTCTCCTTTTTCCCGACAAGAGGCGGAAAAAGTACAGTTCTTGTTCCTTGAACTGCTAGGACAGGTACAGACTTTCTGTATGATGGTCCAAATTCTTTTTTGTCCGCTATTTTTTCTCTGACCAGATCCCCGACTTTTGGGATCCAGACAGGTCTTGCCGTAACTGCCTTGACTTCCCCAGTGGCGGTCTGTTTCTGTAGCATGTTACTTTGTTGTGTCCTGGATTAATTTAGATCCTGTAAAAAAGCCAAACGATCATGGATATCAAATGGTTTTTCATCCGCCACTGCGCCTTCTTAATCAAGATCAGGTACCCACATTTTTGTCCCAAATAGAACCTCATATGGAGTGACACCCCCTAGAGAATTTCTTGGCTGGTTATTGAGTGCTCGCTGTACCCCATAGAGATGATTGACCCAACTACCGTCCTTGCCTAATACCCTAGCTGTTAAAGATTGCTTTAAGTCCCAGTTTTTCCTCTCCACAACCGAATTTCCCTCAGGATGGTACGGAGAGGAGTACTGCAATGCTACGCCCATACTTTCCATGGCCTCTTTGTAATCCCGAAAGCTAAATGCCGGGCCATGGTCAGAATGTAACGTGCCAACTGTGTATGTCACAATAAAGACTTGCAAATCTTTTATAACAGTTCGGGCGTCAGCCAAGCGCTGAGGCCAAACCCATAGGAATCTTGAGCAGGAATCCACTGCAACCATGATATACTTGTAAGCCCCATCAGATTGTAAGGGGTCGCAGTGGTCCAGATACACACAAGCGAGAGGTTTGTCTGATTTTAGTAACAGTGTCTGTGCCAGGCGTTTTATGGTGGAGCCTTTCATCTGTTGGCAGATGTCACATTCAAGACGTAGTCTTTAGTTTGTTTTGTTAGACCTGGCCACCAGTAGCACTGTTTCAACAATGAAATAGTCGCTGTAACGCCTGTATGCGCAGAGCCCAAACCCTCGTGTGCTGCTAGAATTAAACCTTGCCTACGATTCATATTTGGTATTACTCTGTCCCCCACTCCAGGAATCTGAGCAAATGGAATGTTGTTTGCATCTCACTTGTAGGAGTACTTGAGTGGAAATTTCTTTGGTACTGCTCCGCTGTTTTTGCTTGAAGCAATGACAGCGACCATAATCTCACCATCTATCCTAATTTTTGAACGAGTAATTGCAGCTACGGAAGCCGTTCGTAAAGCCCCCTTTGCGGCTTCGTCGCCAAAGAATTCACTTCAACGCGAACGCCATCACGCTGATGACTCAGTGTATGAATCACGTGAGCCCTCGGTAGTTCGGTCTTCAACTCAACTACCTGAACTATTTTATGCTTAATTGTGCCACCTTTTGTGTCTTTGAACCTGTTCTGTTCCCAATGAAATAAATATTCATTGTATGACTGTACACAGTAAAAGGAATCACACACAATTAGTGTGGGGAATTCATGATCCGTATTCACCAGTGCTAGTATTAGTGCTTTTAACTCTGCTAACTGAGCCGTGCAGTCTCCTAGAGATTGTGTTTTGGTGTAACTTGGATAGAATTTTCCATCTCGCATGCGACCTTTAATGATTGCACATGCTGTGCTGTATTGTTGCTTACTCCCTATGGCCGGTTGAGCAGAACCATCAGTGTAAATAATATATTCATACTGATCTAGAGGCAAGATTTTGTTTGGTAGAGGATATTCTTGTTTGTATTGCAGGAATGCCTGTGTTTTTAAACTTGGATCAAATCTGTATTCAACATTTGTTGCAGTCAGGGAATTAGCCCATTGTATCCATCTCGGATGTAAGGTTTTAGCATTTGGAATGCTAGCCTTTGTAACAGCTTCTAAAGCTGGTACTGAGGTCACGACTATTATGCGTTTTCCCTGAGCCAGGGCTCTTTCTCTTGCTACAGCAGTCTGAACTGCTGTCAGGATTGTGTCTGTTGAAGTGAAACGCATTTCTGCGTTTGTATACAGGTGTGATTTGTATGCGATTGGTACTGTTTCGCCTTCATTGAAGGTTAAGTAAGTGTACCCGCATTGACCCGCTATTACTCGGATCACTAGGTTGCGTACATTTACGCGTGTCTGTAAGTGTTTGGAAGCTATCATGTCTTCTTATATTGAACGTAGGATGTTTGTGTGTTCCTGTGTCCATTGTCTAACTGAAAAGTCTGGTTTTATTAAGTCGTAGAAAGGTTTTACTTTTTCTGCGTAATCCAAAATGTATATTCTGCCGAAATTTAGGAATCCCAGTATTGATTGTAGATTTTTTAATGATTTTGGAGGCTGGAGCAGCACACACTTTTCTAAAAAGTTAGCTGCCAGGCTTTTCCCTTCACTTGAAAGCTCGTATCCTAAAAACAGGACATTGAGGTGGGCTATTTTAGATTTCTTAAAATTAAATTTGTAGCCCTCAGAAGCGAATCCCATTATAATGGTGCTCACCCGGGTCAAGTGCCTTTTTAAGTCATCGTCCGTCAGATAAAAATCATCCACATAGGACAATGCTTCCTCATTAAAATTTTGGAGTAACTCTGTTACTCTTGCAGAGAGTACCCCCGGGCTGTTCTTATACCCCTGGGGGAGATGACAAAATTGCCGCTGGGACCCCAACGCTGAGAATGCGGTCAAATACCTTCTTTCAGGCGCTATATTTTGGCAGAAAAATCCATTTGACATATATAGTGTGGTTTTGTATTTTTTCCCACAATGTTGTTCATTAATGCAGCACTGTGTGCGTTTTGGGCAGCGAACGTCTTTGTGCATGTGTTTAAATGTCTGTAATCTAAAACTAGACAATATTAGTTGTCCGGTTTTAATACGGGAAACAAAGGATTGTTCATTGGTGAGGTGCATGTTTCAATCATCCCATGGTATTCAAGTTGATCTAAGATCTCCCTGACCTGTTTTTTAGCTTCTTGCTTTATTGGATATTGTTTCTGAGCATTTGGTGAAACTTTTAACGGGATCAAGTGGTGGGTTGAATCTTCATCCCAGCCGGCATGATTTTTGTACAATGCTGGAGCTAGGGCCACTGCCCACTCCTGTGCATATGCATGTTTAAGATGAATGGGAACGAGGTCGGAAAATGCTTGAAAAATTACTGTTTCTCCCCTAGGGCACTCCATAACGAATGCTGGCGGCCAATCTTGTTCAGCTAACAGGATGTCATAACCAGATGATAGGTTATCCCAAAAGAGACCTTTAACTTTCCTGGGCTTGTCCCCCTCCATTTGGAGTGTTATTTCGTGTAACTTATGTGGGTCGCTCACCCTTGTATCTGGTGTTTCCACCGTGATGTAATCATTCAAGTCCGCTGTCACCAGAAATTCCTTCAGGTTCTGGCGAGCTATTGTTACTTCTGCCGCTCTGTCTAGCATCATCTAAGCCCATTCCCCGTTCAGAAGTTGCGTCCTCAGAATTTTGGGCATGTCTGATTTTTATGCCTGCAACTTTCTTCTTCTTAAACTGAGGTTTTGATTTTGGCTTTTCTTCTGTTTTAGAAGTATAGTCTTGAGTGTGCTGCTTGTCTCTGGACTTTGTACGCTCTTCTTTGTGTTCTGACCGTCCTTCTCTCTCTGAGTTTTTCGTCGTGCCCTGAAAGGAACGAGAGGAACGTGTATCAGTATCCTGATACCTGTCAGGTTTCCTAATATTATCCCTATTCCTAAGGTTGTACCTCTTTTCAGAGGGCTCCTGTGGAGGAGATCTGCCTCGGGATTGAGATCTACTTTTAAAGTTTTGTTGTTTTTTATTATCCCACTTCTTTTTAGAAGAAGCAGGTGTCTGCTTGTTAGTGTCCTTTTCAGAACTGCCCATCAGTTTTGGTTTTAATGCTTTCCCACCTAAACTGTCTCTGCCCAATTCTGCAGATGCAGTTTCAAGTATTTTGGGTAGTTCGTGTTGTTGGTCTAACCGACTGAACGCCCGTAGGCGTTGGCGGATTGCCACTGAAGCTGCTTCCCCTTTAATGTTAGCTGGTATTATGGCTGATACCTGGTCATAGTTGCCTAGTAACTTCATCCCTAAGTTTAGGGCAGGCTCTGCTCCGTACTCGTTTTGTATTTGTCTCAATACATCAGCTACTACTGCTAATGACGGGATACCATGAGTTCTGGTATAAATGGCAGCAAAGACTGTACCCCAAGTGGTACAATCCTCTAATTGTGGTGTTATCCCCATGGGCAAGCAGATTGTCAGCATTCTGTGTTTTTCATACGTGGTAGTATTCGGGAATACTGCCTCTAGCTGAGTTATTTTCTGAGCTACCCAGAATGGTATTTATTCATGTTTTATGGGCATTTTACCCATTACCACGTGTAATGTTTGTGGTGTAATTGTAGTTGCTGTACCCTGAATTTGAGTTCCATTTGTTGCAACTGTTGTTGGTTGGACTGTGAAAGTCCTCATGACAAACTGTGTCAGATTTCTGTAGATTTTAATTAAATCCTTGTGTTGTAAGAGTAAGTCTGGCTGTGGCATTGTTTCAATGTCAGGATGTGGTGTGTAGGCCGCTAATATCGGCCATGTTGCCCCATCTCCTCTGAGCGGGCCTAATCTTACTCTGTTTCTTATGTGGGATAGGGCACCTTTAAACCAGTATAGGTGTTCCTGGTACGTGAGTGGAACTTCTATGTCCTCGCAAGGAACATATTCCTGTGGTGCATCTCCTTCTGTATAGTAGTGAAATGTCTGTGTTCTTGCATCTGCTTCTGGGAATGTAACCCACGAATAGAATATCTCTGTTTTGTTTGATTTGTGTGCCTCAATTACGAAAGCTACTATACCACCCCTAGGTGTTAAACCATATTCTAATAATTTCAGGGTGATAGTACGTCTGAATTTAGGTGCAATGAGAATTCCATCCACCTCTTCATCTCCTATTGAGAGGCGTCTAGCCACCACCGGGTTATCTTCGCTCTCAGTCATTTTATAAAGGAGAAGTTTGTTCAAAGGAACTAAGATAAGGTGTTATGCACAATTTTTAGGAACAAAATGTCCTTCAAGCTTGATTAACCAGCAGCCAATCAATAGAATATTTTGCCTACTCAGCTATTGAGGAGATTTGTGCGCACCCACTCCAGACGTCTCTGGTGTTTTGTGAGTAGGGGTCTCTGAGAAATAGCATGACTGAACTACTCAGATTCTACTGATAAATAAGAGCCTAACCAACGTTGGCGGCGCCATGTCGTGTAGTTCCTATATGTAACCTATACAGAATCTGCGTGTTCGGATTACGTGAACTGTGGGCTTGGTGGCAGACTGACTCTGAGCACCCCACCGAGAATGTTAGCCTTTTTGCATTAGCTAGCTCACAGTGTCACTAGTGTCTCCTCTTATCAGGGAGAGAATAGTTTTTGGCAACCTTAGAACATGACAACCCTGATCCCTCAGAATCGTGGAAACAATGTTCTACCTTTCGCTCAGTCACTCGTGCTTACTTATTCGGTCTCAGAGAATTAAACAGAAGAAGACAGTCAGGCGTTTTACAATAAGTTTTGATTGTACAGTTGTTCTTCTAGTGTAAAGTAGAGGTGCCGCAATAATTGTTAGACAGTAGCAGATATATATAATCAGCAGTATGGTGAATATAAATGGATAGTACAGTTCTACCATTTTGCAATAATCATAAATGCATACATGGATATAAAATGCATGATAAAAGAAAGCGCGTACTCCTACGATGCCTATCTAGATGTACCTAAGTGTACCTAGCATGTGAGTAGGTGTGAAGCCAAGAATCCCTCTAGGCTTTGGTCGAACCCCATTACCTGAAGTTAGAGAGTGTGGTTCCCTGTCCTGGTCTCGGTTTGGACACCCGGCAAGGGATGTGTTAGACCACTGTCAGCTGGAGCGTCTGCATGCAGGAGCCTCAGCGTCTCTGGTCAGTGTGTCGGCCTGGAAGTCTCAGTTCCCTCTAACTAACACTAGCAAGAGGTACTATATTTATACAGAAAGTATCTAGGGTTCCTTTGTCCCTTGTTGCTTGTATTAGCCATTGTTGGATTTGAGGATGACGTATGAGATGAACCGTGTACGTAGATATTGGGAGGAAGGTGGTGTAGCCCCAGCCTGGTTTCTAAGAACCCTTATGAATATTCATTCATACAGTGTGAGTCTATTGATGTAGTTATAGGACTCTATTGTTTAGAAGAAACCCTCCTTCTGCACCCAGGACTAGAACTAGGTAAAGGTTCAATCCTAAAAGGCTCGTTACAGTGTAGTGTAGGGGAGGTAATGTAGGTGAAGGGGTATGATGTTACCCGGGTCTATATTAGGGTACCTATATGGAACATAACACCAAGTCTCATACCCAGGATGGTATAAAAGAGATGAGATTATATGTGTACTATAGGGACCTCAATGCAGTGACCAAAACTGATGCACACCCAGTTCCAAGGTCAGATGAATTAATTGACAGGTTGGGAGCAGCCCAATATCTGAGTACCTTTGATCTCACATCTGGGTACTGGCAGATAGGTCTGACTCGAGGAGCAAAATAAATATCTGCATTTTCAGCCCCAGAGGAGCATCATCAGTTACTGTGATGCCTTTTGTGCTGAAAAATGCACCTGACACTTTTCAAAGTTTGGTGAACAAAGTCCTTGATGGTTTGGAACCCTACAGTGCAGATTATCTAGATCGTATTGCTGTCTTTAGCTCCACCTGATAGGATCACCAGATCCACCCTGGGAAAGGTTTAGAAGCTCTGAGAAGTGCAGGCCTCAATACAAATGCAAGCAAGTGCCTGATAGGGTAGGAGAAGGTTGTATACCTAGGTCACATTGCAGGTGAAGGCCAGGTTCAACCATTACAACCAAAGGTGAACTGGGCAGTGAGCTGTCAAAAGGCTTTTGACACTCTAAAGGAAGCAATGTACTCTGCACCTGTTCTTAAAGCTTCAGATTATGCCAAGCAATTCATTGTGCAGACTGATGCCTCTGAACATGGGATAGGAGCAGCCCTATCCCAAATAAATGACCAAGGTCAAGACCAGCCTGTGGCTTTCATCAGTAGAAGGCTACTCCTCAGGGAACAGCGTTCAAGTGCCATTGAGAGGGAAGCTTTTGCTGTGGTCTGGTTCCTGAAAAAGCTGAGGTCATACCTGTTTGGCTCTCACTTCATTGTTCATGCTTACTACAGGCCTCTCAGATGGTTAATGCAGATAAAAGGTAAAAATCCCAAACTTCTCAGGTGGTCCATACGCCTACAGAGAATGGACTATGAAGTTGAACACAGACCTGGGACTGCCCATGCCAATGCAGATGGACTTTCCAGGTTCTTCCACTTAGACGATGAAGAGTCTCTAGGGGAAGGTTTGTCTCATCCTCTTTCATTTAGGGGGTGGTCATGTAGGAAAGTGCCTCTTTTGACATGGTTATCCCCCACTTTTTTCCTGATGTCTGATATAATTTCCAACTGTAAGTGCACTCGGCCCCTGCTAACCAGGTTCCCAGTGCCAGATCTCTTTCCCCTAAACTTTACCATGATTGGCACAACTTCAGTGGACCCTGTAAGTGCCTAATAAATGGCACCCTTGGTACTCAGGGCATGGGTACTGAGGAGGGTCCTCTGGCACTGCAGCACTGTTTGTGCCACCCCAGGGACATCTCTCCAAGGCTATGCACTCTGCCATTGCAGGCTGTTTGTCTTGGTGCAGAGAAATCCGAAGAGTCAACATGATGCACAGCCCTGTGCGCCATGCCTCCCATATACTGCATGGGATATAGGTAAGTCGCCCCTACTGCAGGCATTTAGCCCTAAGCCAGGGTGCACTATATTATATGTGTGGGCATATCAGCATGAGCAGATATGCCCCTACAATGCCCAGTCCATTCTGGGATGTTTTAAGTGCACAGAAAAGCCATATAGAGTACATGGGCTGGATACTTGTCATCATGTGTTTCCTAACTCCATGATGTCTTCACTGATTTCTGAGAAGTTAGGTACCAAACATCTTGTCTTGATAACTGCTCGCTGATGCCAGTGATGGATTTATTAATAAATTCACACAGGAGACCCTTTTAGAGGGTCCCCTGTAAACCTACCAAGCACTAGTGTGGTTACTGACTTGTTTTTGCCAACCTGCCACTACCAGACATGTTTCTGACCTCATAGGGTGAGAGCCATCGCTCTCAAAGGACAGAGACACAGCCTGATCTTGGCGGAGGTGCTTCACACCTCCTCCAGGACAGGGTGGCCTTCCTGTGAAGGAAGTTTCAAAGGCAATACCGCCTTTAAAATCCAAACCAGGAATCACCAGATAGTGGGGGAGGCCAAGTCCCCTTTCCTGCTCCACTTTTGGTGGCAGGAAAGGCGTGAAAATTAGTTACATGAGGAAGAGGGGCCCCACTTAGCCTACACCACCCCTAAAGCGGGGCAGGCGATGTGAACCCCTCTCCTGAAATTCTCCTGAGAACTCTACAGGAAGTGGTCTTTAGAGGGTGTAAAGACCCTAAAGGTAAGTAGCCCATTGGCTACTACCTGTCTCCCCTTGTAACGCCCCTAAATTCAGTATTTAGGTGGCACCCCGAGACCTGAACATCAGATTCGCTGCACAAGAGAACACCAGGACAAAGAAAACCGGCTGTTCAAGAACTGAAGCCCTGCTGCAGAAGAAAAAGGTGCCAAACCCTGCCTGCTGCTCCTAGGACTCGACAATCGCTGCTGCTGTGTTGTCCTGAAACCTGAAAGGACTCAAAGAACCCAGTAGCACCTCCAGGCTTAAGGATATTTCCATGAATCGCCCTTGGAGAGAAGGTATCACTCTCCTGCACACCGCAGGCACCGATCCTGTGAAGTCTGGTTTGTTGACTTGTTGCTCCCCGATGTTAGTCCCTCTGTACAGTGCTTTTTCAAGTGGCCCACTTCGGCTTTGCACACCAGCTTCCAAGATTCCAGCACCTCTGATCCCGAAATCAACCTAAAACAAGAAAGTGAACTTTGTGAAAGCATTGCCTGAATTTCTATGCATTTGTTCTGCTTTTCCCTATCGTTTTCTAGGGCGCATGTAGTGATGTATTTTCTGAACTTTTAAAAATCGTAACTCCGAAAGTACTTACTTTAGAAATGTGTTTACGGTCTTAAAAGGTATATAAAAATCAACACAAAAAAGTACAACAAATCCTTAACACTACCCTCGGATAAGCCTAACTACTCGCCCACACTACCACAAAAAGAGAGTTAGTATTATCTACTTTTGCCTCTACCTGCCTTTTGGGGATCTCTCGCACTCTCTACATAGTGTACTTCATTTTAGTACACTGTACATAGAGAAGGTTTCTTATAGCCATGTTATTGGTTTGTATGGGAACTTTCCTATAGTGTCTCTGGTTCCTTTGACAAGTCTGTTGTAATGTAAGAACAGCCTTGGACCACCTTGAAATGATTCATGTGCTCCCCCAGAGATGGAGAACATTTTGGTCTTGAAAATTTTGCCCAAGGACGCAGATCTTGTAGTTTTCCAGCGAGTCATGTCCATGCTTGTGCTGCTCCCACATGCATCAAAGCGGATCATACGCAATGTACACTTGGGGATTACTGTGCAATTGTTTAGCCTTTTCAATTTCTCCATTCCAATTGCCATATGTATGACATCTCTGTGATTTGGAATTAGTGAACACCCACTGTGATATATTGCATTAATCCTAAATTCACTAGTAGATCTTTATCAGTACTTTGCCTCCCGATCACCCACCTCGCTATATAGGCCAGCTGTGAAGCGAGGTAATACCCTTCAATGCCTGGTACCTTTTGCCACACTATCTTGAGTTAACTGCAGTGCTACTCTACTTATTTTGCGTTCTCGTAGTGGACATTCAAACCTTTAGCTATTTTAGGAGGGTCCTATGGCATTGATACATACTGTATTGGAACACGTATATGCATATCTGCAACTATACCATGTTTGATAATTTACTTTACCCTCCAGAGACAGCAGCAGCATTATCCAGAATTTTGCAGAATGTCAGAGCGTCTAAAATAATATATCTAGACTCAGTGCATGCCATTTCTTTGAAAATAACTTTATTCAGTTGCTTGCTTAAAACCATCAAAGTATACAAATACATCCAGGGTTTTACAAATTAAAAACAATTAAAACAAGATAAAATTCTTAAGTTGCATCTAAAATATGCAGTAAAAAGAGCATTGATAGAACGTTAAAACCGTAAAAACAAACAATCGCCCTGTTAACTATCATGCATTTAGAGACACAGCACTTGGGAAGCTTGGAATGGAATCTTGTGTACAACATCCAGTTCATTTGCGCTGAAAACCAAAATTTCATGATCGCACAAATTTATTCTAATAATAGCAATCTGCACCAACTACGTCAGAAACATCTGTCGATTGATCCAGAACGAGAATAAGAAATGACTGACTGCGAAAACTATTGGTCCTGTAGTATCAGTTTTCAGGATTCTATAGGCAGCCTGGTATTGCCTAACTCCAATGTTTAAGCAGATCGGTCGTATCCACCACCAGCGGATCATTTGATATTTAGGGCAAAAAAGGAGTATGTGTTCTTCAGTCTCTTTTGTTCTAGCACATGCAGGGCATAGTTCTAACGATAGACCAGCAGCCTGATTGCTAGGGAACCTTAATAATAGATTACCATACCATAATCTAACATATAGATGTTTGACAAATAAAGGTGTAATATGGTCCAGGAAGGGTTCATAGCAAGGGCATGGCTTGGCACATAAAAATTGTGATGTTAATTGGCTGTTTACTGTCCTGGTGGCATAGCACTCGCCCACAGCCACCCTGTACCTAGTCTTAAGCTTTAATCGATCTTCTCTAGTTGCCCTCTCTGGGTGTTCCCATATTTCTGACATACAAAGTGTTTTAGTTCAACTTGCGAAATGTTTAAACCAGGGTAGACTTTTGGCGCCACTGATCATCAAAACCTCCCTCAGGGAATTACAGTAATCGGAGAGCTGTGGTGTTGTCCACAAACGCAGCCAGTATGTTAGAGGTTTCAATGAGGCCATGTCACCAATTCTTTTTGTCCTTAGGTCAAAAAACAATGGAATCAGAGGGTTAGTAATAAGTACTGAGATAAGTGATCTAGCAAAGATCTTTTCAGATATCGTCAGTTTGTTTGTATTAATGTACCCCCATAGCTCAGCTCCATACAGAGCTCCACTCTGGGCTTTTGCTGGATACACTTCTAGTGCTGGAGTCAATGATCGAGAGTGAGACTGCATGTGGTATCTCAGTATTGACTTTGACCTGTGACAGAGGGTTAGATGGCTCTTTTCCAGTTGTTGCTCCCAACCAAGTGTGTCGCTTAGTCTTACCCCCAGGTAGTCAAAGTTTTTCACCCGCTCTAAGGGTTTCAGTGCAATCCTGACCTCTCTTGAATTGCCCTTAGCTTTCACAAACACCATGAATTTGGTTTTGGCAACATTAAGTTCCAAACTCCTGCTCTTACAGAAGTCTAAAAACGTATCAACTAAAATTTGCAAGCCCATTGGGGTTGTGGAAATAAGTAAGGAATCATCTGCAAAGAGCAGGATTGGGACTTTCTTGCCATTCATGACAGGAGAGTAATTCCTACAATCCAATAGGCTACTAGCCACGTCGTTAATAAACAGAGAAAACAATGTGGGAGCAAGCACGCACCCCTGATGCACCCCACGCTGTATGGGTACTTTGTCAGTTAATTCACCACCTGTTCCCCATCTGACCTGGGCATAGTTGTCCTCGTGGAGTCTAGCTATCAAAGTCACCAGAGCTATGGGGGTCCCTAAGTCAAGCATTATTTTCCACAACATTTCGCGTGGCACTAAGTTGAACACAGCTCTTAGGTCCACAAATGCTACGTAAAGTTTTTGTTTTTTCAGTAGCACATATTTCCAGGTTAACAGAATGAATCTGAAAGCCTGATCAACCGTACTAATTTTAGAACGGAAAACTGCTTGATAAGGGGAGAGTATCGCCTTCTCATCCATCCAGCTTTGGAGTTTATCCAGAACTTGATGTGCAAAGATCTTTTGCAAGTTATCTATCAAGCTGATGGGTCTATAATTGGAGGGGACAGAGTTGTCACCCTTCTTGTGTATGGTGATTATCTCGGCTCCCCTCCAGGTTGGTGGAATAGCCCCACCAGCCGATATACCGTTTGTTAGGAGGTTTATATACGGAGTCCATACCAATGGTCATAAACATGTAGATCCACCCCTTAACAGAGATCGGGACAAATGTACTTACTGGTCGTGTGCATATCCTACAATGGTTGGAAGCACAAAGTGTTTGTTAAAATACCCCTCACACACCAATAGGGCCCTTGGTGTCATGCTTCATCATAGGGGTCTTCCCGCCCCGCTGTGGGGCGGGGCGTGCTACTACCTACGACTGTGCAGGAGCACTGACGTTCAGTACTATGTGTTGTGTAGAGAGGTGTGAGTGGAATGGTCATAGGAAAGTGAAAAAAAGTGTCTTTAAAAAGTACCTGGCTCAAGTGGAAAAATAATTTTAATATTCCTGAGGAGCTGGTACTATTAAAAGGGTGATTCGGAGGTGTCCTGCTTTAATGTGCAATCCCTCCCGTGCTGCGGGAGCCCTGGCATTGCTTTAAGCGCCTCCTGACGTGCTCGTGCAGCGGTAGCGGCTCCCATCCGCAATGGGTTGTGGGGGCTGTAGTCAGGGTCACCCCCTCCTAATGCAGCACAACAGCAGGGTCAAACAGATGGACGGGCGTCCCGCGCTGCGGGTGCCCTGGCATTGCTTTAAGCGCCTCATGGCACGCTCGTGCAGCGGTAGCGGCTCCCACCCAAGATGGATTGTGGGGGCTGTAGTCAGGGTCACCCCCTCCTAATGCAGCACAACAGCAGGGTCAAACAGATGGACGGGCGTCCCGCGCTGCGGGAGCCCTGGCATTGCCTTAAGTGCCTCCTGGCACGCTCATGCAGTGGTAGCGGCTCCCAGCCACAATGGATTGTGGGGGCTGTAGTCAGGGTCACCCCCTCCTAATGCAGCACCACAGCAGGGCCAAACAGATAGGCGGGTGTCATGCCATTTATTCTTTGCCAAAGATACCTGTATCCCTAGGTAGCGGAAAGTGTGCTCCTCCCATTGCATATTCAGTACTGCATTTGTCCTTATAAGCAATGCTCTCATGGGGTACAGATTTGTCAGCATTAATTTTTAGTCCTGATAGGTAAAGTGGCCATTACTGTCTTCATCCATTCCTCCTGGCAACGTATATTCACTAGCATATCAACTGTGTGTAGTGAGAGTATTTATTTCTGCTCTCAAATATATACACCTCAGCCTGAAGTGTTGTGCAATATTTTGGACAATAGTTCTGTAACTAAGGCAAACAATGGTGGTGAGAGAGGGCAACCCTGATGAGTGTCCTTCTCCAGCCACCACCCACCACCCCTCCAAGATTGTGGAGATGGTTCTCAACCGTGCGGTTAGTTTGGTGTGCAGGGGTTTAACCCATCTGTTGAAAGTTATTTCAAAGTTTATGCATCCAGTACTGCAAGCAATAATCACCAGGACACTGTCAAAGGCTTTTTCTGCATGAAGTGACATCAGTGCCATATTGTAACCACTGTTCTCACTTTCCTTTATGACATCTTAGCTGTCTAATATTCATTGTTGTCCAATTCAACAAGCCTTTGTTAGGTTTATTGGTAATTATTATGATCTCTTCCCTCATCCATGGGGGTAACGTTTCTGAGTCAATCACCTTCATTATCGCCTTCAGTAATTTAGCAGCTAGTACTCTATTATACCTTTGATAACATCGCCCTTGTTAGTCAATCAATGAATTGTGTATTGCTTCTGGATTTCTGTGAGTGCAGACTGTTCTTGCCCCTTAAAGACATCAGGCCCAATTCACAAAGGTAAAGTGAGACGAAAGTCTAATTTTACGACTTTCAGTATTCACAAAGGACATTTGTCACTCATAAATGCCCTTTGTGAATACTGAAAGACGTGACTTTCAGTATTCACAAAGGGCATTTACGAGTAGTAAATGCCCTTTGTGAATACCGAAAGTCGTCAAGTTAGACTTTCGTCTCACTTTACCTTTGTGAATTAGGCCCATTAAGTCCAAACTTGCATAGAAGTCACGCACCCCAGGAAAGCAAGTAAAGCTGCTGAACTTCATTGCGTAATGACAGAGAGCATAATAGTGCCTTATATAATATAGTCTTAGAGCCCATTGGAGCGGGCTCTACCGGCCATTAAAGGCACGCTCCAGCCTTTAACAAGGAAATGGGCCTTAAATGGCCGGGATAGCCCACTACGGAGGGCTCTAAGGCTATTAGAACATTACGCCCCTAGAGGGCAGAATGTTCTAATTTGTAAAACAAAGGCATCACGGAGCCTGAGGAGATTGAAATCCCCTTGGGCTGCGTGAGGCCTTTGCTCATAGCAACAGCTGTGAACAAACATTGGAATGTTGGCGCTCTGGGCTTCTACCGGCCATTAGAAGCCCGGAGCACTCCATTGTTTTCATTGGAGCTCCCTACATTCAGGGGTTCTAATAAGATGTGGCAATGTTCTGTTCTCTCCCTCTGCTGCTGCACTTTTCGTTGTCATGCGCCAACACAGACACCCTTGCATCATAGTGCAAGGGTGTCTGCATGTGGGAAACATAGGTTTTGTGAAGGATGGCATCCTTTCCAGTATCAAAACAATGCTTTAAGGTGTTTCCCTCTTTGTACGTGGGCTGTACAATGTAGCACCCATGCAAAGTGGGAAAAACAAGGAGAAATGAAAAGATTTCTCCTCATTGCAGCTGCTTTGAAAATGCACATGATTTTGGTGCATTCCCTCTGTAGAATAATTTGTAGATAGGAATTTGAGTCAAACCCATGGAGCACCCTCTTAATGCAAAGTAATGCAAGGCAGTGCATTGCACAACTTTGTTTTACTTTGGGTAACAATCCAACACAAATCACAATTTGCATTGAATTGTACATCCCACCACTACACTTTCTGCTTGGTTTGTGTTTTAAAAGTGACACAAACCTGACGCAAAGTATTTGCTAATCTGCTCCCATGTACCTAGACTAGTAATCTCCCAGTAGTGTCACACACCCTGTGAAGGAGTTGTCTGTAGGTGGTGAGTTGGAATCTTTTCAGGCTTTTAATTATTGAAGACAATTTTTCTACTTCCTGTATGAACCACTTGTTCCCTTGAACACCCTCTCTTACCTCTTTTCTTAGCTGGTGCAGTAGTGTCTCTTGCATTGTTATGTTTCTTTCTAATTGCTTGCACATCTCCATTGCCTGACCCGAGGCAATTCCCTGTGTGACTGCTATCATAGCCTACAATTCTGTGCATCTGTACCCCATGTTTTCATTTCCATATAATCCAATCTCCCTGCCTTACAAAACAAAATGTCTCCTAGAGCATCGGGCTTCAGGCCACCAGATGAGAATCCTAGCATGAATGGTGCAAGGATTGTATTGTTAAATGTTCTTACAGCATAGGGGAGTGATTGAGCTCCCAAGATGTCAAGTTAGTGTTCAAATGTAGTGTCTTTACATGCCCAACCGAAACTGATGCTTGTATATTGTTAATATTCTAAGGTTCACCGCCTTTGTCAAACTGTGGCAATAATCTCCAAAGTGTTTTAGGGCGTAATTACAATGTCGGGCGGACTTGCGTCTTGAACTATCTTGTGTGTAATTATTGTTTTAGTTTGATTTTTTACAAGCCTGTTGAGTAACAATCTTTTTTCTCACCTCTGGGGTAAACTAGGACTATACAGTATACTTTATATATACCTTCTTCCATTGGTAGTGACCTGTTCTGGTATGCTTTGTTAACTCGAGAAGCAAGAAAGTACAAGCCTTTGGACTTAAGTCTCCCACTGATTAACAGTTCCAGCACTTGTACTCTTGTCTCCCTATATGTTTATACATAATTCGCTTCTACTAATGTATGATATTTTCTTGAGGACCATTTCAGCACCCACAATTTCTCTTCTCCTTCTAACACTCCTATTTGTTTAAGTAACAGTTGTTTCTTTGTCGATACGTCAAGGGAGAGAATTTGGGGATTATGGTCATTATCATACCGCTCAGTTATTTCAAAGCATATAACCAGTTTGAAAAGATGTTTGGAGATAAAGACAAGTAGTTTGCAATTTTTCTGGGAACAGTGTGTAGCACATGTTGGCTTATATGTCATTATTGTCCCACTTACTGTTTCTTTGGATAGTCCGCAAACTTCTCTTCAAAATGGTATTCTATCTGTTGATCTGCTATGAAGTGCTGAAATCATTTCTGGGATGTCCCATGTGGGATCTATTCCTTCAGAACCTGGCAAAGTAGTGGAGACATCACAATTGTCATTGAAGTTCATTGCAATTCCATGTAATTAAAAAAAACGAAACTAGACTATACTCATATGCGAATTTGGGACCAAAATGTATCCAAAAGAGAAATCTGTGCCAATAATTTCCTTATTGAGTCAGGGGATATCCACAGTGTAGAAAGGGTGCTGTACTTTTTTATCGACCCATATGAGATCGAGGGTCTGAAAATAATCTGAACTAATGGCTGTGTGGACAACTTTCATAACTCTTTTCATTGATATGTGCAATTGTAACTCACCCGAAAGTTCCCCTATTCTTGCAATTTAATTAGAGGGAGGCTCCAGGTCATGTGTTTATGCATACAGAATATACAGAATACCTTCTTCGACCATGTTTCCTGCAGGTAAATAAGATCAAATGTAGCCAAAAATTTGAGAACTTTGATTTAATTCTACAAATGCCTTCAATAGTCCATGAAATATGTTTATGTGAGAGCCTCATATTTGCATAACAGTTAAGAATCCATTGTGCAAAGTCTGTAGTTCCTAATTGTAGTGTTGTGTGAGCTTGTAATAACGAAACCCTTGTGCCTCCTGATGGACTCTTATTGGACCTGTTGCAGTGAAAACCCTTTTCCCTCTACTTCAGCAACCGCACTGGGCCCATAAGACTATGCTTTCCATGAATTTCTACTGAACACTGATTTTACACTATACCCACTGAGGCATTGGTCCTCTGATGAATCATTTTAGGTCGTAGTGAGGGGTGAGACTTCAGGATGTCCAAAACACATTTAGCCACCCAATGAGGGCCATTAGGTAGTAGCCAACTCACAAATTCAGAGTGAGGTTCAAATAAATTACTCTCAGAACTATACTGTAAAGATAAAGTATTGTCATTGGAAGACCCAACCTTCTGAAGAAGTTTAGTCTAACCAAAATAATACAAACCAATAGCTCTGTTGTTTCTACACAAAGTAAAAGTAACAAGACTTGATGTTCTGACAACAATCTATGACTATCTCTATTACGTATTTAGAATCAAACGAATGGCACAGTTCAAAGAAAGAGCAGCAGGGCAGAATAACAGGCTCAGGCAATTTAGAAAATGTAGTTATTGTATTAATGATCCAAAATCAATGCATACAGGCACCATTTAAAGTAGCTCAGTTAGAATGCCAATAGCGCGTAGTATTAGACTTTCCGATTCCCACTACCAATGAAGGCAGGAGGATGGCTTATAAAGGAGGAAAAACCCCATTTAGGAAAGGGACAAAGGGTTAAGTTATAGTCCTCTAGGGAAATGTCCATGAACATGGGGAAAGAACAAAATTAGGAACTTTCAAATTCGGTATCTCACGAAATCAGTCCAAAAGACTTTAGTAAGTAAGTTTATTGGAAGAAAAAAAGTCAAAGCATTGAGTGCAGGTTGTCGGCAAGGACAGGAGTCGAAATTGATTAGCAATTACAGCAGCAGTTGAAGAAGCATCATGTCATTGAACAAAAAGCACCAAAAGTAAGAGAGCTCTTCAATCTGCTTCTCCAACATTGTTTCCCAAGCTAGTTATAATAAACCACACCGAGTTAAAAAAGAAAAATGCATTTGTAGCTCCTTCATGGATACAGTCCAAGGACCAGTTCCCACAAATTCACACACATAAGGAATAAGGCTTCATTTATAGTCAAATTGTTACGTTAGTCAGGAACAGTTAAAGCACATTTGAAAGAGACATGTCACAGCTCATTTCACTAGGCCATGAAATAATGCAGCCTGAGCAAGAGAATTTCAATGCATTAAAATCATCCTCTTTTAGCGAATCAACTCATTAATAACTACTTAAACCATAAAAAAAGTAAATCAAATGTTTGATATTAAGAAATAATAATAGTTTTGTCAGTAGTTAAATAGCAACATGTAAACTAATTCTAATAATCATTGAAACAAAATTGTTTTTACTAATATTTGTTCTTTATGATGTTAAGTACTTATACTGGAAATTTCAAGCATGCAACCTTTATCAACATTTATTTGCACCAATGTCATGTTGTTTGTGAAAAACACTCTGCAATTGAAATAAATAGAAATGCTAAATTTCTCATTAGTCTTCATAATATCTTATACATATTTGAGTAATCCCACTGTATCTAGCTAATCAAGCTAATAACTCCACTAACAAACCCAAGGATTCAGGCGCGAACATTGAAGAGAGCTATAAAGGCTCCCTTCTGAATGCCCGCTCCCTCATTAAGCATAAGCTGGAGTTTGCTATTCTCCTCGCAGATCTTGATCCAGACGTGATTCTCATCACTGAAACCTGGGCTAACGATACTTCAGGACCCAACCTGGTTGATGCTATCCCGACCAATTACTCCATCCAGTGGGTGAGTAGGGAGGGACGCATAGGCGGAGGCCTGGCTGTAATCTTTAAAGCGCAATATAAATGTCTGATCAAATCAGGATTTAATCTACCTTCATGTGAAGTCCTCCAATTCAAATTAATTACCTCACCCACCTGCTCCTTTGGTGGGCTGTTGATATACAGACCCCCAGGCCATAGATCCCCATTTCTTAGAGATCTTAAAATCCTTCTCGAACCACTGTTAGCAGAGAATCGAATAACCATCATGGGGGATTTTAACTTCTACTTGGAGGAGGTGGATAATCGTGATTCAAACAATCTACTAGAAGAGCTTGCTAATCATGGACTATCACAACTGGTCTCCTCCCCTACTCACAAGGCGGGACACATCCTAGATGGGATCTTTACTAACAACCCCGGAGTGATTTATCAAAACACGCTTCCAGTCAGCTGGTCTGACCATGATGCAGTGGCTTTTAACATCTCATCAATATCAGTAGGCAATATCACAAATATGCCCCAACATGTGGAGAAACATAGAAACTGGAAATGGCTCTCCGCTGAGACATTAACCAGAACCTTAAACAATATACCAAGTGTGATTCCAGAGAACCCGGATAGGGGAGCAGAGACGTTTACCACCTGGTTAGAGAGCGCAGCAGACATATTGGCACCCATGAAGACAGTTGTACACAAACGTTTCTCTCCTTCTGCTCCCTGGTACAACGACAATCTCAGGACACTTAAACAATCTTACCGCCGCCATGAGCGTGCTTGGAGGAAAAACCAAGACGATCAAGATAGAGTCTTATACAAAATCTCCATCAAAGAATATAAACTTGCAATATTTGAAGAAAAAGCCAGAAAATTGAAAATGCTGCGTCCACAAAAGAGCTGTTTAAGCTAGTTCAACTGCTCTCAGCCTCTCATTCCAGAGTGGAACCATAGAGCTCGCAGATGTTCTGCAATCAGCTAGCCACTTTTTTTTACTCTAAGATTATGGACATCCACGCAGGCTTTGGGTCAACGCCCCCTACTCAGCTCCAGCATCCTGCTTCCCAGGCTCCCCCCGAGTACGGCAGTACTCATTGCCAGACACGAGCCAGGAGACCAAGGGCCTCTCCATTTTCTCCACTCTCTCTCCTAAACAGGTCGAGCAATATCTCCTTAGAACATATGCAGGCTCGCCCTCCGAAGCCTGCCCTCCTACAGTTCTCCATATGGCCGCCAGCAACATAGCTATTCCACACTGTGAGCTATTAAACAATGTTATCCTCTCTGGGTCATATCCACGGAGTTGGAAGCAGGCCATTATTAGGCCTCTGTTGAAGAAACCAAATCTTGATAATACAGAATGTAAAAACTATCGTCCAATCTCGTTATTACCCGTACCAGCTAAGGTTCTGGAAATGCATCTTAATATGCAGCTGATGGAGACTGCTGAACAACAACACTGGTTCAATGACGCCCAGTTTGGCTTCAGGAAACATCATGGGACAGAAACTGCACTAATCTAAGCCACGGACAATATCAGACGCCAAGTAGATGAAGGACAAGGACTGTTGCTTATACTTCTGGATCTGTCTGCAGCATTCAATACCATCTCTCCTACCCTACTGCTGGACAGACTCCAAGGACTGGGTATCAGGCATCAAGCCTTGGCCCTTCTGTCCTCCTTTCTAGGGGAACAGTCTCAAAAGGTGAAGCTGCAGCGCTTCTATTCTGAAGCCTTCTCCCTTCCGTGTGGAGTTCCTCAGGGCTCCGCTTTAAGCCCCACTCTTTTTAACCTTCATGTGGCACCCCTAGCTAACATCATTCACTCCTGCAGAATGGAGATAGTATCATACGCTGATAACACGCAGATCATGGTAACAATCCCTAAGAATTCAGGATCATTGGCTGAGAATGTTCGATGCTGTATGACTATGGTGGCAGAATGGATGTCTACCAATTTTTTAAAACTAAACAGGGATAAGACAGAAGTGATGGTCTTTGGCCCAGGGGCAACAAGCTGGAACAGCAGTTGCTGACTTCACTCTCTAGGAACGTGTCCTTCCCTAGGAAACAAGGCCAAGAACCTGGGAGTTCTGATGGACCCTGACCTCAATTTCAACGCCCAAACTAACCGTACTGTCTCCACCTGCACCTGGATCTTAAGGATGCTGAAAAAAATCTTTCCTTATATCCCGCTCCCTGCACGTAAGCAGCTCTCCCTCGCCCTGGTAATGTCCAGGCTGGACTATTGCAATTCACTCTACCTAGACTCAAACAACAATGTGCAGCACAAACTCCAGCTAGTGGAAAATGCCCTTGCAAGACTGGTTTTGGACATTCCCAGAAGACATTCTGCGGCGAAGGGACTGAAAACCCTACACTGGCTTACCATTAACAAATGCATCAGCTTCAAATCTTTATGTATGGTCCATAAGGCTCTCTATCTACCCTACCCTACGAGACTGAAATCCATGTTCACCTGGTACTCCCCGGGCAGATCCCTTCGCTCATCCTCTAATCTTTATCTCCATGTACCCAGAACAGTAAGGAAGAAATGGGACGACAGAGCCTTTTCTACGGCTGCCAGTAAACTCTGGAATACCCTGCCGATAAACATTAAAGCCATTTCTCAACACCTCCCTTTTAGAAAGGCCCTAAAAACTTGGCTATTCTGCCTATAGACATCCACGATATCACCCTCTCGCAGGTACTTTCTTTCTGGACGGTTAGTCTATAGCGCCTTGACGCCCTCGGGCAACTGCTGCGCTCTATAAATTCAAAAATCAAATCAAAACAAATCAAGCACGCTTTTATGGTGCTGATAATTCAACTTTTTCTTTGTTTCTGTGATGTTTTTCGCCAACATGTGTAAGGTACATGTTATTATTTCAGTGTAAAATCTAGTGCATATGTAATGTAAAGAATAATTGATATCTATGCTGTTACAGACCTTTCATCCTTAGGGTGGTATTCCCCCAAATATTTGCCTGCTTCTCTTCGCTTTTTGCTGAATCTTTTGTTGGCCTTAGGACTCTGAGCACTTTACCACTGCTAACCAGTGCTAAAGGGCATGTTCTTCTCCCCTAAACATGTTGATATTGGTGTATACCTGATTGGCATATTTAGTTTACCTTTAAGTGCCTTGTAAAGTGGTATACCATGTTCCCAGGGCCTGTATACTAAATGCTACTAGTGGGCCTGCAGCACTGGCTGTGCCACCCACACAAGAAGCCTTTCCAACCTGTCTCAGGCCTGCCATTGCAAGGTCTATATGTGCAGTCTACTGTCACTTCGACTTGGCATTTACAACCACTTGCCAAGCCTCAAACTCCCCTTTCAGTACACATAAGTCACCCATAAGGTGGGCCCTAGGTGACCCTCAGGGCAGGGCGCTGTGTAACTAAAAGGCAGGACATGTACTTTTACGTTTTATATGTCCTGGCAGTGACAAACAGCTACATTTGTTTTTCACTGCCGTGAGGCCTACCCCTTCCATAGGATAGCATTGGGGATACCTTAAAACACATTTTAAGCTGTAATTCCTGATTGGAAAGGAGTAGCTACTTCATGTTTAATATCTTTGGAATGGTGGTGATAAATCCTCCTTAATGATAAAGATGTATTTGACATTATCATTTTAGAAATGCCACTTTTAGAAAGTTGCAAAAACAGGGCATATGCCATATGGCTGGGTCTAAACTGGGGTGGCATGGTGAGCAAAAGAACGATGGATTTAACCCAGATCTCTTGACTGGGGGTTGAATGTATTATTTATTCAGCATTCCGTCCATCACTTGTTTGCGTAGCACTTTTAGAAAGTTGGCTTTTCTCTGCTCTTAACTTTGCTCTGTGTGCCTGCTGGTTGTCTCCAATACGTGTCTGTGCTGGGTGACAGCTACACTTCTTTGTGCATTCCCTCTAGACAGCCACAATACAGGAAGGGCTGGGTGTGACAGGGGATTCATCTCCATTCATCTGTATATTGATAGCCTGTCTGGGCAGGAAGGGGGAGAGGTGGCTCACATTACACCTGAATAGGTTGTGTCTTGCCCTCACACAATGGTCTGATTTACCTCCTGCTAGTAGTCTACTGCCAGGGCTGGGCTGAAAGGGGTCCTTATGCACTTCAGAGAACTCTTCAAAGTCACACCCTACATCAAAGGCACTTTGGGTATAAGAACCAGGGCTTTGGCCCTATCACATCAGTACACTACTGGACCTTCGACGAACTCTGATGGAATAAAGACTGCGCTGACTATTCTGAAGAAATGCTTCTCTGCTTTGCTGATCTGCCCTGCTAATCCCTGCTCTGCTGAGGACAAGGACTGGACCCATCTCACTTGAACCCAGGGTGACTCTAAGGGCTTGCTGGCTTAACTCCTGTTTGCTGAAGTCTCAGTGACACAAAAGACTTCCTACAATCTTGCTGGTGCAGCTGGTGCTGCTGGACTCTGCCATCTGTGAGACATGTCCTTGCGTGAGGTGCGCCTTCCAGTCTTTGGGCCTCAGAATTGGATTTCAGCAGCTTTTTCTACATCAATGTTGATGTAGCAGCTGCTTTGTGCTGATCTGAACCGACACATCGCCCTTCGAAGCTGACACAGCGACCACTCGGCGACAGGGGTTCCACAGCCAGCACGGCTCGATGACGACAGACATCGTGCCTCGATGACAACGCAGTACCTGCATCGTACAGGGGTTCCATCGACAACGTGGATTGGCGCTGATGCTCTCCTCCATCCAAGGACTGATGACGACACAGCCTCCTCGACCCCTCACCTCAAGTCCTCGAAGTCGACGCATTGCTCCTTCCAAATTACTTCTTCAGTGGGACATGTCTGGGTCCTGCAGCCGGCCTGCTGTCAATTGAGGTCGGACCGAACTTTGACTTTGCATCGGTCCCTCACGGCCTCAAGTAACCTTTTCACCGCTAGTGACTTCTAAGCACTCTGTTCGGTTTATTTTTTTTAAATTCATATCTTGAATTCCACTTCTTGGAGTTTTGTCATTTTGGTCTTGTGTTACTCAGATAAATATTCTCTCTTTTTCTAAACCTGGGTGGAGTCTTTTTGTGGTGTTTTCATTGAGTTACTGTAATTTAAGTGTTACACAAATATTTTACACATTGCCTCTTAGGTGAAGCCTGACTGCTCTGTGCCAATCTATTAGAGAGTGAGCACAAATTAATTCAGGGTGTGTATCTGGCTTACCCTGACTAGAGTGGTGGTCCCTACTTAGACAGGGTGCAAACCTTCGCCAACTAGAGAACTGTGACATAAGCATTAGACCGTAGTGAAGTGAATGCAGGTTTAGAATGTTGAGTTCGCAATTACACGCGGAAGAATAAAGGCCTATTATACTAAGCTCCATGTGCGTCGTAGTCATTGGCAAGTACCCAGGTTGGGGAGGGTGCTCCAACAGGCAACGACATAAGGCAGAAGTAACCTGCAGATCTGCAGTGCCCTCCCAGAGAGTTTGCTGTGGTCCAGAAACTGCTCATGCGCTTCACGTGTGCCTCCATCAAAGTACGGAATCAATGTTTGGCGTATGTGGAGTCAACGAGCAGCCCCAGTCAGTATAAAGCCTTTGAAGATAACATAAGCTTCACTAAGAATTTTACACATCGGTGGGTGAAAACCTGCTGGGAATGCCGCAAAGAGAGGTACTACTATGCAAGCTAAAGACATACATCATATGGAGTGATAACGCTGTTAGCAGAAGCGCTACATGGCAGAGATCAATCAGGTGGCAGGCAGTACAAAGAGATGATAACAAGCAACAAAATTCAAATACAAGAAATGGTCATCTACTTACCAGAACTAAGTAAAGAGCATGATTGTGCCACAGCACTGGGAGAAATGACCCCAGAGGAAGCAGTCAGGGTTGTACTTGCAGAGCTATCCATATCCGAAGTGGCACACCACCAAAGCTGCTGGGTGTTGGCTCAGAACAACTCCAAAGGTCTTCTGAAAGCAAAGGGCTCCCATAGACACCAAGAGTTAGGTCAAGGCTCCATGGACTGTCCAAGATGACTCAGAGGTCAGCACAGGGACTTAGAGATAGTATGGATGAAGCAGGTCCTAGCAGACGGTATCGAAAAGAATTCCACCCTCAGTGCCAGTCAATCTCCTAAATGGTTACAATGCCGCCAAATTCATGACACTACCACCGCCATTTGATGCCACCAAAAAGCTGAATATTGGCAACAGGTAGACTGCCTGGATAAAGACATTCAACTATTTCATTGATGAGGTTGGAGAAGCAGATAACAAGAAGATTATCAAGTACTTTAAGAATCCTGCTGGTGAAGGTGTAAAAGAAGTCAATAAAATACTGTGAACTGACGAAATTGCATA
This sequence comes from Calotriton arnoldi, assembly GCA_963921515.1. Lineage (NCBI taxonomy): Eukaryota > Metazoa > Chordata > Amphibia > Caudata > Salamandridae > Calotriton > Calotriton arnoldi. The sequence continues at coordinate 392,119 of CAWUFW010012752.1, forward strand.
CAGTCAAATCAAAGCAGCCTTGAATCACAAGTTCGATCTAATGTCAAATGTAGATTGCGAAAGGTACAATGACACAAAGCTGGTGAGACCATTGACAAAATTGTTGAGAGACTGGATACATTCATCAAACACTGTAGGTTCAATTAATTTAATGATGGGGAAGCTATACGCCTCAAAGTGATTAACGGATGCTTGTCAGATTCGTTTAGATGACAAATGCTGAGAGAGACTCTTGATCTGCAGTGAGTTCTCATCGCTGCCAAAGCTGAGGAGCATGCTGATCAACAAGCTGCTGACATGAAGGCCGGAGGTGTCCAGAGTGAGTCAGTCATGAATGTGAAAAATAAGCTAAAGCACAAGGCCGAGGTACACAGAGTGAATTCTCCATAGAAATAGAAGTTGTGCTTCTGGTGTGGATTTTCATTTCCACACAAGGGTAAATGTCCTACCATTGGGCAAATCTGCAAATGCTGTGGAAAGAGATACATTTTGCAATGGTTTGGAAGGCAAAGGAAAAAGTAAGTGTGTCACAACGCAAAGACAAAATGGCCGCCCAAATGTTCCAAAGTGACGCTCGACACACGCCCATAAGGCCAAGCGAGCACATCAGCTGAGGCAAATCAACACCAAATGAAGTCCATCAACATCTAAATATTCATCAAATAGTTCTTTCGTATATATATGACAAGTGAAAGTGAAGAAGATGTTTGGGCCAAGTCGATGTTTACCTCAGAGAAACATGCGCATGTTGGAATGTCTGCATGTGAGGAAAAGTACTGGTCCAAGAGAAGTCGACATGGCAAAGCATCAAAATAATTCAAACGTTTTCTGAAAATCACACTAAAAGTCAATGGTTGTTCAATACCTTTCATTATTGATAGTGGTGCGTCAATAAATATTATGCCTGAGGAGAAATATAATGAAATGTCTTCTTGCCATGACTTGTGCCATCACAAACTAAACAGCTGAATCGACGCCACTAAAAAGTCAAGGTTCATTTGTAGCAGCGATGAAGCATGAGAAAACAAAAGTACAAGCACCCATTCATGTACTTCAAGGTACGGCGCCAAGTGCCTGTTTTCTCAGCTTCATTACAGCTACTGATATGGGACTGATATCCGTGAATTATAACATGAATACTCATCACAAAATAGTAAGCCAATTCCCTTCATTATTTCATGGGTTGGGAAAACTCAAGACTATGAAAGTCCAATTGCACATTAATGAGGACGTTCATCCTATTGCTCAAAGACACCAATGAATTGCCTTTCACTTACAGGAAGCTGTTGAAAAAGAACTTGAATCCTTACTAAAACATGATATCATTGAGCATTCTACTGGTCCAACTCCATGGGTTTCTCCTATATTGGTAGTATCCAAGAAGGGCAGTGAAGGAGCTGTACGCATCTGCAGGATATGCGTCAATCAAACAAGGAAATTGAAAGAGAACAACATCCAGAACGGCACCTTGCCGACATGATGACACAATTCAATGGTGCAAAGGTATTCTCTTGCCTTGATCTGAATAAAGGATATCATCAATTGGAACTCGAGGAGAACTGCATTTACATTATAACCATTTTTACACGTGTGGGTCTGTTCAGTTACAATAGACTCATTTTTGGTGTGTCATCAGCTGCGGAGCTATTCACAGATGTCATTCAATGTATCATACAGCCTGTCATGAATGCTTTTAATTATAGTGATGACATATTGGTTTTCAGAGCTACACAGAAGGAGCACAACAAAGCTCCCACACAAGTGTGTCAGTTGCTTTCTGATGCCAGTTCAATTTGAATGCAGAGTAAAGTGACAAAGTTAAAATGCTTTGCCCATATCTTTTGTGATGGGGTCATAACACCCGATCCAGCTAAGGTGCAAACGCTGTCAACTGCCAGTTCCCCACAAGATATTTCCATGTTACGTTCATTCCTTGGCATGGCCAGCTATCGTTCTAGATACATACTAGTCATTTCCACTGGCAGTTTGCCATTAAGAGAGTTGATAAAAAATAATGGTTCTTTTCTTTGGTCACATGAATGCGAGCAAAGTTTCCAGAAAATCAAACAAGCTATTGAGAATGCTACTGAAATGGCATACTTTGATCAAAGCTTCATACTGAGGTTTTTGTTGATGCTAGACCTGTTGGGTAAGGCGCCATCCTTGCACAGCACTCCGTGTATGCAAGCCGAAGTTTGTCCCAAACTGAACATGCTTATTCACAACCTGAGAATGAAACCTTAGCATTGGTATGGGCTTGTGAACATTTCCACGTATTCTTGTATGGGAAGCCCTTCATGCTTGTGACAGATCATCAAGCATTGTTGAATATCTTTGGAAATCCAAAGGTGAAAATGCCTCCTCGCATTGAATGTTGCAGTCTGCGATTGCAAGAATACAACAATATCATCGTGCATCATCCAGAGAAAGATCAGAACACTGCCCACTACTTCTCACGACTGCCTCTACAATTCCCTGGCATCCATTCTAAGATGGCTGAAGCTTACATAAATTTCATAGTGAAATTAAGCACCCCGGCTGCCATTTCATTGGAACAAATTGTCACTGCCACAAGTCAAGATAGTGACAAGCTAAAACTGAAAGACATTATTGCACATCAGACTTGGTACGAGCACCCTCGACGTCTTACCAGTGACAGTGAATATCGGACGTTTAAAAATGTCAAAGATGAACTGTTCATTTCTCAGGAAGGTATTATTCTAAGAGGTTCAAGAATTCTTATTCCGGAGAATCTGTAACAACAGATAATTGAAATGGCCCATGAAGGGCATTGTGGAATTGTTGCCACCAAACGAGAGGACAATTGCCAATTGCCTTGTCGAACGTTTCATGAGTACTCTTAAGAAAGCTGTCCAGCATGCTGTACTAGGAAACTCAACATAATGACTGTCTTAAAGTTGATTCTTCAAGTTTACCGTTTGACACCTCCCTCAACCACATGTGAAAGCCCTGCAACCTTGATGTTTGGGAGAGCAATCACGACCAAGGGGCCGATTCCGATTCGGGCTGGAAATCTCTCCGACCGAGCTGGACCCGGAGAGATTTACGACCGAATCGGACCCATGCAGCCCGACCGAACGAGTACGATGCGCACGTATGCCATCGGACTCGAGTCGGTCGGACTCCCATTGAAGTCAATGGGAGCCGGTCGTACAACGCGTACGCGGGCTCCCATTGACTCAATGGGTGCGAGGCAGACAAGGGCGCCCCCTACAGCGTGTATGCGGCGAAGCGATTCGCGCCGTACACGCACAGGTAGGGGGGACCCATGGGTCCCCCCTGTGTGCGACTCGCGCGGCTACGCGTACAGGGGGGTCCGACACGGACCCCCAAAGTACGGCTCCGACTGCTCTTTCGAGCCGGAGTGCTTGGCTCGGTCGGACTGCTCGCGGCGCGCATCGTACTTACCTGCGCGGTGCGAGTCGAGTCCGAGCGAGTCGGTCATTGCGGTTCGACCCGGGAACGAGTCGGTCGGAGCGGTCGGGACACCCGGACGAGTCGGTCGGCGATTTCGCATCGTACTCACTCGCCCGGACGTGCGTACGAATCGGTTGGGCAATAGGGCTCCGAATCGGATCCGGTTAAGCCGAATCCGATTCGGAGCCCTACCGGCCGAGATCGGAATCGGCCCCCAAGTTACCTCAATGGACCAACAGAAGATCAAACACTAAGGCAGAGACCCGCAAGAAAGATTTAGATCGTAAGAGGAAAATGAAGCTCTATGCAGACAAGCATCAACATGCAAAAGACGTTACGTTCACTACAGGAGATCGAGTACTTATTCGTCAGCAAAGAAAGTCTGACGCTCCTTTCAATGCTGAACCATTTCATGTTGTGACCAGCAAAGGACACATGGTGACTGCTCAATGTCCTGAGTAGTCCATTACACAAGATTCCTCGCATTTCCGACCTGTGGCTCATTGTTCATCAGGCACTGATGACAATGTAGAGTCTGGGTCTGAAAAGATAAGTCAAGAACGCCTGACTGCTGCTGTTTTTACATCACCAGCGCCGGTCACAGATACTTCTACTGCCTGTCCCGAGCTTTCATAGACACGGTCGGGAAGAGTGATCAAAGCACCATGAAGACTCATTGAAGACCTATTATTGTGTAATTATTTGTAAAAAAAATTTTTTTTTTTTTTTAGCAGAGGGGAAGATGTAGTGTCTTGTGAGTTTGCAATGACGGAACCCTTGTGGCTCCTGATAGACTCCTTAGAACTGTGACATAAGCTTAGAGCATAGTGAAGTGAATGCAGGTTTAGAATGTTGAGTTTGTGGTTACATGCAGAAGAATAATGGCGTGTTACACTAAGCTCTGTGTGTTGGCATAGTCATTGGCGAGTAATGGGCTGGGGAGCACGCTACACTAGTTATTTGGTGTATTTGGATTAAGCACTTAGTGTGCCTGCCAAGTATGCCAAGTCCTGACTGGGAGTTGCCACAGTTGTGTTTGCATAAACCACCAATAAACAAAGCCTACCATGCCTCAGCCTCATTTTTATTTTGATGTTATGTTATGTTATGTTAACTTCTTTAGCGCACGATTACCCAGAGGTGTCTTGGCGCTGGACTGAAACACAACCCTGTAAAGCAGAAGCATCTTAATTCTGAAATAGCCACGTCTTTAGATTTTTCCTAAAGGCGACCAGGGAGTTAGAGGCTCTCAGTTCCTTTGGTAGCGTATTCCATATTTTAGCCATGCCGTAGGCTATGCTTCGGCCACCCCAGCTCGAAGTTGGAATCCTAGGAACTACCATCAACCCGGCCTTGGAAGACCTCAATTGTCTGCCTGGATTGTACCATGAATATATGCTTTTCAGAGGTGCCGATCCTATGTTATTCAGGGCTTTGTAGGCTAAGCAAAGAGCTTTGAACCTAATGCGTTTTGTCACTGGCAACCGATGGAGTCTTCTGATTTCTTCCTTAACTGATGCATATTTTGGTAGGTTCAGTAAGAGCCTGGCAGCCGCATTTTGCACCATCTGAAGCTTTTTCAAATGTTGTTTCTGTAATTCGAGATAAAGACCATTACAGTAGTCCAATTTCGATAACACCAAGGTAGTAACCACTGTTCTCCTAGATTCAGGGGGAATATAGGGGAGGACCTTCATTAATTTTTTTATCAAGTAGAAAGAGGCTGAGACTGTAGAATTCGTTTGTTGGGTGAAGGTGAGTTTACTGTCTATCAGAACCCCTAGGTTTTTGGCTTTTTCTACTGGTTTTGGTGTTTCTCCAATTTCTGCTGGCCACCAGTGAGCATCCCAGCCAGGCTGGAGGTTACCGAGGATTACCACTTCGGTTTTATCCGAATTCAGCTTGAGGCAGTGCCTTCCCATCCAGCCACTGTTTTCCCTCATGCATTTTTGAAACTGTATTGCTGGGGAAGGAACATTTTTATGAGCCGCAATCACGATCTGGGTATCGTCGGCGTATGATGTTAAATTGAAACCAAAGTTTCGGACTAACGGATCCAGTTCCGATACATTATATATTAAATAAGGAAGGGATCAGCGAGGAGCCTTGACGGACCCCACATGGGAGCACATAGGGGGTCGATTTGAAATGGTCCAGAGTCACTGTCTGTCTTCTATTTTTCAGAAAAGATGATATTAGAGACAGTACCAGCTCCTTGATCCCTAACTTATCAAGGCTCTGGAGCAGCGTGTCATGATGTACGGTATCGAAGGCCGCTGACAAATCCAAGAGGATAAGTACCGCCGCACCTCCTTTATCCATCACTGCTCTGATCTCCTCAGTTGCCTTGATCAGTGCTGTCTCCGTACTGTGTCCTGGACGGAAACCGAACTGGGATGGATCAAGTAATTTGTTTTGTTGAATGAATTGGGTTAACTGGCTATTCATAATTTTTTCTACTGCTTTTGCTGGGAGGGGCAGCCTAGCAATTGGTCGGTAGTTGCTAGTTAATAATGGATCCAGATTAGCTTTCTTTATTAGCGGCAAGATGGCTGCATCTTTCCAGATAGCCGGGAAAATGCCTGAGGCGAACATGTTATTAAATATTTTGGTTAATGTGGGGCCCACCTCCCTTGCGATGTTTCTCAATAGCGCAGGAGGGCAGGGATCAAGTGGAGATCCCGATTGGAATCCCTGGATGAGTTCTTCTACCAGCTCGTTTGAAACCTCTGAGAAATTAGAAAAGATGTTCATTTCAGTCTCCATACTCAAGGGTTCCTTCGCTGGTTTATTAGGGGTGGTCAACTTAAAGATGTTATATATGTCATAAAATTTGTTTCTGAAAGCACTAGCAATACTATCACAGAGAGATTGACTACTTCCTGAGGCTTTATTTTTGGCTGCGGCTGTGAGTTTCTCAACTACCCCAAAAAGTTCTTTGGTTGAGTTTTTAGCTTTCTCAATCTGTTGAGAAAAGTAGGACCTTTTCTCTGTGGGCAATAGAGATTTATAGTTAGATAGTGCGTGTTTATAGTTATTTTTATCCAGTGTCTCATATTTCAATCTCCAACGTCTTTCCATTCTACGGCAATTCTGTTTTTCTTGATGCAGAGCTTCAGTAAACCAGGGGGATGATGGTTGAGTGCGATTCCCTGAATTCGTGCAGGTGGGCACTGTAGTCCTAAAGGCATCATTAAGCCAATTAGTGTATTCTTCTGCTGCTTGGTCTGTATGGCTACTCAGAGTTGACTGTGTTTTTTCCAGCTGAAGTTTTAAATTATTTATATCTAATTTGCTCCATGCTTTATATGTACTTTGCTGAAGTTTGGTAGTTCTGGCTTTTAGTATTTTTGGGACTGAGTAGTCAATTAAGATAATGTGCTCTATTACCTATATTTTAAGGTTTCGTTTCTGTTTAATTAAACAGAAACTATGCCCGAGGTACGTTAAAGCAGAGGGTTTAGAACCGCAAGTAGTAACATGGCTGCCAACTAAACCTAATGGCTTCTATACTTGTGCAAATTGCTCGATCTGCCGTTTTGGCAGAAATAAAATCACCGAATTTAAGTACAATACAGACGTGACTTACCAGATTATGTCAATCATTAATTATAATACAACGTACACAATATATGTGGTTGGATGTACCTGCAGTAGGGTATATATAGGGAGCAGTATTCGATGCCTTAAAACAAGAATACAAGAACATGTACGGGCTATCAAACACTGTGATGAAAGATATCCTATTGCTATGCACATTAAACAGGAACATCCAGATAAGAGTGATATCTGGTTTCAAGCAATTGAGCAAATTGACAAACATGAAAGAGGTGGAAATAGAGAACTGTGCCTACGTCAGGCAGAGGCAAGATGGATATGCCGTCTGAGATCTGTACACCAAGGGCTCAATAGCAATTCTGAATTTCATTACTTTCTATAGTTCAGGTCCACTTTGATGTAGTGATTATACACTCCGAACTGCCTGAAAATGATTTCAAAATAGACTGCAATATTTTGGATATGTCTGATCTGAAATGTTATGGTGGAGTTCACAGTCTTATGCGAATGTTGCGAGAATTTGTGAAATTTCACATGTAGTAAAAGAGCTGAATACATAACACTTCTATGATACCTTTTGTCACCAATATCCTAAATGTATTCAATAAATAGACTTACTGAACGTTTAACATACATGCCCATATAGTAATATACATTGATCTATATTCTAGTCAAAATAATTATATTGACTCCTCACTCTTCAAAGATGACCGCTGATTGAGTGTCGAGCCGAATACTAATAACACATTCCCGTAAGAATCACCGAGAATAGTACAATTTACTATATGACCAGCAAAAATGAGTTGTTTTCAATTTTTAGTGCTATTAGTATTTGAAATTCTGCAGTAAAGACATATTTTAGGTAGATATTAATGCCAAATTTACCATTGTGAGGCAAGAAGATGATTTTACGGTGAAATCACTTCTTAAAGATGGCCGCCATGAAAGTTGATTATCGTGATGCACTGCGCATGCGCAATGCACGCGATTTTGTTTAAAAATCCACGAACCGAATGGCTTCTGTTTAATACTATTTCTAGTAACCACTCGGAGGGGGGCGGACGGCTGCCCGGACCGCACTTCTTTGGTGAGTTTCCGTTAAAAGAATTTCCGTATTGTGTAAGAACTCTACGACGTAAATGCATTTGATAGACTTTGGGGCTTTAATCTACTGTGATGAAATATGATTTCGTTATTTAGTATGATAACTGAACGATAATGCATTATAATATATCTTAAAAAGAAGAGGTAACAACTATTATTCCATTTGCGGATATCGAAACATACATTTCAATATGGCGCCGCCTTGGATATAATGAATGGCGTTTCAGTTGAAACGGCATCCCATGTGATAAATGCAATATATATGTTATCCTTTGCCACAGTATTCGGAGTGCTACACTCGTTTAATGTGCCACAAAAATGAGGTTATGTACATTGTCATTATTAATGGTATTCCTTGAGATTAAGTTCAAGCCAATATATATTAATGCAGAACTGCGGCATAGAGATGGCTAACCCGGAAGTAGATCTACATTCTCAGCACTGCGCATGCGCGGTGTACGCGGTTTTGTAAAAAAGACAGTGAACTGAATGGTTTGTGTGTGGCACTAACTTTAGGGACCGTCTGGAGAGGAGCGGATGGTAACCTTATTGGTTTGATTTATATGCTCCCCATATAAGAATCGAAGCACCGTATAAGTATTATATAGTGAAAAACTACTGAGATACGCTGTAGGCCGAATCTAATGTGACGAAACAATATTAAGTCAAGTGCATTTGCTAAATAATAATAGAAAATTACAAAAAAAAGCACACTTTAAATGAGATAATAACAACAGCCATTATCTCGAGTGATGCGGGGCAAATGCCAACATGGTGGTGTCCTCCAATAATGATACATGGTGCTTTTTCACAGAGGGCACTTACCATGACAACATAGTAAGTGTGCTTTCACAAGACTAAGTATAAGATTGTTATATCTTCCAAATGCTCTAGGAAGTTATGGTTCTGATTTCACATACTCACAGACGTTGTGACTAAAGAACATCACCTATACAATCTAAATGGTAATAAGCATTAGATTAGACCGAATTGGTACAGGCTCAGTATTGTAGAGCTAGTCACAATATAATTTTTGATTGAACTGATAAGGGCATTAATATAAATATTTGGCGTGTTCTGATTATAAATTATGTTATCTTAGGTGCGGTGGCTGACATTGGCCTGAATAACTGATAGAAAGTAATAGCTTGATGTAATAGCTTTGGACTTACCACTCATCTAAGAAGTAGACAGGTACGCTAACCAGCAATTCAGTTCATTGTCAACTCTAATGTATGAAATATTAACTTATTTACTCTTTAAGGGTGAAAAGATATATTTATGCATGGTTACCTTATTTATATATATATATTTTTCAGAACAAGAATTTTGTGTTTTAAACTTTGGAGACTGTGTGACACTGTAAAAAAAGCATTACGTGACTGAGGTAATTATTGCTCTATTCGCCACGATTAGGATTTATACTGCCCAATGTGAATTGTGCTCTCCCCCTGTTCTCTCTCCTCACCTATAGAGATATATATATATGATTTTGTTATTTGACATTTGCAACTCCTGTACAAAAATATGTTGCCAATTATGATGTTATCTGAGAACTGGAGCTGAAACGCTCGTCAAGAATTAGGATGTGCAATACGTTCTCAGGAAGGGAACCTCCCTGATTAGTATGTTTAGAACTTGTATGGTCTCACTGTATATAATGAATTTTCTCAAACGTGTAAGCTGGTTGTAATGTCAGCTTTCATGAGATACTATGTGATTTTGTATATAATATTTTGTATATAGCACTGTAGATTATAATATGTATATGTATAAATGTTATCTATGGTTTGTAGCCCTGAAGAAGTCCCGAGAAGGGATGAAACGCGTTGACTACACTGTGAAGAATAAAATAAAAAGAGAATAAAGGATTATCAAATAAATTCTGGAATATATCTCCATGAAATTTCTTGGACTTTGCTTCATGATAATAATAATTTCAGTAAATTTACTTTTGCTTTGAAACAAGTGTGTGCTGATCATCATTTTGGGAATCTTTGTTTTCTTATATGCAGATCCCCCATTGTAGTTGATTTATCATCATTTTTCTCCTGTCTGAGAATGAACAGGTAGCTCATGTCCAGTCCAACTGGTCAGTTTAGCATTATACCCAACTTCTGAAATCTTTGTCTAGATGATTAACTTATATGGTTTTTCCTATTTCTTTACTCATCTGTGTACGCTTTTGTCTTCTGAGTGTAAGCCTTTTTGGAATGGCGCAGACACTGTTTGTGGAATGAATTCAATAGAATTCTAATAAAATATGACTTAAGTTTGTTATTACCCGCAGCAACATCAGACCTCTGTCCAGTGCTTAATTTGTGAAAGAATGTGTGCCGGTGCCCGAAACTCGGCTCAGAAGCCTGAGGCCAGTGTATTTAAAAGTGGTCCAGCCAAATTCCAAGGCTGGTAGCTTCAGATCCACCTCATGCCTATATAATCCATTACTGTACATCCCGGATCCTTTATCTCGCTCTTGCAGGATCCTGTGATGGTTTTGCCGTCTCCCTTGTCCTACGTCTTTCCGATCTGTGTGTTTTTCCTTCTCTTGTGCTCTGTAAACACCTGGACCCAGATCTATCAATATTTGATGCAGCGCAATGCAGCAAGACAACTTGCTGCGCTGCGGCAAATGGAGAGGGCAGAAATGAACCTTATTTGCCAAGATATGGTGCATTACTGCTCTCTCACTGCACTGGTGCACTATGTGCAGCCTAGAGTCAACACTGGCACCCTTGCACCATGGTGCAAGGGTGCGTGCATTGCAGGCAGCATTGTTTTTGTGCAGGAAGGAACACCTTCCTGCACAAAAACAATCCTTAGAGAGCTCTGTGTTGCTCTGCGCAGTAAATTTCAAAAAGGAGTTCGATTTTAACAATTGATGAGTGTTTAGCAACATTTCTCAATCAGTCTTAACTAGAGACCCACTGTAACTTACAGACAATACATATATTTATATAAATTAATATGAGTGGTCTTATTGCTTCAGGTCATCCTTCCCAATAGGATTTAGCTTGTTAATATTATTGGGCAACTTTTGTACTTTTCTTAAGAAAATAAGTAGAAATGTATTAGGGAATTGTATACTGAAATAATGTTGTATAAGAAGGATGTCAATGTGAACTGTGCATTCATTTTATATTGAATTGTATGACAAATGTATTATGTATAAGTATGTGGTGTATGGGTTTTTGGGATTTAGGGACACATGCTTTTGCGTTGTCATGTGTCTTACTTTTGGTTTTAATAACATGTGATCATAGTTTGTAATGGTAATAGAATTTTACTATATTATTTGAATATTTGTTTAAACTGGTTTATGTATCTTTATCAGCCATGAAGATGTCCTGATATCTATGGGCCGAAACACGTTGATTCTAACCGTCTTTCACATTATGAGAGGAACATTTTTGCAGAAAAAGGGCCAAATCAGAATCACCTCACTACTTACAGAGTGCTCCTCCCACACACTTGTATAACACAAGGCAGTGGGTTGTGTTGCCTTGCGCTACTCCAGATTTACCAATTCACTCAGGGCCACATAAGATGGGCTTGCGTGCCTTGATAAACTTGACTTAAGGATTGCGTTGACTTTGCATCAAATCCTTTGATAAATCTTGTCCATGATGCTGAGAAGTAAGTGCTGGTGGCACCCAGCAGCAAACACCGTCTCAAATTAAGCACTACCAAGTCGTGTCTCTCTTCATATACGTAATACGTAGTAAGTTGAGTATAACAATGTTTTCACTGTGAGAGGAATCTGTATGGGTCTCTGCTGTGCGTAACTCTTCATTTACATAAGTATGCTTGAATCCATTGCTAACTCTGTATTTTGTGGATAATGTCTGCTTCAGTTGTTTTGAATCACTGTATCTTTCTTTTAAAGGGGTACCTCAATCCTATGTTTACCAAGGACTGAGGTGCAGATATTGATGGTTGTGGCTGTATATGTTGGTTTCCTAGCTTTCTGTTTATATTTCCTCTCTGTTGTTCCTTGCATGTGTAAGAGTGTCTTGCATATATGCTATATCAGGCTGGACATATTTATTCTTGGGTTGGTTTTTGCCATTATGTGTGAATGTTGGAAAACCTTTGTCTCTTTTGACTCTTTACTCTGGTTAACCGTATTGTCTTTAGTTTCAGTAAGAAAATATTCTATTTTCTCGATTTTTTTTTCTTTCACTTGAGAACCTTCTCAAATGTGGAGTCATTTTTTATAGTTTTACATTTGTATTTATTATGGCCTTATCTGAAATATTACAAATTTAAATATTTACTAGTGCCCCATGTTGGGATTATTTAAGGAAATAGTCCTGATGTTGAGAATGTATGGTTGAGTAATAAATCAACTTCTCTATTTGTGTGTCCGTTGGCCTCTAAGGTCCTAGTAGCTGCTTTATCCATAACATTGCTGTTTCCTGTTGGATTTCATGGAGCATTTTCAAATACCCTTGAAAGAGTTTTGGCTACAGCAAGCAAGTTCATTTGCCACCTGTTGAACATCACTTGCAGGATACAAAAAAGTGTCCATTTACGTCATGCCCCTTATTTCATTTACCTCGATTGAACAAACTATTCTCCCCAGAGAACCCAATTGTTCTTAAATGGAGCCGGTCGAGAAGCCAGTATTTAAAGAATATTAATTTGAAACTTGAAAAACTGATATTGGATGGTGTTCATTAGAGATTGTAGTTGAAGAGTAATTCTATTTAGGTTTTTTAATAACTAACATGTAGGGGGCAAGCACTATTGAAACCCCTCCAGTACTGTAAGTAATTTAATGATTCTGATCGTATTTAGACTTATTAATGTATCTTCGCTATTGTAAGCTGCCTTTCCTCTTTCCTGTTTGTCCAGGGACATAAAGGAATGGTTGAGAATTTCCTCAGTTTCATCTAATTGAGTTTACGAGATCTCAGCATCATCAACTAGTTTTTGAGGATTATTACCTTACCTTTGAGATTTTTTCAAATCTTTGAAGAGTAGTGCAAATAATACAGCTATGGTTATATCCAAGGCCAAAGCCTCAGTAGTTGCATCAGAGCAAGGTCAGATGTTGCATTATTTCCTTTAAATGGAGCTCTTCACTTATTCTATGTGAGAGCAATTTAAACTTTGCAGTAAATGGACCAATTTTGATCAATATATCTAGTGTGTTTTACCTATCTGCTGCATTTAATAATGCCCTTATTTGCATCCACCTTTATCCAGTGTTCCTCATTTTGCTAGATTTTAGGTTGTTTGACAAATGTTAAAATCATCAGCCAAGATAACTTGAGGTTCTGAATTTACACCTAACTCTGTGCTAGCAAGGTCAGGGAGAAAGCCAACCTTGGTTAGATCATATTTCCTTAACTATTTCCCAATCAGTGGGTGGTTGGGGGTGGCAGGGGTATTTGAGTAGTATGCATTCCCCTCAATTTTAAACAGCCTTCGTTGAGGTTTCACTCTACCTTTGTAAAATGTTCCAGTAATGGATATCTGGATTTCACCATTGTATGGCTTCTACCCCTCAATGTTTTTCATCGGGACCTTTTCATTCTCAATATGTCAGGTACTAAGCCCTCTATGTAGGGGCCTAGATTTGTAGTTCCTATTTAACAGCTACAGTTCATCACTCTTGCTTCTTTCTCTTATTCCTTTCTTTGGAGCCTTAATTCTGTACAATGCCTAACATGTAACTATTGTACAGGCCCAGTCCTGTAACTCTGCTTTCCGCTGGTTTCTCCACATGATGGCAATGCCTGTTCTAATGCCATTGTATGGATACGTCATCTTTTCTTGTATGTGTAGATCCCTATGTACCTTCTGGAGTAAGGAGTATGAGGTGAATACATGAAAATGCAGGTGTTCCCTCAATAGACGGGACACGAAATTGTCTCTTCACAAAAGGCATATGTTCTTTGCAATGTGTCAATGTCCCCCGATCAAAGATGATAAAAGCCATCAGGCAACGAGGTGCTAAAAAAGAAAAAAAGTGCTTTGCCATATAGGTAAACGTACTTTTACGCCTTAACTACCTTAACTATAGCACCCTAAGTGTGCCTTATAAGCCTAATGGGCTGGTTACATACTGTATAAATATTAAAGAAACTTATGTCCCCACAGTGAAAAGTGTCCAAAGGCTGTTTATTGCTGTGTAGGCCTTCCTTCTTTTTAGGTCGAGCCTAGCGCAGCGTGCATGCGCTGCTCTAGGAGAGAGCCTCTTGGAATCACTCCACACTTTCAGAAAACTCGTGCGTGTGGCTTTAGATTTTCTTCACATTGTCTTGTATTGGCCCAAATGGCGATGCGGAGCGCGCAATGTAATTCGTTTTATTTATTTATTTATGTACTTACCTCCGTTCGGCCATATGCCGGTGTTTACTACCCCAACCCTGCCCCTGCCCCTCCTCCGCCCTGCCCCACCGCCCCGCAGCACTCCCTCCAGGAGCCGCAACTGACTGGAAGTAGATTGTGCCTGATTGATAGGGAAACAAAACCAAAGGATTCAACATTCCTGCTGTCACCCTGGGTTCTAAACTGCTCACCAAGGGTCATTTGGTTGGTTGCTGCACAGGGACACAAAAGACAGGGTTCTCTGCTCTGAAGAAGGCTGGCCATTTGTGACTGGAAAGAGGCCTTGTGACTAGAAGCCTGCCCTGAGAACCTGGGGGCTGTAAGAAAGATCAAGAGTGACTTTCCCGGTACCAAGGAATATTGAGGCTCTTGGCTGTAGTGAAGGCATGGGGTGTTAGGCCTATCTCACCCTTGGTGATGTAACTGAAGTCTCCCAGGAAACCGCCAGGAAGACTGAAAGCATTGGGGTTTACTAGTACGGAATATTACTGACTTTACCCTTAAACTCCTGGCCTCTGCGACTAAGAGCAGTTTTGGGAAGTTTTTCCTCTTTTGGTTCTAGCACAGGAGAGGCTTCTAGTGACCTCTTTTGGGTAATGCATGTAAACTTACAGTAACCTTCACATCTCCATAGCTCGTTTGGGCCTTTTTACCACTTTGACTTAAAAATGTAACCATTTCGTGTCTTTTTCCTCATTAGGTTTTTCTTGACTTTTCTAAATTGGTTTTGGAAATGTTATTGTGTTGCATTCTTAACTTTAATCTTGTTTGGTGCTGCTTGAGTTTGGCACACTTGTCTCTGAGAATTACCAGATGCTTGTGCTATGACTACAGTGGGTAAGTAAAAATTCAATAAAAGCTGTATTATGAACTAAAAACATTGTGTTTTTATGTTGGTTGGGGTACCTCATTCTAAATATTAAAAACCCAGGTTCTGTTAGACTAGTAGCTACACAACAGCAATGGTTAAGTTGTAAGATCTTTGAAGTTTCTCCTGCAATGTTCAGCTAACAGGAAGCACTGATTGTAAATTTGTAGGAAATTAGGTTGTAACCCTACTCAAGCAACAACCACAATTCTTGTCAGGATGAAACATAAGCAAACCCCAAATTAACCTGTGTTTACCCCTCTGGTAGTTTGGCACAAGAGCAGTCAGGCTTAGAGGCAATGTGTAAACTATTTATGCAGCACACCAACTGTAATAACGTGTGAATACAACACGAGAACAATCCCACACCCATTTAGAAAAATAGAGTAAAATGTAATGGATTATTTGACACCAAACTGGCGAAAATCCAATAAGTAGAACTGGAAATATGGAATTTTAAAGAATTAAGTATAAATAGCACTTAAAAGCACAAACACCAACTGCGGATATCTGGTCTCGCCAGATCGGGACAAAGTCACAAATTCAGGCTGACAGTGATGGAGCGCGGGCCGGATACAGGGACCAAATTAGGCCCACTGAACAAAGTACCTTATATTCTGTTTGCAAGATCCAACGTTGAGGATGCGTCGTGCATCGGCAGTTATGATGGGCTGCGATGAGAGGTCCTGCACCAAGGATGCGCCGTCTAGCAGTAATTCTGGGGAGCTGCGGGGATGCAATGTGAGGTCCTGCTCGAGGAGGTATTGCACAGCGGCGGTTCTGAAGAGCTGTGGGGTCCTCCATTGGGGATGCGTCACGCAGCGGCAGCTTTGATGCAGATCTGCGAGGAGATGCATCACGCTGCATTGGTTCTGCCCAGAACACCACACCTGTGGTTGAAGGGTCCATGTCAGGGGTGGCACCACTTTGGAGACAAGACCACAGCAGGCAGAGTCCATGTGCAGGGTTCAAGGTGGCTGGAACATTTTTATCTGATAATAGGGTTAGCCAAGTAGCCCTTGTCATCACTCTTGTGTTCCTCGGTTCAAGACGACCCTTTTCAGCTGTTTGTAGTTTTATAATGAGGCGTGCTTCAGCTCTCGGCAATGCTGTTTCCCTATCACAATTCAAAAAAACCACTTGTTTCAGAACCCGCTTTAGAACTATCATTCTCTGTGTGATTGTTTAAAAGATAATGCAGCTGTCATATTTGTATTGCAAATACGAGATCTATGCTGTATTATACACTGTTTTACTTCTTGTGAAGTTTTTCCAACGTATACCAAATTACAAGAAGATAGAATGAACTATATAATATTTCAGGTGTTGGAATTTGTGAATTCCATGTGTTTTACTTTAGATTAATTAATAAACAGATTTTCTGAACCTTTAATGGTTAGTGGGCAAACTGTACAGTTCCCACATGTATGGTGGCCCACAATGGGTGGGAGTCCTAAAGGTTGTCGCATCACATTAGATTGCTGATGTATTTCAGTGTTTGAATGTACCACCAGATCCCTGATGTTCTTATTTCTTCGTAAAGTGAAGAGAGGTTCTTCCATGGTGGAATCAAGGTTTCTGATTAAATGTCAATTCTTCCTGACAATTCTTTTAATCAAATAAATTGTATGTTGATTGGATGTCATCACACATACCATTCGATCACACGCCTCTTTAGTGTTCTCTTCCAACAGATACTCCCTGGGAGTGTACCAAGCTCTCTTCAGAGATCTTTTCAACAATTTCTGTAGGTAATTCCTCTCCACCAGTTTATCCAGAAGAGCATTTGCATAGAGAAAGTAATCCTCCTTCCTATAAAACTTTTGTCTGATCCTCAAAAACTGACTATAGGGTAAATTGTCTCTCAGATTACGTTGATGGAAGCTGGAATATTGAAGGAAAGAATTCCTATCTATATCTTTTTGATGCATTGTTGTATAAATCCTCCCTTGTTGATGTTGTATCAGCAAATCAACGAGATTAATCTCATAGTTATTCTGAGTGATCGAGAATTTGATATCAGGCATACATATGTTGATTCTTGTATGAAAATTCATCAAATTCTCAGAACTCTCCTTCCAGATCAGAAGGACATCATCTATATGTCTTCTCGATAGGGAGATCTGATTTCTTTATGAATTATTCTTATAAATCCATTTCTCTTCATAATCAGTCTTTCAGGTATTTTTTTTGTCTCTGTGTATCTTTGGCAACATGTACATCACCGGTGTCCTAGGCTGCTTATTCATCAAGTAGCAATGCTCATATGTAGTAAGCCATCCTTCCTCAAGAGCTTCATCAATTATATTTTAAATCTTCAAGTGTATTTCTTTGGTAGGGTCATGATTAATTGTTCTGTAATTAGCATTCTTTCCTGTTCATAGTCCTGACATTTTGAGCGATACTATTTCGCTTCTCAGCTTCAATGGATAGCTTGCTGGCTAATGGGATGATTCCTGCCTGAAACGGGGTTCACCCTCCTTAATTTTAAAGATGGTTTATTGCATTATCCTTTATTTCATTCCAAGCATCCCCAGTTGCACTTCCCAGCACTGTTTCGAACAGATTTTCCCTGTCTTAAGAAAACCTGAGTGCTTACTAGGGAGGCTTACCTTATGAACCTGCTATCCCCCTGCTTGGCATTCCTAATCGATCAGCGTGGTTAGACTCTGAACAGCTCTGCTTGTGCACTGCTACAGGTGTGTCAACACTAGGTGATCTCTTTGTCAATGGTGAGTTACTGCATTTTATGGTACTTATGGCAGGTTGTGGCCCTCCCCAAGGTCAATTTCTCACTTACGAATGTATTAAGAAAGTGGTAAGCAATTTATTTCAGGCTCGCCCCCTTTCACCAATTCCACATGAGGTACACCAGATGCTTTATGCCATGGGAACTGGCAGTCAACTAATTAAATTGTTCTATAGAGCTTTTCTGCAGCATTGTGACCACTGTGGTGCCTCATTGCCAGCTACTTGGGAATCAGACCTGGCTAGGCCATTGCATGACACTGAAGGGAGTAGGGTATTGGAATATCCCTACAAGGTGTTACATAATGCCCATTTTAAGTACATTCAAGTGCAATATTTTAAATCTGGTCTATCGCACTCCTACTCGTATTAATAAAATATACCCAGGAGCAGACACTGAATGTCCTCACTATAAGCTTTCGGACGCTGACTTTCTGCACATGCTTTAATTCTGCCCTTCTCTCCTCCCATATTGGGTGGGTGTTTTTGAGTTGTTGATGAATATGACAGACCACTCGCTGACAAACCCCCCCAAAATGGTTTTGCTCAGCTTATTTACTCACCCTAAACTAGAAAATACTGCCTCTAAGTTTATTGAGCTGATTATTCTAGCAAAGTGCAATGTTACAATCCATTGGAAGAGCTCACTTCCACCAAGTACTGAATCATGAAGCAAAGACTCTTTTCATCTGAAAGTACTCAGTTGCACAGAAAGGAGCGATCCTGTCTGATGAAATAATTCATAGCTCAGGCATGAGATGCTTTGGTGGAGGAATTTAAATTTGTACCCAAGACAATACTCGCCCACCATGATGTCTTCCCTGACATATTGTATTTATAACTTATGGTTATTGCCTGGTTTTGCTATATTTCATCTATTTCAGTGTACTACAGTCAATAGGTAATGGTTCGTGGTACACTGAAGCAACTACTTAACCCTTTGTCTTTTCCCTATCTGTATAGGACACTTTAGACACATATAAATTAGCAAATTGACAGACACAATCTAAACAAAAAAATATGCAATCCATATCATTAACCTTTATGAGTCGAGTGCTGCATGTAAGGTTCGTCAAAGGAGAATGCTTTTGGGTCTGCAGTGGCCGAATTGCATCCCCTCACTTATCCCATGAGAGGGAGTGAATATTTATATGTTTCATTCATAGCACTGTGCAATCCAGAGATGTTATTCTGACCCTCTAACTTTTGTGACGGTAAGCAGTCCGAACCATTATCCGGGTCATATCATATGTCATTGTGGCTGATTCATTAACATTTTTTATGTTGATGAATCCACTCTTGGGGCCTGATTCACAGAACTAACTTACGTCAAAAACGTAAACGTAAACGTAAACGTAAAGTTAGTACTTTTTAGGTATTCACAGAATACACTTACTCATTTTGGTATTCACAGAATGAACTTCATTCTGTGAATACCAAAATGAGTAAGTGTAATCTGTGAATACCTAAAAAGTACTAACTTTACGTTTACGTTTTTGACGTAAGTTAGTTCTGTGAATCAGGCCCTTGGTGTTCTAGGCAAGTAATGTCCTAGGTGTGCAAGGGCCATGGTAGGCGCAGCATGCACACGGGCCTAGGTCAAGACACACATAAAACAGACAGGTGCATACAGGGTGCTGGTACGGGCAAAGATCATGTGCGGTCTACAGCCCAGCCAGAGGGTGATATATGCTTCATTTGGTTCATGGGTTGGGGCAATAGTAGTCGGGTGGCTCACTATATCCCTTCCCCACTTTGCTCTGAGTCCTTGAGCTATGTGTTACACACAAAATCATTCATTCTATGATTTGGTTTTGGATGTGGGTGTAAATTGTAGTGCTGACTTTGAAACCTATCAGGTAAATCTTCTTGTTTCACTTCTCCTTGGGAATCGGTCATTCGACTGCCACATCTGATCTGGTCTCAAGATGGTTCACCATCCTGTTGTTGATCATGGGCCCCGTCTGTTGTGGTGAGGTCTCCATCCTCTTGATCCCATTCCTCTCCTCTTTGCACTCCAGGAATCTCTTCTTAAACCAGGATATGTTCCAGGTTACAGTTTCCTCTCCTTTGCGGGCAGTCACCATCATGCCCTCCACCTATGTGACTTCCCTAACACGTGGTTCAAATGGTGTTCTGAACTTCCATCCTGGGCAATGATCCTTCAGGAGTACTTGAACACCAAGTCCTAGACAGCTGTGGACCGCCCTCCTCTTCACACTTGCCCTTATATTGTTCCATACCAGCCTGTTCTGGGTACCATCAGTAGCAGACCACTAGGGTATTTTGAGTGGCTCTCCATGAGGACCATAATAGTCCTCCCATCTGAGAAGCTGTCAAAATCAAGGCTGACCTTATTCCATGGAATGTTACAAGGCTCTTTCGTTATTATCGGTGTGGGGGCATAAGGACAGCTGGTGATTTGGCATGCCACGCATTATATTATGAGGTCATCCACCAAAGTCTCCAGACCAGGGAACCATACTTTTCCTCGCAGTCGAGACTTTGTTTCCACCTTCCCCTGGTGCCCCCCATGAGCAAGTACAGTTACCTGCTTTGTTAAACTTTCAGGGATGACCAATCTGTGGCTCCGTAGAACGAGACCATCTTGAGTGGCACTGAGTTCATGCCGAACTCTCCAAAATTGCTGAGACATTCTTCACCGGGCAATTCCAGCTATGCACGCCCTGCAGGAAGGAGTGCCATGACGCTTGTTTTAGTTCTTCCATGACTTTCATTAGCATTGTATCGTAAGTGGTTGCCTTGCAGATTTCAGGAAGACTCAATGCCCTTGGACAGGCTCCCTTGCTCACCAGCTGTACTTGTTCCTCTGTTTGGCCTGCCTCCTGCTCGTACTGTCTGTTCAGGTTTCTTTGAGCCTTGTCAGTACACGACTTTGAACTGGTAGTTCTGTAATTGCCTAGCCCATCGTTCAATTTGGGGCACAAGATGGGGCACTGTGCCTTTAAACAGTGAGACCCCTGCATAGTGGAGCAGAAGTGAGCATTGTACTGCACCGTCTGCTTTACGAGTAGGTCAAAAATAATTGTTCAGCCATCCTAACCATGTTTTCCATCTGGGAGCAGCCATGGCAGAATCTACAAGCTCATTAAATGGTTGAAGGGCCCCCGCCATGTTGTGGTGTAGAGGAGCTGCCGGCAAAGGCGGTACATTGACACGCACAGCATTGGCATCATCAGCCATGGCTCTGGATGTAGTACTTCAGAACAGCAAAAGGACTGAGGCACTGTACCTTGTTGCGGGCACCTGTAACCACTGTCGAAACCAGGCAGGCCTAAGTGGCATGCAGATATGCCTACTCCAGGCACATGGTACATGAAAAGTCAGGTGTCAACCACCAATGAAAACCCCACTCCCAGGCACCTGCAGGGAGTACTTTTGGGCCTTCCTGCTCTTCAGCAAGCATCCCCCCAGACAGCTCTGGCCCAGGTGTGCTGAAAAGGGCCTCTTCACAAGCTCACCAGACACTACACAGCCCCATGCTGCATCGACATCTAAACCGGGCATCCACAAGGCTGTGCAGCACACATGCCAGTTCAGGCACAGTCAAACGGGCCCTTGCACCAAGCCAAGATCGACACAGCCAATGCCCCCAGTTGTGGCACAGGCTTAGCAGTCAGGGTGTGGTCGCTGGTGGGGCGGCCAGTGCCTCGATGATCTTCATGACAGTTGCGGCCAACAGGGTAGAGGTGCGGGCGAGCCCACTATCATCTGAAAGAGTGCTTTGGTAGTATGCAAAGCTTGGGTGGAATGCATGAGTGGGACCTCAGGAGCTGACACCAGAGCACCGACATGGGTTCAAAGTCCTCGCCGGGACTGGAGCGGATACGCGAGGGCGGAGCTGCGGGCCTCTGCAGCAACCACAGAGGTAGCAGGGTGGCCTCACACTCTGGGTGTGTCCTTGTAGCCAAATGTGCAAGAATCATGTTCAGAGAAGCATGCACACAGGCCTAGGTCAAGACACACATAAAAAAGACAAGTAAATATGGGTTGCTAGTATGGGCAAAGACCACTTGCGGTCTGCAGCCTCTTTGATTATATCCACTGGCCAAGCCCGGCCAGAGGGTGATGTGCACTCCATCCAGTTTATAGGTCCGGGCAATAGTGGCCAGGTGACTCACTCACTACACCAGGCTTTGAAGTAGCTTTCCATGATTCCCGAATTATACATTCCAGAATGGTACATCAAATTGTGAGTTTTTATCAGCAGTTTAGTGGTCCTCAAGCAAACAGCTAAAATAAAATATATCAGTCCTGTCCTCATTAATGAATAATTTACCACACATTTCATAGGTGTAGCTTTTGAACCACAGATAGCGCACATTTCCTAAAGGGGAGTTATGTTAAACTATGCATTATACATGGCGATCTCTTCAAATGAGAAGATTGCACGTATCCCCTTTGTGCTATGTAATGCTATGATTGTTTCAACATTACCTTTTGATGTAAGGTTTAGTATGTTCTACATAATGATTAAGATTTTTTATCTATAACCTCCCTGATCTAGGAAAGCTTTCAGATGATTCTCTTTAGACCCCTGTTCACATTTCATCCCCCCATTACCCTGGCATATAATATGTCTAATGAAAACCCACAAACAAGGCAAAGCATTTCAGTGACTATCTGTAAGAAATGGGAACCAACTTTTGGAGCTAAATTAATCTCAGATATGCTAGGTGATGCCTATATTAATAGTTTAACCTATCCCCCTCATCTAGTGATCATCTAATCCATCAGAGCTAATAGCACACTTAATTCATACTTCATGGCTCAATCATTCCCATGGCGATGGTCACCTTCACTACTCCCTTACTGTAGTCCTACAGGAACCACGTACAACCATAACTTTGTCTATTCACTCACTAAGTAGAGAATCATTCACTTCATTAAGCATTTTCCTGACTGATCATACTACTTGCCTGTTTCCTTCATGATCATCAAACACAGAAGCATGATTTCATAGGAGGCATGCCCCTTCAGCCCTGCTAGGCAAAGTGGAAGACAGAGGGACGTGTATATGTAAATAGCATCAGAGAACACTACTTTAGATGAGTGAACCGATTAGTTACAGCAGTAGGAAATATCAATCTCTAAGCAGCATGGGGTGAATGCATCCCCCTTCTCAAGTCATCATACAGAGCTGTGGAAGCAACTGTTCTTAAAAAGATTTTCCCAAATGTTCGACAGGCTCTAATTATAAAGTACATAACTGTCACATAATTTAAATGCTTTGGAAATCCTAGGATCATCCCACTATAAGACTAAAGCACGCAACTGACAGTATCTAAAAGCTTTGGAAATCTTAGGAATTAATGTACTTAGGGCCTGATTACGATGGCGGTGAACCCGCCACCGGCAGGCTACCGTTGGCGGGTTCACTGCCAACGTAAGGCCCTGATCTGGCGGGCGGTGTGCCTGGCGGACGGAAAGCCCGTCCGCCACGGGTCCGACAGAGGCAATTGTTACGATTGCCTGTCTGACCCGCCCCGCATCCACAGAATGGTGGCAGTGCCTAGCAGGCACCGCACACCAGATTTGGATGCTGGATCCCCGTCAGCCTTTCCATGGCAGTTCCCCTGCCATGGAAAGGCTGGTGGGGATTGACTTCAGGGGCCCATTGCGGGCCCCCCCTGTGCAGGGCCACTTTTGTTTTGCACCTACATTTCCCTGCACCATGTGGCGGGCACTGCATGGTGCCTGCCACGTAGTGCAGGGAAATGCAAAACCTGCCTTTTTTTCATTTGCGGCGTGTGCTGCAGCCAGCAGCACCCGCCGCAATGGAAAAAATGCCTTTTGTGGCCGCTGTGGTGGTGGCTGCATTGTAAATAGGTGTGTGGGACCACCGCCTTATAGGCAGGTGGTCCACATCACCAGCACGATGGCGGACGGACTTCAATTCGTCCGCCATCATAATGACCCCCATAGTAAAGTACTAACGAGGACCAGCTAAACCATGAGGGTGGTTCCGCGACTCCACAATATCCCATAGAGGTATTCAAACTTGAGATAAAGATGTAAAGATCCAAACAATACAGGCACGATCACAGAACAAAATCATGGGGGTAATTCACCATACAACAAAATGAGGAGCATTGAACCATATGCAACATACCTCATGAAACAATATGTGACATTACAACACAACTCTTTTCCTTTTGAGTAGGTGAGCGTCAGAATAGACAGAATGTCACCATTTCCAGTGCTGTTGCTTCACATGTGGACTGTAATAAAGTGGTGAATGTTATTAGCAGTTCAAAAAATAAGAAGTGCTATATTAGATTTATACTTGTTCTGAATTTATGTCCCTCTTTTCTGTTTGTACAGAATACCATAATATGATTTAAAAACAGATATTATAGGTAGGTCACTAACCATCTTCTCTTCCCGCGTAGATGGCAGTCTTCAGGGAAGATAGCTTTTTAGAAGGGTCATTCAGTCCTGAAGAAAGTCCAGAGATGTAATAGTACACTTATAATTTAACACTTCATATTCTCCTGCCTCAATACAGTTTTAATGCACCTTCCACGTCTATTCACACTCCACAATAACCTCATCTAAAAACATAAAGGAGCTCAGGATGAGCCTTCCATGCATCATTTAAGTGTGACAAATGATTTCCCTAGGATGAAACATGTCACCCAGTGTGGATACATACTTTCTTAATAGGAAACCGCCTGACCCATAGGACACATCCCCTGAATGATGACCAGGGAGTCATAAACAATTTACAGAACATAGGAGATTGCTGAAATTACTTAAATCTTGTGATATGGAGAGACAGAATTCTTACACATTCCTTTCTGTAAAGCATACCATAGATCATAACTAATTAAAAAAATGTTCTAATGATCGACGTGGTATGCAGGAATATAGCCCCTTACATCGCATGTGTTTACAACGCATGTGATTACATTGTGGTCGTTACAACGACCGCGTTGTTACATCGCAGTACATTACCACGCAAGTCGTTACATTGACTTGCTGTAGGGGGCGCGCTGGACTTAGGAATAGTATCATTTACTATTCCAACTCCAGTGTGCGCAACAGTAGGGAAGGTGTTGGAATAGTAAATTATACTATTCCTTAGGCTAGCGCACCTCCTACAGCAAGTCAATGTAACGACATGCGTTGTAATGTACTGCGATGTAACAAGGCGGTCATTGTAACTACAGCGTTGAAATCGCATGCGTTGAAACGCATGCGATGTAATGGTTGTTTCCCGGTATGCAGACAGAATATCGAGTTGGAAATGTCGACTTACAAAAATATCGAGTTGGAAATATCGTGACACAGAAATATCAACAGCAAAATATCATGGTCAAGAATATCAACTTTAAGGTAAAAATATCGTTTATAATAATATCGAAGTCATTAATATCGTTTGCATAAATATAGTTGTTTAAAATATCGTTTTTATAAGGTATTTTAGTATGTATTTTAAATGTATGTGATCTATTTTTTTGTACAGGTATTGTTTTTGTTTTTTAATATATGTGTTAAATTTTTAGTAGTTATCAATTTTATTTTAATTAAATTTAGCATTTCTTAGTTCCGTAGTGGGTTGTGGGTTTATAGGGGAATATGGTGGGAAGAAATTTAATTAATGATTATTTTTTATTTAGTAATATTTATTTAATTTAGATTTTATAGTGCTAATTGTAGGAAGTAATTTATTATTAAGTAATTATTAATTGGTTGTTAATTATTATTAATTAATTAATTGGTAATTAATTATGTTAATTGTGCCATTTTTTTAAGAGCGGGTTATGGGGTTTATAGGGGTAAAGGGTGGGAAGTATTTTATTTTTAATTAATTAATAATATTTATTAATGAATGCTAATTAATTAATTAAAATTTAAATATGGCAATTGTGTAATTAATTTTAGATGTTAGTTGTGGGGTTTATAGTGGTACAGCGTGGGCAGTAATTTATGTTTAATTAATTAATAATTAGTTGATCATTAATATTAATTCATCAATTGATAATTAATTAGGGTAATTGTTTAATTTTTTTGTGTGTGAGTTTTGATTTTATAGGTGCAATGTTTGGGGAGTAGATACATTTTTATCTGTTTTCATTTGTTTTGTAATTAATAATATTTCTTTAATTGATAGTTAATTATGTTAATAATGGAGGTATATTTTTTTAAATTTAGATGTGTGTTGTGAATTGTGTGGTGTTATAGGGTAGGAAATAAAAAAGATTACATTTATGTAATAATTAATGTTTTTGTTTATAAATAATTTCTAATAAAAAATAATTTGTTTGTAAATTATTTTTAAATGTATTTAATATTATATTTCTAGGTATTTGTCATATCTATTTAACATTATATTATGTTTCTATTTTTTAGATTTTTAAAATATTTTTATATATTTTTCATTTAAAAAAAATATTTTATGTTGGTGATATTTAGTTTGTTTCTAATTTTGAACTGACTGGAGTGGAAATATTAATTTTTACCTCTACGCTATCCAACACTTTCCCTAGTGTTGCACTAACTGGAGTGGGAATAGTATTTTCTACCCCTCTGCTATCCAACACTTTCCCTACTGTTGCACTCACTGGAGCGGAAATAGTAATTTTTACCCCACCGCTATCCAACACTTTCCCCACTGTTGCACTCACTGGAGTGGGAATAGTCATTTTTATTCCTCCGCTATCCAACACTTTCCCTAATGTTGACTCAGTGGAGTGGGAATAGTCAATATTTATTGCTCCGCTATCCAACACTTTCCCTACTGTTGCACTAACTGGAGTGGAAATAGTAATTTTTACCCCTCCGCTATCCAACACTTTCCCTACTGTTGCACTCACTGGAGTGGGAATAGTAATTTTTACCCCTCCGCTATCCAACACTTTCCCTACTGTTGCACTCACTGGAGTGGAAATAGTAATTTTTACCCCTCCGCTATCCGACACTTTACCTACTGTTGCACTCACTGAAGTGGAAAATGTAAGTTTAAAGACTTTTAAATAGTTTAATGTTTTAATTTATAATATAACGTTTTTTTAATTAGATTTTATGTTATTGGTGTATGTATATATATATTTATTTGTAAATTTTCATATATACAGTTATAAAATAAATTAAAATAGTTTATTAATTGTTTTAAAGTAAATATATATATATATTACATTTTATATACGTATGTTTACATTTTTTAATTAAATTTATTTGTTATATGTGTTAAAATGTATATTAAATCAAATTTTTTTTAAGTTAATTTTATTATTTAATATTATTTTTTATACATATATTAAAATCGATATTTTGTACAACTATATTTTTTACTTCGATTTTTTTTTCGATATTTTTTTACTTACCATTGTAAATATAGGATGTCCATATTTTTGACATCTATATTTATAACTCGATATTTGTGTATGGGGATATTTTGGGGGTCGATATTCTATCAGTGAACCGATTCACTTCTGTGTCTAACATGAATAATCAGTGCATATACATCTGGGGGCATATTTACGTTCCCTGGCGCATCCCTGCATATCAGCAGGGATGCGCCAGGAAAATGCGTCCACGCAAGTTTACCCTTGCGCCACGTCCGATGCGCCGCATTTACAATGCGGCGCATCGTGGCGCAGGATAAGCAGATGCGTGACGCATCTGCCGGCGGAAGGTTGGCGCAGTGCTGAAGT
The DNA here is from genome assembly GCA_963921515.1 of Calotriton arnoldi. Classification (NCBI taxonomy): domain Eukaryota; kingdom Metazoa; phylum Chordata; class Amphibia; order Caudata; family Salamandridae; genus Calotriton; species Calotriton arnoldi. Next base: position 419,854 of record CAWUFW010012752.1, read on the forward strand.
CGTGTCGCAAGCGCGACGCAACTCCAGCACTGTTCCAACCTTCCCTATCCCTAACATGGTGCGTCAATCCTTACGTCTGCTTGAAGCAGGCGTAAGGATTTGGCGCATCAGCTGCCGGAAAAGTGACTGCGTGAAATCTTGTAGATTTCACTACGTCACTTTTCCGAGGCGTACCTGCGCCGAACGCCCCCTGTGCCGGTACGCCCACATGAAACCTGACGCAGGTTTCATGTGGCGCAGGGGTTTACTACGTGACGCATCTCCCTAGATGCGTCACGTTGTAAATATAGCGCAACGCGGCGCATGGTTTGCGTCGCCGCTGCGTCACTTGCGTGACGCAACGGCGGCGCAAAAGTGGCACAAGGGGCTTGTAAATATGCCCCCATATGTTTAGTTACTGTCATCTCCCAGCTGTTTAAAATGATGTGTGTAAATTAATAAAAAAAAGAAAACTGAGAAACCACATTGGAGGAAACCAAGGGGCCCAATACGATGGCGGGCGGAAGCACTACCGCCGTGCTGGCGGATGCAAAAACCACCAGTTACCGCCCGCATGCCGCAGCCCACACGCCCGCCAAATTACGATGTGAAAAGGCAGCCAAACACCGCCGGCAAGCCAGCGACGCCGTCCGCCATCAAAGTGCGCCCGCTCACGTAGCGGCGCAGCCCAATGGAGACACACCGCCAGACGAAATCACGTACCGCCCGACGTACAAATTACGATGCCGCAAACAAACAGCTCCCACGGCTAAGAGACACCGCACGCGAAAGTGAGGCGGAAACCCGAACGCCGAGCACAGACACCGAAGAGGCGACCCCCGAGCATGAATCCAGCACTGCAGGCCCTCCCCATGCTATACCTGATGCACCACCAAGGAGGCAACGTACCGCGGAGACGCAGGTAGGCACAAACACAACAAGGGCACGCAAACAGCGCACACAGTGCAAGTGCGGAAAAGGAGGACATGGCACCCCCAACACCCATGCGTGGACAAGAAACATCCACCACTGCACCCACAAATGTAACACAGGGCAAAGTGCAACATCTCGCAACTATCATGGGCACACCACCTGGGACCAGGAACTAACGACCCCGTCACGGCACCGCAGCACAGCGGCGATGACGCAGCCACACATGCGCACAACTCAGCGCCCAACCATAACGCCATGTATGCGTCGCACACAAACAACACAGGGACACAACCAAGCACCACACACACCAGCCACACCCAGAACGCACATGACACGTGACAGGCCTGCCACAGTCATGACCCCAACGCCCAATTCACGGACAACACCCAACATCACACAACCGACGCCCACATGTCAGTGAAGTCACGCAACATCAGGACACACCCCTGTGTGACAAACATGGTGAAGCACACAGCGGCGGCAACACCACCCAGCAGAACATGGGCCCCGTCGGGAAGAGGTACGCCAGTACCACACAGAAACACCCATACCACCCTGCACCCATGAACCAGACATACAAAACGGAACACCAAAGAGCCCGGGGACCGACAACAGGTGGACCCAAGAATGACACCCACACACAAGGCCCAACGCATAGCGGAAACACAGCCTGCCACCCACACACGGGAGAGCAGACAGCACTGAATGACCTTCCATTCCAACTCCGAAACCACATCCCGACTAAACAAGCCGGAGAATACAGCCATTGTCCCAAAAAAGACCAACACAGGCATGCAGAGGAAACCGACCACAGGGCAGATAGCACATATCACCTAAGATCATACCGAACGGGAAAGAAAAAAATATATAAAACTCCCCATGCCGTTCCCATGCAAGTTATCTGGAAGGAGTCACACACCACTGACCTTGAACATTCAGAGAAGCACGTGGGATGAGGGCCCGTGTCCTCCGCACAAGCTAACAGAACACAAGTCCTGCCCCCTACGACCATCACAGATCTCACAGCAACCTCGGAGCCTGCACACTGCAGACTGCACACACAGCCGGAGCACGCCACCACATCGCCCCGCAGCAAAATGGCACCTACAACACACCTACCCAACTACGCCAAACAGGTCAAGCTGTACAAACACAACCTGATACAGCTACTGGGATGCGAACCCCTATCCCTGCTGAACGTAAGTTACCGACTGACTTACCGCATCGCATTGTTCAGCTGCGTCATACCCGTCTTCTACTGTCGGAGGTGTCCCTTCTACCATCCTGTGGAGTTGTGCCTCTCCAACCCGGCATGTCCAAGGGCGGACCTGCTACCACTATTCCACCCTCTGGACGCACACGACAGGGCCTGTTCAGCCTATGGGGGCATGGCGTATGTGGCGAACATCGGACCCACACTGCAATGGGACCACTGTACCTCCACACGACGGATCATGGATCACAGCTACATCGAATGTCACCCAGCATGCCCCATCATGCTCTTACAAGGGACAACTTACGAACAACACCGTGACAGCCACCATCCGCTACATTGGCTGGCAAACATGTATACCACCAATGAAATGGAAGCCCTGCAGGAAGCCATCGCATACCTGACAACCTGTCAATTCGTAGGACCCCGGCGCAATCCCCCAATTGAGCCATGATGTCCGACACTGTACCCATGCTTAGCTTCCGCACGGACTGGCCAGTAACCACCACAACAGCCATACCAAACGACCTGCAACTGATACCACACCATCAACGACACTGCCATGACATCGGATGTGTCCGGGACATGCACTCCATTCCCCATCACATCCAGGAACTCTGCATGTATCGGGGAGGCAGTGGCATGGGATATGTGTATCGCACCCACATGGACAGAACTGCACGTACAACTATGCCATGACATGGATCCTGCGCCCATGGACATATGCACCGCCCAGTGGACAGGAATCGCCCGGCTGGAGTATGTCAGAGCTGCACCCCTTTTCCCCCTCCCCGGAAATCCCGTAACAGGACCTATGCATGGACGACAAGTGCATACAACAACAACACGACCCCAGTGACTGTGACATGTCCAGTATCCACCATATGGCAACAACAAGTGGGACGCCGTTGCATGCACGTAAGCCCATGCCCTGATGTCAACTCACACGCACGCGTGCATGAGTAACAACAGCAGCACACCTGTCACATGGAACTGAGATGGACTGTGCCCATGATGCCAAGCGGTCTGGTAGGCTAAATGTATACCGTCTGTGTCAAAGTCCGCAGCACCGCAGCTACTTGCAAATGAACATTAGCACAGCAACAGCCAAGCAGATGTAACTCTGAAGCCCACATCCCACATGCAACAGCTAATCACATGTACCCCTACACCCTTAGCTATGTGTAATCATGCTCAGTATATCCTCCACATGCATACCGCTGCCAGTAGTGTCCACTATACTGCATCACAGAGGACATAAGTCACAATACATGGTCATGTTGTGTGTGTTTGTTTGAGTCCGGGGCTGTTTCTGTGCAGGGACGTGGCCGCCATGGCTTCTGCCGTGTCCATTTTCTTCAGTGTTGTTTCCGCTGGCGGGCGGTGTATTTGTTGTTTTTCCGCGCTCATGTCGGTGCGATCGTAATTTCACGTGCGGTGTCTCGACCGTGAGGGCGGGCGGTTTTGTGTTGTCGTGCGTCTTTCCGTCCGTGGCGGGCGGTTTGACTCCGACTCGGGCATGGGCGGGCGGTATTTTGTGTGTTTTTACCGCCGCTGGCGGTTTTCGGTTCGAGGCATCATAATTGCTGGGTCGGTATTCAGAAGGTGTAGGCGGGCGGATTTTTGCCGCTTTCATGGGTGGCGGATTTTTTTACGCCCGGTATCGTAATGGGCCTTCAAATCATGGAAAACTAATTTTTAGGAAAAACAATTTTAAGGAAATACAAAAACTCGAAAATGAAAGCAATGGTTTGAAAGGAAAGACAATTTTAATGAAAAATCCAAAATGGCATGAAACTCGGTTGGAGTTTAGGACTACCGTGGGGTTTTTGGGTTTAGGGATGGATAATGTTTAGGGCAATGAGGAGTGTAGGAAGCTGCTCTCTATATATGTACTAAAAAAAATACACTGTGCAGATAGTCCAGAGAATCCCCAAATAGTATATAGAGGTAAAAGGAGATAATTCTAATGCTCTTTTTGTGGTAGTGTGAGCGAGCATTTAGGCTTATCAGAGGGTAGTGCTAAGCACTTGTGGTACTCCCAGTGGCAATAAATGAGACACACTCAAGAATAAACCAGAGACCAATTTATAAAAATAAAGTCGATTTTTATGTATTTTTTTAACACCAAGAACAATGTTCTAAAGTACATACTTTCAGAGTAATGAGTTTTCAAAGTTCGGAAATGAAATCCCTTATATGTGCAATCATGCACCAGAGGAAACAGTGGGGAAAAAGAGGAAACATGCATATAAAATCAGGCAATGCTTTCATGAAGTTCACCATCTCATTTTAGGTGAATGTCAGGACCAGGTCCAAAGTTCCAGCAGGAGAAGTTCAGGAGCTTCATGGATCAGGCAGAAGCAGAGTGCTGAGGGTCTTGGAAACTGGTGTGAAAAGATGAAGGGGGATCACTTGATAGTGCACTTCACAGGTGGACTTGCAGGTAAGTCTGGTGGGTCTACTTAGAGGGAAGAGGTCACAAGGGCATGGGGACCATGGGAGCAGGGCTGGTTAGTCAGTGCTAGGGTCACTGGGACCGGGTGCAGAGCGAATAGTTCAACCGGACGTCATGCGTCTTTAGGATCCTCGCGGTCAGGAGCAGGTAACGCGGAGAGGCATTCTCGGCACAGCTGGGGCACTCAGGAAATGGGTTTGGGTGTCTCGATGTCCCTTGATGGGTGCTTGCTTATGGTTCTTTGGGAGTCCGAAGAGGTCTCTTCTTCTTGGTTTTTACAGTTGGTAGTCCGTTACCCCGGGTATTGTTACACCGCGGCTCCAGTAGGTCCTGGTGCCTCCAAACTTGGTGGAGAGGCAGATCTGATCCTCTGGAGCTGTTGTACCTCTTCTTGCTTTGGTGCTGCATCAAGTTCATCAGGTAGCAGTGGGTTGACAAACTGGAAATTACAGGATCGATGCACCTGTGGTGTGGAGGGATACCTTCACTCTAAGGGAGCTTCTCAGTGATTTCCCAAAGGTTGTAGATGCTCTGGGGTTCTGGCAGGGTTTGGCGCCTTTTTCTTCCACAGGAGGGCTTCAGTTTCCGTGCAGAGGGTCTTCTGTGGTCTGATAAATCTGAGGTTCAGGTCTCAGGGAGCCACCAAAATACTGAATTTAGGGGTGTTACAAGGGGAGACAGGTAATAGCCGATGGGTTATCCATCTTTAGGGTGTCTACACCCTTTAGTGACCACTTCCTGTGGGAAGGGGCACTACCCTAGCCCTGATTGGAGGTTTTCTCACCATCTCAAGATGGTGGAATTTCAGGAGAGTGGTTCACCTCACCTGCTCCACCCTAGGATTAGTGCAGGCTAAGGGGGACCCTTCTACTCATCGAACTAATTTTTCCGCCTTTCCTCCCACCAAAAGTAGCGCATGAAAGGGGGCTTGGCCTCCCCCACCATCCGGGGGTTTCTGGGTTGGATTTGAAAGGCAGCATTGCCTTTGAAACTTCCCACTAGGAAGGCCATCTTGTCCCGGAAGAGGTGTGAAACACCCCCCAGAGCAGGTACTGTTTATGTCCTCTGAGAGCGCTGACTCTCACCCCATGAGGTCAGAAACTTGTCTGGTGGTGGCAGGCTAGTGAAAACCAGCCAGTGACCCCACTAGTGTGTGATTAAGTTTCAGGAGACCCTCTAAAAGGGTCTCCTGTGTGAATGTATTAATAAGTCCAACACAGGCATCAATGAGGATTTATTAAGTCAAGATGTTTGGTACCAAGCATCTTAGAAATCAGTGAAGCCATCATGGAGCTAGGAAAATCGTGTTGACAAGTATCCAGCTCAAGAACTCTTTATGGCTTCCCTGTTCACTTACAACATCACAGAATAGACTGGACATTATAGGGGCATACCTGCTGATGCTGATATGCCCACAAATAGGATATAGTGCACCCTGCCTTAGGGCTAAAGGCCTGCAGTAGGGGTGATTTACCTATATCTTATGCAGTGCATGGGAGGCATGGCACACAGAGCTGTGTGGCCTTGTCGATTTCCTGCACAAAGACACACAGCCTGCAATGGCAGAGTACATAGCCTTGATGAGGGGGCCCTAGGGTGGCACAACCAGTGGACCCTCTTAAGTACCCATGCGACTTATAGGGGTAGCTGAAGTTGGGCCAATTGTGGTGCAGTGTTTTGGGAAAGAGATCTGCCACTGGGAACCTGGTTAGCAGGGACCCAGTGCACTTACAGTTCAAAAACACATCAGGCAAAAGGTGGTGGCTAACTATGCAAAAGATGCACTTTCCTACATAATCACCCCTCCCCAAATGGAAAAGGATGAGACTAAACTTTCCCTAGAGAATCTTCACCTTCTAAATGGAAGAACCTGGAATGGCCATCTGTATTGGCATGGTCAGTCCCAGGTATTTGTCCATTCCCTTTAGAGATATGAACCACCTTACCATCTGAGAGGTCTGTAGTCGGTTTGGACTAGTAAGAACCAGACATGTCTGGTCTCAGTTTCTTCAGGGACCAATCCACAGCAAAGGCTTTCCTATCTATGGCACTCAAACACTGCTCTCTATGGAGAAGCCTCCTGCTTATGAAAGCAAAAGGTTGGTCATGGCCATCACAATTGGTCTGGGATAGGACTGCTCCTATCCCATGTTCACAAGCATCTGTCTGCACTATGAACTGGTTGGAGTAATCTGGAGCTTTTAAAATGGGTGCTGAGCACATTGCTTCTTTCAAGGTGTCAAAAGCCTATTGACAGCTCACTGTCCAGTTTGCCATCTTGAGCATTTTCTTAGAGGCCAGTTCTGTGAGGGGGCCACAATGGACCCATATCCCTGCACAAACATTCTGAATTGCCAAGTCAAGCCAAGGAATGCCCTCACTTCGGTCTGGGTGGTTGGAACTTTCCAATCCAGAATGATCTGGATTTTGCGCTGTAGGGGCTGAACTTGGCCTCCACCCACAAGGTGGCCCAAGTATACAACCTTCGCTTACCCTATCTGGCACTTGCTTGCCTTGATAGTACGTCCTGCCCTCTGCAGAGCCTCCAGGACCTTATGGAGGTAGATCAGGTGATCCCGCTAAGTGGGGCTAAGGACAGCAGTATCATCAAGATAGGCTGCAATATAGGCTTCCAATCTAGCAAGGACTTTATTCACCAACATCTGAAAGGTAGCAGGGACATTCTTCAAACCAAAGGGCATCACAGTGAACTGGAAGTGCCCATCTGGAGTGGAAAACACTGACTTTTCTTTTGCTCCATGGGTCAGACCTATCTACCAGTACCCTCATGTGAAAGCAAAGTTACTCAGATATGTGGCTGCCCTAACCTGTCAATTAGTTCATCAGCTCTTGGAACGGGGTGGGCATCTGTCTTGGTAACTGCATTGAGGACCCTGTAATCCACACAAAACCTTATTGCTTTCTTTCCACCCTGGTTATGAGGCTTAGGGACTAACACAACTGGGCTGGCCCAGGGGCTGTCAAAGGGTTCAAGGATACCCAACTCTAGCATCTTGCTTACCTCAGCTTTGATCCTTTCTTTGACATGATTAGACTGCCTGTATATTTTGTTTTTGATAGGTAGGCTGTCACCAGTATCCACATCATGTGTACACCAGTTAGTCTGTCCAGGGGCCAAGGAAAAGAGCTCAGCAAACTGGTTTAGGACTTGCTTGCAATCAGTCTGCTTTTGGGCAGTGAGGGTGTCTGAAAAGACCACTCCATTCACTGGCCCATCTTTAGGGTTGTGAGAGAGGTGATCAAGGAGTAGCTTACTCTCTACCTCCTGTTCCTCATCTTTAACCATAAGCATGGTCACATCAGCCCTGTCATTGTAGGGTTTAAGGTGATTTACATGTATCACCCTTTTGGGGTTTCTACTTGTGCTAAGTTCCACTAAGTAAGTGACCTCCCATTTTTTCTCAAGGCAGGGTAGGGCCCAGTCCATTTTGCTGGAGGGCCATAGGTGCTACAGGCTCCAAAACCTACACCTTCAGCCATGGTTGGAACTCCACCATGGCAGCCTTTTGATCATACCAGAGCTTCTGGAGCTTTTCGCTGACCTCAAGGTTTTTGTTTGCTTTTTTCATGTATTCAGCCGTACTTAAATAAAGGCATACTACATAATCCACAATGTCTTGCTTTGGTTCCTGGAGGGGTCTCTCCCATCCTTCCTTGACAGAGACAGAGGGGACCTCTTACAGGGTGTCCAAACAAAAGTTAAAAGGGGGAGATCCTACTCCCTTTTGTGGCACTTCTCTGTAAGCAAAAAGCAGGCAAGGTAGCAAGACATCCCATTTCCTTCTGAGTTTTTTAGCAAGTCCATCAATCATGCCTTTTAGGGTCTTATTAAATCTTTCAACAAGCCCATTTGTTTATGGATGGTATGGTGTAGTGAACATATAGATCACCCCACACTCAGCCCACATGTGTTTTAAGTAGGCAGACATGAAGTTTGTCTGATACTACCTCCTTAGGAAAGCCAACCCTTGTCAAAATACCAAGCAGGGCCTTGGACACTACAGGTGCAGTGGTGGTCCTTCAGGGAATTGCCTCAGGGTACCAGGTGGCATGATCCACTACCACAAAAATAAATTTGTTTCCTGATGCTGTTGGTGGGTCAAGCGGACCAGCAATGTCAATACCTACCCTTTCAAAGGGTACCCCAACCACTGGAAGTGTAATTAAGTCGGCCTTCAGATGGCATAGGGGTTGCAAAACTCCTTCACCTTCTGGGACATTCCTGGCCAATAGAAGTGGTTGACTAACTGCTGGCTGCTTCTAGGCCCTCCCTTCAGCAAGATCTTGAAGGGAGTGTGACTGAGTTTTCCGAATGGATTTCTGATTCAGTGGCTGCACTATCCTCACCGCGCTTGCCCAAGCTTGTGAGGGAATCCCCGTCGAAACCTTGGTTTTCGCCGGAGCTTAAAGTCCTGAAACACGAGTGTAAGATATTGGAGAGGGCGTGGCGCTCTAGTAGCTACTGCCCCTTGGCGAAACATACACTAAGAATCAATCAAAAAAGCTATTATGCCGCTATAGCTGTAGCCAAAGGCCGATACTTTACTTCGCGTATCGACCGGGCTAACAACAATTCAAAGGAAATTTTTTCCATCGTTCAAAGTTTTATGTCTCCCAGTGCTCAGGCACGGTCTGCTCCAGTTTCGGAGCTTTGGTGCAATACTCTTGCCAAGTTTTTTCTGAACAATATCTGCAACATGTTCGACAGGCTCTAATTATAAAGTACATAACTGTCACATAATTTAAACGCTTTGGAAATCCACTATAAGACTAAAGCACGCAACTGACAGTATCTAAAAGCTTTGGAAATCTTAGGAATTAATGTACTTAAGGCCTGATTACGATGGCGGTGAACCCGCCACCGGCAGGCTGCTGTTGGCGGGTTCACCGCCATCGTAAGGCCCTGATCTGGCGGGCGGTGTGCCTGGCGGACGGAAAGCCTGTCCGCCACGGGTCCGACAGAGGCAATTGTTACGATTGCCTGTCTGACCCGCCCCACATCCACAGAATGGTGGCAGTGCCTAGCAGGCACCGCACACCAGATTTGGATGCTGGATCCCCGTCAGCCTTTCCATGACAGTTCCCCTGCCATGGAAAGGCTGGTGGGTATTGACTTTGGGGGCCCATTGCGGGCCCCCCCTGTGCAAGGCCACTTTTGTTTTGCACCTACATTTCCCTGCACCATGTGGCGGGCACCGCATGGTGCCTGCCACGTAGTGCAGGGAAATGCAAAACCTGCCTTTTTTCCATTGCGGCATGTGCTGCAGCCAGCAGCACCCGTCGCAATGGAAAAAATGCCTTTTGTGGCCGCTGTGGTGGTGGCTGCATTGTAAATAGGTGTGTGGGACCACTGCCTTATAGGCAGGTGGTCCACATCACCAGGACGATGGCGGACGGACTTCAGTCCGTCCACCATCATAATGACCCCCATAGTACAGAACTAACGAGGACCAGCTAAACCATGAGGGTGGTTCCGCGACTCCACAATATCCCATAGAGGTATTCAAACTTGAGATAAAGATGTAAAGATCCAAACAATACAGGCACGATCACAGAACAAAATCATGGGGGTAATTCACCATACAACAAAATGAGGAGCATTGAACCATATGCAACATACCTCATGAAACAATATGTGACATTACAACACAACTCTTTTCCTTTTGAGTAGGTGAGTGTCAGAATAGACAGAGGGGCCGATTCCGATCTCGGCCGGTAGGGCACCGAATCGGATTCGGCTTTACCGGATCCGATTCGGAGCCCTCTTTTCCTACCGATTCGTGCATGCGTCCGGGCGAGCGAGTACGATGCGAGCATACGCGAAATCGCCGACCGACTCGTTCGCGGGTCCGAACCGCTCCGACCGACTCGCACAGACACGACTCGCACCGCGCAATGGAGACGTTCCCCGACCGAGCCAGTACGATGCGCGCCCGAGCAGTCCGACCGACTTCGCGCCGTCCGGCTCCAAAGAGCAGTCGGAGCCGGACTTCGGGGTCCGTGTCGGACCCCCTGCATGCGTTGCCGCGCGAGTCGCACACAGGGGGGACCCATGGGTCCCCCCTACACGTGCATGTACGGCGCGACCCGCATCGACGCATACCCACTGTAGGGGGTGCCCTTGTTCGTGTCGTACCCATTGAGTCAATGGGAGCCTGTGTACGCATTGTACTACCGGCTCCCATTGACTTCAATGGGAGTCCGACCGAATCGAGTCCGATAGCATACGTACGCATCGTACTCGTTCGGTCGGGCTGCTAGGGTCCGATTCGGTCGGAAATCTCTCCGGGTCCCGCTCGGTCGGAGAGATTTCCTGCCCGAATCGGAATCGGCCCCCGAGTGTCACCATTTCCAGTGCAGTTGCTTCACATGTGGACTGTAATAAAGTGGTGAATGTTATTAGCAGTTCAAAAAATAAGAAGTGCTATATTAGATTTATACTTGTTCTGAATTTATGTCCCTCTTTTCTGTTTGTACAGAATACCATAATATGATTTCAAAAACAGATATTATAGGTAGGTCACTAACCATCTTCTCTTCCACGTAGATGGCAGTCTTCAGGGAAGATAGCTTTTAGAAGGGTCATTCAGTCCTGAAGAAAGTCCAGAGATGTAATAGTACACTTATAATTTAACACTTCATATTCTCCTGCCTCAATACAGTTTTAATGCACTTTCCACGACTATTCACACTCCACAATAACCTCATCTAAAAACATAAAGGCGCTCAGGATGAGCCTTCCATGCATCATTTAAGTGTGACAAATGATTTCCCCTAGGATGAAGCATGTCACCCAGTGTGGATACATACTTTCTTAATAGGAAACCGCCCGACCCATAGGACACATCCCCTGAATGATGACCAGGGAGTCATAAACAATTTACAGAACATAGGAGATTGCTGAAATTACTTAAATCTTGTGATATGGAGAGACAGAAATCTTACACATTCCTTTCTGTAAAGCATACCATTGATCATAACTAATTAAAAAAAGATTCTAATGATCGACGTGGTATGCAGAAATATAGCCCCTTACATCGCATGTGTTTACAACGCATGTGATTACATAGTGGTCGTTACAACGACTGCGTTGTTACATCGCAGTACATTACAACGCAAGTCGTTACATTGACTTGCTGTAGGGGGCGCGCTGGACTTAGGAATAGTATCATTTACTATTCCAACTCCAGTGTGCGCAACAGTAGGGAAGGTGTTGGAATAGTAAATTATACTATTCCTTAGGCTAGCGCGCCTCCTACAGCAAGTCGATGTAACGACATGCGTTGTAATGTACTGCGATGTAACAAGGCGGTCATTGTAACAACAGCGTTGAAATTGCATGCTTTGAAACGCATGCGATGTAATGGTTGTTTCCCGGTATGCAGACAGAATATCGAGTTGGAAATGTCGACTTACAAAAATATCGAGTTGGAAATATCGTGACACAGAAATATCAACAGCAAGAATATCATGGTCAAGAATATCGACTTTAAGGTAAAAATATCGTTTATAAAAATATCGGTCATTAATATCGTTTGCAAAAATATAGTTTTTAAAATATCGTTTTTTTAAGGTATTTTAGTATGTATTTTAAATGTATGTGATCTATTTTTTTGTACAGGTATTGTTTTTGTTTTTTAATATATGTGTTAAATTTTTAGTAGTTATCAATTTTATTTTAATTAAATTTAGCATTTCATAGTTCTGTAGCGGGTTGTGGTTTTATAGGAGAATATGGTGGGAAGAAATTTAATTAATGATTATTTTTATTTAGTAATATTTATTTAATTTAGATTTTATAGTGTTAATTGTGGGAAGTAATTTATTATTAGATAATTATTAATTGGCTGTTAATTAATATTAATTAATTAATTGGTCATTAATTATGGTAATCGTGTTGTTTTTTTTGGAGCAGGTTGTGGGGTTTATAGGGGTAAAGGGTGGGAAGTAATTTAATTATCATAAATTAATGATTTTTTAAATGTATTAATATTTATTTAATTTAGATTTTATAGTGCTAATTGTAGGAAGTAATTTATTATTAAGTAATTATTAATTGGTTGTTAATTATTATTAATTAATTAATTGGTAATTAATTATGTTAATTGTGCCATTTTTTAAGAGCAGGTTATGGGGTTTATTGGGGTAAATGGGGGAAGTTTTTATTTTTATTAATTAATAATATTTATTAATGAATGCTAATTAATTAATTAAAATTTAAATATGCAATTGTGTAATTAATTTTAGATGTTAGTTGTGGGGTTTATAGTGGTAAAGCGTGGGCAGTAATTTATGTTTAATTAATTAATAATTAGTTGATCATTAATATTAATTCATCAATTGATAATTAATTAGGGTAATTGTTTAATTTTTTTGTGTGTGAGTTTTGATTTTATAGGTGCAATGTTTGGGGAGTAGATACATTTTTATCTGTTTTAATTTGTTTTGTAATTAATAATATTTCTTTAATTGATAGTTAATTATGTTAATAATGGAGCTATATTTTTTTAAATTTAGATGTGTGTTGTGAATTGTGTGGTGTTATAGGGTAGGAAATAAAAAAGATTACATTTATGTAATAATTAATGTTTTTGTTTATAAATAATTTCTAATTAAAAATAGTTATTTGTTTGTAAATTATTTTTTAATGTATTTCATATTATATTTCTAGGTATTTGTCATATCTATTTAACATTATATTATGTTTCTATTTTTTAGATTTTTTAAATATTTTTATATATTTTTCCTTTTTTTTTGTTAATATTTTATGTTGGTGATATTTAGTTTGTTTTTAATTTTGAACTGACTGGAGTGGAAATATTAATTCATACCTCTACGCTATCCAACACTTTCCCTAGTGTTGCACTAACTGGAGTGGGAATAGTATTTTCTACCCCTCTGCTATCCAACACTTTCCCTACTGTTGCACTCACTGGAGCGGAAATAGTAATTTTTACCCCACCGCTATCCAACACTTTCCCTACTGTTGCACTCACTGGAGTGGGAATAGTCATTTGTATTCCTCCGCTATCCAACACTTTCCCTACTGTTGCACTCACTGGAGTGTGAATAGTAATTTTTACCCTCCGCTATCCAACACTTTCCCTACTGTTGCACTCACTGTAGTGGGAATAGTAATTTTTACCCCTCCGCTATCCAACACTTTCCCTAATGTTGACTCAGTGGAGTGGGAATAGTCAATATTTATTCCTCCGCTATCCAACACTTTCCCTACTGTTGCACTAACTGGAGTGGGAATAGTAATTTTTACCCCTCCGCTATCCAACACTTTATCCTACTGTTGCACTGGGACCGGGTGCAGAGCGAATAGTTCACCCGGACGTCATGCGTCGTTAGGATCCTCGCGGTCAGGAGCAGGTAACGCGGAGAGGCAATCTCGGCACAGCTGGGGCACTCAGGAAATGGGTTTGGGTGTCTCGATGTCCCTTGATGGGTGCTTGCTTATGGTTCTTTGGGAGTCCGGAGAGGTCTCTTCTTCTTGGTTTTTACAGTTGGTAGTCCGTTACCCCGGGTATTGTTACACCGCGGCTCCAGTAGGTCCTGGTGCCTCCAAACTTGGTGGAGAGGCAGATCTGATCCTCTGGAGCTATTGTACCTCTTCTTGCTTTGGTGCTGCATCAAGTTCGTCAGGTAGCAGTGGGTTGACAAACTGGAAATTACAGGATCGATGCGCCTGTGGTGTGGAGGGATACCTTCACTCTAAGGGAGCTTCTCAGTGATTTCCCAAAGGTTGTAGATGCTCTGGGGTTCTGGCAGGGTTTGGCGCCTTTTTCTTCCACAGGAAGGCTTCAGTTTCCGTGCAGAGGGTCTTCTTTGGTCTGATAAATCTGAGGTTGAGGTCTCAGGGAGCCACCAAAATACTGAATTTAGGGGTGTTATAAGGGGAGACAGGTAATAGCCGATGGGTTATCCATCTTTAGGGTGTCTACACCCTTTAGTGACCACTTCCTGTGGGAAGGGGCACTACCCTAGCCCTGATTGGAGGTTTTCTCACCATCTCAAGATGGTGGAATTTCAGGAGAGTGGTTCACCTCGCCTGCCCCACCCTAGGATTAGTGCAGGCTAAGGGGGACCCTTCTACTCATCTAACTAATTTTTCCGCCTTTCCTCCCACCAAAAGTAGCGCATGAAAGGGGGCTTGGCCTCCCCCACCATCCGGGGGTTTCGGGGTTGGATTTGAAAGGCAGCATTGCCTTTGAAACTTCCCACCAGGAAGGCCATCTTGTCCCAGAAGAGGTGTGAAACACCCCCCAGAGCAGGTACTGTTTCTGTCCTCTGAGAGCGCTGACTCTCACCCCATGAGGTCAGAAACTTGTCTGGAGGTGGCAGGCTAGTGAAAACCAGCCAGTGACCCCACTAGTGTTTGATTAAGTTTCAGGAGACCCTCTAAAAGGGTCTCCTGTGTGGATGTATTAATAAGTCCAACACAGGCATCAGTGAGGATTTATTAAGTCAAGATGTTTGGTACCAAGCATCTTAGAAATCAGTGAAGCCATCATGGAGCTAGGAAAATCGTGTTGACAAGTATCCAGCTCAAGAACTCTTTATGGCTTCCCTGTCCACTTACAACATCACAGAATAGACTGGACATTATAGGGGCATATCAGCATGAGCAAAAGATGCACTTTCCTACATAATCACCCCTCCCCAAATGAAAAAGGATGAGACTAAACTTTCCCTAGAGAATCTTCACCTTCTAAATGGAAGAACCTGAAATGGCCATCTGTATTGGCATGGTCAGTCCCAGGTCTTTGTCCATTCCCTTTAGAGATATGAACCACCTTACCATCTGAGAGGTCTGTAGTCGGTTTGGACTAGTAAGAACCAGACATGTCTGGTCTCAGTTTCTTCAGGGACCAATCCACAGTAAAGGCTTTCCTATCTATGGCACTCAAACACTGCTCTCTATGGAGAAGCCTCCTGCTTATGAAAACAAAAGGTTGGTCATGGCCATCACAATTGTTCTGGGATAGGCCTGCTCCTATCCCATGTTCACAAGCATCTGTCTGCACTATGAACTGGTTGGAGTAATCTGGAGCTTTTAAAATGGGTGCTGAGCACATTGCTTCTTTCAAGGTGTCAAAAGCCTCTTGACAGCTCACTGTCCAGTTTGCCATTTTGAGCATTTTCTTAGAGGCCAGTTCTGTGAGGGGGCCACAATGGACCCATATCCCTGCACAAACATTCTGTATTGCCAAGTCAAGCCAAGGAATGCCCTCACTTCGGTCTGGGTGGTTGGAACTTTCCAATCCAGAATTATCTGGATTTTGCGCTGTAGGGGCTGAACTTGGCCTCCACCCACAAGGTGGCCCAAGTATACAACCTTCGCTTATCCTATCTGGCACTTGCTTGCCTTGATAGTACGTCCTGCCCTCTGCAGAGCCTCCAGGACCTTGTGGAGGTAGATCAGGTGATCCCGCTAAGTGGGGCTAAGGACAGCAGTATCATCAATATAGGCTGCAATATAGGCTTCCAATCTAGCAAGGACTTTATTCACCAACATCTGAAAGGTAGCAGGGGCATTCTTCAAACCAAAGGGCATCACAGTGAACTGGAAGTGCCCATCTGGAGTGGAAAACACTGACTTTTCTTTTGCTCCATGGGTCAGACCTATCTGCAAGTACCCTCATGTGAAAGCAAAGGTACTCAGATATGTGGCTGCCCTAACCTGTCAATTAGTTCATCAGCTCTTGGAACTGGGTGGGCATCTGTCTTGGTAAGTGCATTGAGGATACTGTAATCCACACAAAACCTTATTGCTTTCTTTCCACCCTGGGAATGAGGCTTAGGGAATAACACAACTGGGCTCGCCTAGGGGCTGTCTAAGGGTTCAAGGATACCCAACTCTAGCATCTTGCTTACCTCAGCTTTGATCTTTTCTTTGACATGATTAGACTGCCTGTATATTTTGTTTTTGATAGGTAGGCTGCCACCAGTATCCACATCATGTGTACACCAGTTAGTCTGTCCAGGGGTCAAGGAAAAGAGCTCAGCAAACTGGTTTAGGACTTGCTTGCAATCAGTCTGCTGTTGGGCAGTGAGGGTGTCTGAAAAGACCACTCCATTGACTGGCCCATCTTCAGGGTTGTGAGAGAGGTGATCAAGGAGTAGCTTACTCTCTACCTCCTGTTCCTCATCTTTAACCATAAGCATAGTCACATCAGCCCTGTCATTGTAGGGTTTAAGGTGATTTACATGTATCACCCTTTTGGGGTTTCTACTTGTGCTAAGTTCCACTAAGTAAGTGACCTCCCATTTTTTCTCAAGGCAGGGTAGGGCCCAGTCCATTTTGCTGGAGGGCCATAGGTGCTACAGGCTCCAAAACCTACACCTTCTGCCGTGGTTGGAACTCCACCATGGCAGCCTTTTGATCATACCAGAGCTTCTGGAGCTTTTCGCTGACCTCAAGGTTTTTGTTTGCTTTTTTCATGTATTCATCCGTACTTAAATAAAGGCATAGTACATAATCCACAATGTCTTGCTTTGGTTCCTGGAGGGGTCTCTCCCATCCTTCCTTGACAGAGACAGAGGGGACCTCTTACAGGGTGTCCAAACAAAAGTTAAAAGGGGGAGATCCTACTCCCTTTTGTGGCACTTCTCTGTAAGCAAAACGCAGGCAAGGTAGCAAGACATCCCATTTCCTTCTGAGTTTTTTAGCAAGTCCATCAATCATGCAGCCCACATGTGTTTTAAGTAGGCAGACATGAAGTTTGTCTGATACTACCTCCTTAGGAAAGCCAACCCTTGTCAAAATACCAAGCAGGGCCTTGGACACTACAGGTGCAGTGGTGGTCCTTCAGGGAATTACCTCAGGGTACCAGGTGGCATGATCCACCACCACAAAAATAAATGTGTTCCCTGATGCTGTTGGTGGGTCAAGCGGACCAGCAATGTCAATCCCTACCCTTTCAAAGGGTACCCCAACCACTGGAAGTGTAATTAAGTCGGCCTTCAGATGGCACAGGGGTTGCAAAACTCCTTCACCTTCTGGGACATTCTTGGCCAATAGAAGTGGTTGACTAACTGCTGGCTGCTTCTAGGCCCTCCCTTCAGCAAGATCTTGAAGGGAGTGTGACTGGGTTTTCCGAATGGATTTCTGATTCAGTGGCTGCACTATCCTCACTGCGCTTGCCCAAGCTTGTGAGGGAATCCCCGTCTAAACCTTGGTTTTCGCCGGAGGTTAAAGTCCTGAAACACAAGTGTAAGATATTGGAGAGGGCGTGGCGCTCTAGTAGCTACTGCCCCTTGGCGAAACATACACTCAGAATCAAACAAAAAAGCTATTATGCCGCTATAGCTGTAGCCAAAGGCCGATACTTTACTTCGCGTATCGACCGGGCTAACACCAATTAGAAGGACATTTTTTCCATTGTTCAAAGTTTTATGTCTCCCAGTGCTCAGGCACGGTCTGCTCCAGTTTCGGAGCTTTGGTGCAATACTCTTGCCAAGTTTTTTCTGGGCAAGATCTGCAACATTCAAGCTACTTTTTCCTCCTGTGCTACTCCACCCACGGCTCCTCCATCTGCCCGGCCTTTAGCTGGCCCTACTCATGCTCTGTCAACTTTTTTGCCAGTAGATTTGTCCAGCACCCTTAAAATTCTTAAAGGTTTGAATTGGGTTCTCCTTCTGACCCTTGTGCTGCCAGACTCTTGGCCTCAGCTGCTGACATTATCAATCCTGAAGTTAATAAGATCATTAACACGTCTCTGCAGGATGCTTTTGTTTTGACGACCTGGAAGCAGGCTAAAATCCTCCCCCTCCTTAAGAAGCTGTCTTTGGACCCGTCGACTCCCGGAAACTACCGTCCTATTTCGCTCCTGCCAAGCTTGGCTAAGGTATGCGAGAAGGTGGTTACAAATCAACTTACCGAGTATGTCGAGGCTACGGGTTTGCTCCACCCGGCTCAATCTTTTTTCCGGGCTTCGTATAGCACGGAGTCAGCATTGTTGGAGGTGTCAGAGGCAATCCGTGAGTGTCTGGATGCCGGCGGGAGGGCGGCGCTGGTTATGCTGGACCTCTAGGCGGAATTCGATACGGTGCCCCACTCCTTGCTTCTTGATCGTCTCTCGGCGATTGGTCTATCTGGGTCTGTCTGGGGCTGGATCAGGTCCTTCCTAGAAGGTCGTTCGCAGCAGGTCTGGCTTCCACCTTGTGCCTCTGCACCTCAGCCAGTGGCTACGGGTGTCCCGCAGGGGTCATCCCTTAGCCACCTTCTTTTTAACATCTACCTCACCCCGCTGGTTTATTTAGCAGAGACATTAGGGGCTAGGGTGATGACCTATGCTGATGACACCCAGCTTCTGTTTTCATGGGGAAGGGACGATGATTCAGTTCTTTCTGCTCAACATTGTTTGTCCTCTGTCTTTTACTGGCTCGCTCAGGCGCAGCTTAAGTGCAATGAGGAGAAATCCGAGATCCTTTTTATGGCAAATTTCCTGCCAACTTCAGAGAAGCTGTGGCCCCGGGTTTCCCCTGCCCAGCTCGAAGGAAACTCCGCTAAGAATCTGGGGGTTTGGTTCAATGAGAACTTGACTTTTCAACCCAGGTCAAGAAGCTGGCTGGGACCTGCTTCGGCATTTTGAAAACTCTGAGAAAGTTTCTTCCTCTTCTTCCAAGATTGGCAAAGGAAACGGTTGTCCGCGCTCTGATCCTTTCCCGTCTAGATTACGCCAATGCACTGTACACTGGCATCCCGGGCTACCTCTTGAACAAACTGCAGGTAGTCCAAAACTCGGCCGCCAGACTCCTGCTAGGTCTTTCCAGCAGGTGCAGTGTGTGCTCTCATTTGTGCTCTCTGCATTGGCTTCCGGCGGAGGCTCGAATAAAATTCAAAATTCTGACTATTGCCCATAGTGCTCTCCATGGCTTGGGACCCATCTACCTTCAGAAGAGGTTTGCCTTTTACGTCCCTGTGAGACAGCTGCATTCTTCCTCTCAGCTTCTAGCTCAGATCCCTCGGTTCAACCGTCAAAGACTTGGCGGGAGCTCTCTTGCCCGAAAAGCTGCTCTGGCATGGAACGCATTGCCGCTGGCTCTGCGCGGCATGCAAGATCCTGCGACTTTTAAGAAAAAGTTAAAAACCTTTCTCTTTTAGCTCTGCCTTTTGACCTTGACCCCTTTTCAGGTTCGTGCCGGGACACTCCACGGAGTATCTGTGCGCGGTATAAACTTATATAACATAACATAACTAACCGACTCTAGGTTTTTGTCAGGCCAAGATGCCCTGCTAGGAGAAAGCGACACCAAAGGGGGATGATGGACAGAGCGTTAGAGCAAATCAAACACTCACCCCCAGTCAACTGATCTGGGTTTAATCCATCATCATTCTTTAGCTCACTCCACCACCCCAGTTCAGACATGGCCATATGCAAATCAGTCTGACCCTCTGCCTCATGGGAACAGTCCAGCCCGAACTGGCAAGCCATGTCTTCCCTGGACCGGAAACAAGCATCCTGGGACCGGTTTCGGGTTCATAACCCTCAACAGCCAGGCTATCTTGAATCCAGTGGCAAAGTGAGCAAGGGACCCACGTCTGGGCATACCCTGCCAACTTAGGGCGAACAAGCGATACCAAAGGGGAATGGCATGATGAGCAAAAACCGATGGATTTAGGCCCAGATCTCTGTACTGGGGTGAATGTATGACATTGTTCTGCATTCTGTCCATCAACTGTTGTTTTTGCATTTGTCACCCCGAGTGGGACGGGTATGCCCAGATGTGGGTTCCGTGCTCTCCATGCCACTGGAATCAAGCTATCCTGGCTGAAGAGGGGTGAAACCCCGAAACCGGTCCTAGGATGCTTGTTTCCAGTCCAGGGAGGACCTGGCTTGGCAGTTCGGGCTGGACTGTTCCCATGAGGCACAGGGTCAAGATTGATTTGCATATGGCTGGGTTCAAACTGGAATGGCATGGTGAGCAAAAAACGATGGATTTAGGCCCAGATCTCTGTACTGGGGTGAATGTATGACATTGTTCTGCATTCTGTCCATCAACTGTTGTTTTTGCATTTGTCACCCCGAGTGGGACGGGTATGCCCAGACGTGGGTCCCGTGCTCTCCATGCCACTGGAATCAAGCTATCCTGGCTGAAGAGGGGTGAAACCCCGAAACCGGTCCTAGGATGCTTGTTTCCAGTCCAGGGAGGACCTGGCTTGGCAGTTCGGGCTGGACTGTTCCCATGAGGCACAGGGTAAAGACTGATTTGCATATGGCTGGGTTCAAACTGGAATGGCATGGTGAGCAAAAAAACGATGGATTTAGGCCCAGATCTCTGTACTGGGGTGAATGTATGACATTGTTCTGCATTCTGTCCATCAACTGTTGTTTCTGCTAGGAGAAACTCTCTAAACTGCTGAGGCACTAGCACTCTCCTAGTGGCACCAGGTTTGGGGTCTCTGGCCTCAGTGAGATTCTTTATTGCTTGATTAACGAAAATCATTACAATTAAAGCATTAAAAAACATCAAGCAGGGGGCGTGGCTTGGGCGCGCATGGAGTGAGACGTCTTCCATCGAGTCTCCGCTCCGGTGCTTCCCGCTTTCGCTAATTGCCCAGTCGCTACGGTCCTTACCACTCGCTGGTGGCCCCTACGACCTCTGGGGTCCACCGCTGCGAGTGCTTGCTGCTGTGGGAGCCGCTGGGGACCCTGCACTCTGACGAATTCGCCTTCTGGTGATCCGCCCGCTCTCGCCGCCATTTTCTCTGTCTGCCGCGGAGGAGCCTCGAGCGGCGGACGCCCTCTCCTGCGACACTGCTGTGAGGCGCTTGGTTCCCGGGGTGAATCAGCGGCACTGCGACACCTGGACACCATCGGTGGGTCTGCAGGAGGCCGGCTCCCCCGCTGGGCGCTGTCGATTGCTGGAGGAGGCCGGAGAGCTGACCGAGGCCTGCTGAGCCCCGCGGATCCTGTGCATTGCCGCTGCCACCGGACCTGACGTGCAGGGTGGACATTGCTGGGCCGCTAGGAGGCCGGAGGTACCGGGGCAGTGGGTGCGCTGCTGCGGGCGTGGGTGGCTCGGGGGATTCCTGTGGTGTTCCCTGGCCCCGCCGCCATTTTGACTTTTTGTGAGGCCTACACACCCCTGACCCTGACGCTAGTGCCCCTGCCTGATGCCTGGCCCTCGGCTGGGAGGATCATCTTCCTGGGGCCTTGAATGTGACTCTTTCTTTGCAATTTGGCTGCCTTGTTGTCTCCTGCACCCTGGGCCCTGCTGAGAACTTCCATAGCTTATTGTGGCCTTTGGGGACCCGCTGATTCTCGCCAGGGACTGCCCTGGGCCCAGCGCAGTCGTGCCTTCACCCACTGACTTTAACGTTGATCCTTGCCTGGCCCGCCTAGCCCTACTACAACCTGGTGCCCTTTACGTAGCTTGGGGCCCACGGTCTACTGTGGGGGTGTAGCCTGGCTTGGTAATCCTGGTTGTTGGCCCCTTGGAACGCCGCTGCCTTTGCTTGGACTCCATTTTGTTACGCCTGCACGCTTGGGAACTGTGGGCCCCCGACATCGCCCTGCAGTCCGGAGTCCGAGCTATCTATGTACCCACACCCCCTACTGCTTGCTTGGCCTCTCCCGGGGCATTGCCTGCACGCTCCTTGATTTCATTGTGGGTGCCCCCCTGAGACAGAATCCTCACCACCCCTGCGTATCGCAGTTATGCCTCCCAAGCATAGAGGGGCTAAGGAACCTGACGCTGCGACCCCGAGGGAATCCGGTGACCTCCCTGTGGTCCAAATCGCTTCCCAACACGCAAGATGACCCTGCTTCTTCCTTGCCGCCGTCTGGGGTGCCGGCCTCTGGGGTACCCATCACCCAGGCGTATATGTCGGCATTTCTGCAGGAGATCAAGACCGAGATTGGCTCCCTTCGCCAGGACTTCAAGGCTGGGCTGCAGGACATTAGCAGAGAGGTTTCTGAACTCGGTGATAGGGTGGATGGCCTCGAACGCACGATGGATGTTCGGACGGAGGACGTCAATGGCTTATGGAAGAAAGTAGCTGAGCTAGAGGACCAGAATATCACCCTTCAGCTGAAGCAGGAAGACCTGGAGAACCGTAGTAGGCGGAACAACCTCCGTATTAGAGGTGTTCCATTGGGAACGGAAGGGTCGGATATTCTATCGTACACAGCAGACCTCCTTCATGCCATCCGGGAGGGAGAGGGCACTTCTCCTCCCATGCTTGACAGGGCCCACCGGTTACATGCCCCTCACAACCGCCCTCACTTTGTTCCGGACATCATCACACGGGTCCACTTCTATACAGATAAGGAGGCCATCCTTCGCAAGGTGCAGGGAGTGCAAACGTTCTCGTACAATGGTCTCTCTGTCCAGATCTTCCAGGATCTTGCGCCCTTTACTCTTCGGCGCAGGAAGAGCTTCAAACCTGTGACTGACAAGCTGAGGGACCTTGCAATTAAATACCAGTGGGGTCACCCTTTTGCCTTGATGTTCTCTTGGGAGGGTAGACGTCGGAGTGTCCGCTCCCTGCAAGAGGCGCAGCATCTTCTCCATCTTCCTATTGACCCTGAAAACGATGCTCCTCCGCCTTCTGGTACTCGTCCTATGGGCTCCCTTCGACCGGAGTGGTCCACTGTTCCTCCACCTCGTTCTAGGCGCCTCTCAAGAGATTTTGACTCCGCACAGGCTAAACAGGAGGCCATTGATCGGGTGCGGTCCCTGAGTGCCTCTCCGTCCCTTACGAACTAGCCACCTCTGACGCTGTGATGTTTTCGGCTCTGCCTTCATCCTGGGCCTTTCCAGTGGGGCCCCTTCGCTAGGACCCAGTGACTGGTCTTCAGTGTGCCTCATTTCCAGATCTGCACGGGATGCTGCCGACGGACGCTCTGTGCCTCGTGTGTGTCCAACACCCCCCCCTTGTTGGAGTCCTATAAGGGAGTGACTTCTCTGAGATGGTCCGCCTTCGGGATACCGGATTGTCCCGTTTAGACTCTACATTACTGAGGCCCAGTTGGCCTGTTTATCTTTTATGTCTTTTTTCTTCTCTTTGGTTCTTTCTTGGTCTTCTCTTTTCCCTGTCCTTTTCGGATGCGTCTGGATTGTTTTTCGATTGGTATTGTCACGATTGGTTTGGGGGAGGGTCTTGGTGGCTGTCGGGGGGGATTGGCTGGGTCTTTGCCCACCTGCTTGCTTTGTGGTTGCTGCAGATGCCCCTGTCCCTCTGCCGTCCTACCACTTATGCGCGCTTGGGTGGACTACTGGCTCTTTCGAGATTGGGATCCATCTTCTTCCCTACCTTACGTCTCCCCCTAGTTGGTTTTCGGTGCTGCCTCTTCCTGCTTGCTGCTGGCCCTAATGCGCGCTGCACCCTTTCTCCTACACAATGACTCACACTGTCACTTTCCTCTCTCTTAACGTAAAGGGCCTCAACTCTCCCTCTAAACGTCGCCAGGTTTGGCGCTATCTCTCTCAGCACGATCCTGATGTGATTTTTATTCAGGAGACTCACCTGCTTTCCTCTGATACTCACCTCATGTCCCACCGCAAATATCCCACCCAGTTTTGGGCAAGTTCTCATACCAAGACTGGGGGGGTGGCGCTTCTTTTTAAGTCTGGCTGGTGAGCGACCTCCTCCCAATGCATAGCTGACGATGAGGGGAGATTTTTAATACTCGATATGGCTTGGGGTCGGAGCTCCTGCACTTTTGTTAATATCTACGCCCCCAATCAGAAACAGGATGTATATCTGCGGCAGCAGTTGGGGACGTTATTGCGTGCGGTCTCTACCCCTATTGTTCTCGGAGGCGACTTTAACTTAGTTTGGGATCCCGAGTGGGATCGTACAGCACAGACGCACCATGTCTCGGGGGCGATGTCACCGCAACTGAAAAATGCCATTACTGACCTTGGCTTGGTCGATGCCTGGAGATACCTTCATCCAGATTCCAGGGACTACTCCTTCTATTCCCACGTTCACCGTTCATATTCGCGGATTGATCACTTTTTTCTCTCACTCCCTCTGGTGCGGGATCTCTGCGCGGCGGATATTTCAGACATTTCTATCTCTGATCATGCGCATGTCCTGATTATGCTTCAACTCCCCGCACTTCAAGATGATCCCCTGCCACGATGGCGCCTGCCTCTTCAAGCCCTTCGCGACCCGGTGGACGTGGCAGATATCCGTAAAGAGATCAAATCTTTCTTTGCGTCTAATACCCTTGAGGATACGCCTGAGGATGTTCGATGGGATGCCTTCAAGGCTACTATTCGAGGGGTCATCACCTCTATATCCATTGCCCGGACCCGCGAGGCCCGCTTGGTTGAGACCACTCTTTCCCGCGATATTAAAGACCTGGAATGTGTGGACCATGCCTCTCCATCTCTTGCTAATAAACGCCGTCTGACTGCCCTGCGCGGCCAACTCCGCTTGCACCGCACTAACAAGGCTGAACGACTGCTTGTCAACCTTAAACAGAAATTCTACGTCGGGGGCGACAAGGTTGGAGCGTGTTTGGCTCGTCGCTTAAGAGCCCAGACTGCTCGCTCCCACATCTCCAAGCTCAGAGGCCCTGATGGCTCTTGGGCCACCTCGGAGAGGGACAAGGGCAATACCCTCATGGCCTTCTACAGGGAGCTTTATGCTCAGGCTCTTTGCTCCCCGGAGGCGGTCGAGAAGTTTCTTGATGCCTGCCCCTGGGATCCGATTAACCCTTACTTTAAGGGGTTGCTTGACGAACCTATCTCTCAGGAAGAGCTTGCTAAAGCCCTGAAGCAACTCCCGACGGGCAAGACGCCGGGGCCTGACGGTCTTCCGGTTACTTTTTATCGAGTTCTTTATCCGCAGCTACGGGAACATCTACTCCATCTCTTTAATAGTTTTACGGATACTACGGGCCTTTCGCCCATGATGAATGAGGCTGAGATTGTCCTGGTCCCTAAGCCTGGGAAGGACCCGACTTTGGCAGCTTCCTTCCGCCCCATTGCTTTGTTAAACACTGACGCTAAACTCTTCACAAAAATTCTAGCGAATAGGCTGGAACTCCATCTACCGGGACTTATTGACCCTGACCAGGTGGGATTTATTCGGCATCGTCAGGGCGCTGATAACATCCGGCACATTGCCCACCTGGTGGAAAAATCGCGTATCAGAGCCATCCCCGCCTGTTTAGTCTCCCTTGACGCCGAGAAGGCGTACGACCGAGTGGACTGGGGCTTCCTACGGGCGGTTCTTCGGAAGATTGGCTTGGGACCGGGCTTTATATCTAAACTGATGGCCCCTTATGCCAAACCTACTACTCGTATACGTTTTAATGGCTCTACCACTGTCCCTATTTCTATTCACCGGGGGCACACGACAGCGGTGCCCGCTTTCTCCCCTTCTTTTTGTGCTTGCTGTTGAACCCCTGGCCATCGCCATCCGCTGCCACCAGGATATCCGGGGCATCTGTATGGGAGGGATGGAGCACAAGAACTCCCTCTTTGCTGATGACCTGTTGCTATCTCTATCCTCTCCGTCGTCTTCCCTGCCTGCGGTGGCTGAACTCTTGGACTCTTTCAAGACGGCTTCGGGCTATCGTATTAATTTGGAGAAATCTCATGCTCTTAACCTCACGCTCCCAGCACCGGAGGTCCAGTGCCTACGGGATCTTCTCCCTGTCTAGTGGACTGATGAGTCCATACGGTACCTGGGCCTGGACTTAACCCCTACACTCTCATCCTGGACCTCCTTGAACTGGCCTCGCTTTCGCAACTCTGTACGCGAGGAGATGCGACGGTGGGAGGGGCTTCCTTTGGCATGGTTGGGCCATCTTCACGCAGTTAAGATGTCCCTTCTCCCTAAAATTCTCTATTTGTTTCAGTCTCTCCCCACCCCCGTTCCGCATGCGGATATTCAGGCCTTGCAGCGTGAATTTACTAAGTTCATCTGGGGGAAATCGCGCCCTCGCTTCTCCCACAGGCAACTCCTGCTTCCCAGATCGCGGGGGGACTGGCCTGCCCCAACCTGCTGGAATATTATTGGGCTTGCCACCTCCATTTTATTTCTGAATGGATAGTCCCTGAAAGTAAAAAACACTGGTTCCACATGGACCGTGCGGTAGCTTGTAGACCTCTCTGGGACCTCGCTTGGCTCCCACGTTCCGCACGCCCACGCAGTGCATACTTGGCAACACCGACGAGAACAGTCCTAGAGGTATGGGATGGCTTGGCGCTCTCTCGAGGGCTCACGACTTTCCCCTCTCCTAACACACTGTTCACACGCAATCCAGCGTTTCCTCCTGCGCTCCAGCCCCGCTCCTATGAGGCCTGGACTATAGAGGGTCGCCGGGTCCTCCAGGATTTTTTCCAGGGCTCTGCTCTTCTCTCTTTTGATCAATGTAAACAGTTGAGCGTCTACAGTACTACCAAGTACGTCACTGGCTCTCCGCTCCCGAGTATTCCCGGGAGGTGACTCGGCGTCTCACCCCCTTTGAAACCCTGGTTTGTAGATTCAACGGATCTAAAGGCCTCATCTCTAAGACCTACTCGGTTCTTCAGCACTCTGGGCATCTACCAAGCCACGGTTACCAAACTCGCTGGGCCGCTGATGAATGGGACCGCTTATGGAAGGACATTCCTAAGGTATACTGTAGTATCCCACAGCGTGAATCTGCCTATAAACTAATGACTCAGTGGTATTATACTCCTACTCGCCTTCACCAGATGTTCCCAGGCACCTCTCCGCTTTGTTGGAGGTGTCAGGCTGCTAGGGGGGATTTTTTACATATCTGGTGGTCTTGCTCGGAACTCACTGTGTTCTGGAAGGAGGTACTCAGCCATATTAAGGACATTGTGGGTTTCCAGGTCCCTTCTACTGCGTCCCTGGCACTCCTAAGCATTCGACCCAGTGCGCTAAGGGCCATGACCTCGGCCCACTGGCACCTCATCCTTCACTTACTGGGCGCAGCGCGTCAGACCATTGCCTCCTGCTGGAAATGTCCCCACCCCCGCCTATTGCTGCATGGTTTCTTCGCCTATGGGATGTTCTCTCCCTTGAGTTGCTTACAGCCCGTCTTGCCCATTCTGACACTCGCTTTGAACGCATCTGGCGTCCCCTAATGCATCACCTTACTAGAATTGAACACTCACGCCTAATGCCTCCTAGATTGAGGGCCCTGCAATTGTTTGATAGTCCTTTGGAACCTTACTCTAGAGGCGGACGGCTGGATTCCCTGGAGTAATTTGTGCCGCATGCTAGATGACCACTCTGATTCCGGAAACCCCCGCCCTCCACTCTGGGACTTATCGTTAGTCCCTCCCCTACTCCCCTCTGGCGCATCCATCTCTCCTTTTCCCTCTCCTTCTTCTCTTTGTTTTTTTTTTTTGGTTTTCTTTTCCCTTGATCTTTACTTTCTCTCTTCTGCCTTCTCTTCATATTTCTCTTATTTTCCTTTTTCTTTCTCTGTTTAATATAGTTTCACATGTTGATTGTCACAAAATTTATCAGTGCTGTTGCACTGTGACTTGAGCCTTAAGATTGGGCGGGGGCCTTGTTTTGCCAAAGTTTGTCAATTTTGTGTCCCTATTTGCTTTCCTATGTATAGCTGGGATCCCTCCGGGATAGCCCATCCTTTCTATACTGGCCCTTAGATCCTGGGTTCACTTTAGGCCCTCCTGGGCTGTGTAGGAGAATCTTCCCCTACATGAATGACTTTCAAATCCTGGACTTTTGCCTTGGCCCAAATTCATAGGTATTGTCATCCTTCAAAATTGCTTCTTCTTTGTTTGCATACCAAGTATTTTAACTTTCCTGTGAGGGATTTGCTTTTTGTGCTAATTATCTGCTACTCCCTTACCCCTTCCCTTTGCTACCTGTGACAGGTATTGTTTCCTAATTGCTCTTGCTCAATAAACAGATGTTGAACAAAAAACATCAAGCAAAGTAAAAAGAAATACAATTCCCAAAAACAATATGCGGCTGAACAAAGAAAATGTTTCTATGATTACATGTCATACCATAACGTTAACACCAGATACAGACAGTTTTTTTAACACAGACACGATGTAATCAAAGATCTAATAGCATATTATTGGTACATTCCCAGAAATGTACAATAAAAACTATTAACTTGATATTACATTGTGCAAATTTGCTATAAAGTGTGTGAATGCATGAACCTGTATCATTATATGCCATAGTGCAAATGAACAATAAGGTGTCTCTATATTCTTTAAAACCTGTTATCTAAAATTGCCTTAATGCTAGAATTTTAAACAATATGTTCCATTGTGCAAATGAGCAATAAAAGTGCATCAATATTTTCATATTTTATATAAGGCCTAATTACCATAATTGTTTAGACAATAAATCCTTCAGGATGTCAGCAACCTAAGGACAACCACTATGATTCATGATTCATTAAACAACCCTTAGGTAGCAGATACCAATAGTTTGTCAGCATTAGCTAAAAATGTAATCAATTGACATAATAATGGAATCGACTCGCCTGATAGACATAAAATAATGGCCTGATGGGCTAATCTTACCCCAGCTTTAAGGAATAGAGGTTTTAAAAGTGTGCGGCGTGATTTTAGCAATTTAGGGCATGCACATACTATGTGCACAAAGGTTTCACTTAGCCACCCACACAGTCTACATTTAATATTAGGCCATTGCTGAATCCAGATCGGCGTACCCTCCTTGGTTGAGTTTATGTCCAATCTTATTTTTAGAAATGTTTCTTTTAATCGGGCCGAGAAATGGGCATTCAGATAGGGCTAAGTTCGTAGAGACTGATGTGAATTAATCACTGCCAATGAATGCGATTTTGCTGCTAAGGCTATTTTATCCATATTAAATGAATTGATTTTAGTTTGTGTTTTTTAAGATTTGTTTAAGGCTGGACATTGTCAAGTCAGGCAGTCCTTTCTGCAGATCAAAATTCTGAAGCATATTTAAATATGAGATCGCCAGGTATCTGTGTAGGCAGAATTAATTATTTCATGCCAAGAAATGTTCGCTAAGGAAACATGATCAGATGAATACATAGAATACATCCATTTCAGAAACGACCCTTGCAACACCAACGACTGTCTTTAAAGACCAAACTCCAGTCTAATTCCTGCTAGTCCAATTGACCTGGGGATCCCAAAGATTGATTTATAAGCCTTAATAACTAGTAGGGCCAAAAATTTCGCATCTTTTCCCTAGCAATAGGCGAACTTTATGTGACAGTTGTCTGTATCTTTGCTCTCATAACTGTTAGGAGATGGACAAATGATTGGCATCTCAAGGATTTGTGTAAACATTTAAAAGCATAAATTAGAGTTGCAGTTTTTGCCCTTAGGGCTTTAAAATTACTTTTAAACAAGACTCTATTGTCAAATAAAATCCACAGGTTTTTATATGTTTTACCACTTCATTTGGCCCTCCTCTAGCCCTCCATGATTCTGTTTTAGATTTTGCCAGACCGATTTTCATGGTTTTAGTTTTTTTATCATTCAATTCCAGGCCATTCAATAAAATATACTCATCAAATGCATTAATCAATCTTTGTAGGCCTATCGAGGTCTGACTCAACAAAATAGTATAATCTGCGTATTGTGGATAACTAAAGTGCACTTCACCACATTTTGGAGGATGGGCATTAACGGGCTGTAGATGCTGAAGTAGATCTGACAAAAATAGATTAAAAAAGCAAGGTGCAAGAACACAGCCATGCTTAAGACCATTATAGTTTTAATTTTGTGTGATATTGTGCCACCGTCGCCTAGCTTGACCTGAACCCAAGTGTTAGTGTAGAGGAGTATTATAGCGTCTAGCAATTTTTGTGGAATATCGCAACCTTCCAGTTTTTTCCATAATAAAGCAAGAGGCACTGAGTCAAACGCTGCTTTTAGGTCTAAAATGGAAATAAATACATTTTGTTTTTTTTAAAACTGCCCATTCCACAAGAAAAGTAAGGGCCAACAGATTGGTAATTGTAGATCGGCCCTTACAAAAACCTGTTTGGTTGATTGGGATTATACCTTGCTGTGCAGCCCAATTTTTAAGATCAATCAACGAACGGGAGGCAAAGACCTTAGCGTCTACATCAGTTAAGGCAATTAACTGATAATTAGCTGGGTTGTCAACTGGACCACTATTATAAATGGGCTGCACAATACTACCCAGCCAAGATACAGTCGCAATACTCAATGCCAATATCTCACTAAATACTGGAGTTTACAGTTCGGCCCACATATCAATCTTGGCATGGAATATGACATTGGGAAGTCCATTTGGGCCAGGAGCCCCATTTGATAGAAGGTGACTTAGGAGAATGGCTATTTCATTAGAATTTATAAAATCCAAATCATTCTCCAGATTAAAACTGCTCTCTTCCTCTATATCTAACTCGCTAGATTTCCTAACGTTATTTGAATGATCCAAGTCATTAACCAGGTTCAGGCCACTCACTTTCTCTTTGTTTGGCTTGCCGATTTTGTCACAGTTATGGCACAAATCTTGCCTATTCACATCAAGATCACACACACCATACAAATTAGTAATAAACTGAACCCATTCGTCTTCCATTATATTGATACTCTAAACCCTATTGCCTGCCCTTTCGAGGTTATTGATGATCTCCCAAAACATTTTTACATTATTTTGTCTAGAAGTGTGTAATAATCGATGCCATAGCCCAGATTGATAACGTGGTTTAGCCAACCAAACCTCTCGTCTATATAATCTTTTTAAGGCCATCATTTTATCTTTAAAAGCATAATGAGATTGCCGGTATCTATGATAAAAAACATCCTGTGCAGCTTTATTGAGAGAACGTTTTAATTTAAGTAACTGAGATGTATACCATTTGTTAGGGGAGAATAATGAAGGATTTCATTTTCTTCGATTTCGAACTTGAAATCTTTCCACCAAAGATGAGGTTATATAATTCCATTTATCTATTATTGAGCTTGCCCCCACCTGACACTGGAAACTGCCCTTTATTATTGTTTTGGCAAACTTTATCATTTCTACTTGTTTATCCGAATGCCATATCAATCGTTTCAAGTTGTATGAAGAGTGGACCATATTAGCAAGCTCATTAGATTTAGGATTACAGTTTGTTGGCAGTTGGATGACTATCTGAGGGTTATGATCACTTTCAAGTCAAGGAATCACCTTATATTCAACAATTTTTGGGCCCAGTTTTTCTGAAATGAAGGTGTAATCAATAATTGAGCCATATTTGGACTGTTTAAAAGATGGAACTGACCTTAGTTTGCACAGGGAGTTTTCTTTTAACAGGGTTAGCCCGAGCTGGTTCATGTTGTCACAACACTCATTTGCGAGACCATTACTCATTCCATTTAAAGAATTAAGAGTGACCAGATGTAAGTTAAAGTCGCCAGAAATCATCAAACCAGCTTCTAGGTACCGAATTGCTAATAAGCTTATGATGTCCCGTAAAATGAACAGTTGGGTCGTCTTATTTTTCCTCACACTTAAATAAACATTAAATATTATTATCTTATGGGAATTAAATTGTAGAAAAAGGCATTGTAACCAATCCAACTGTAAATCGACTACTTCTACTGTTAAATTTGGTTCAGTCACAATATAGTATGAAAGTCCGAACTTTCTCGGCCTACTTTATTAGTGCAAACAGCGGGGAGATTAAATTCATTGAACTCAAGCAATGGAGTTGCTTGTTCTCTCCATGTTTCTTAGAACATTAAAAATTCAAAGGTATTTAAAAATGAAAGAGTGTCCGGGTCGGCTAGCAAATGGGCCAGCCTGTGCACATTCCAAGAACAAAGTCTCAATTGTAAATCTTTATCATTTGCAGCAGGCAAAGTTCAATTTTCAGCTCTTAGGGGCACAGAATTGCCGGAAGTCAAGTCCAATCCTCAAGCTGAATTTTAGTTTTAGGTAACAGTTCACAGGTGCCACTCCCTTCATAGTATTAGTAATAAAAAGACCTATATTACAGGATGATTTGCTCAATGGGCCAGCCGCACCTCTGAGTAATGGGGTTGACTTTTTACTATCAACCTTATAACTTTCTTTTTCAACTTTTGGTGCTGAAGCCTCTAAAATAGAGGGATATTTTGAAGGGGTACAGTTCTTAACCTTAATTCCCCACTCCATGAAATGAGAACTTGAATCTAGGACTTTATTTACTATTTCATGGGTAGTCCAGGTTGTTATAGTGGATTCACGAGATTAGTTTAAATGTATTTGTTTAAACTGTACAAAAAGAAGATCAGTGGTTTTAAAGAATGATAGATCAGGGATGGCTGAGATAAGTTTTAAAATTGAACTCCGTTTAAGAGTATCTGGCCTCAGTGTATAGAAGTCCCTCCTCCCAATAGGTCCTGTGGGAACCACTGACACTTCCCTTTTCCTGATCAGCAGCTTGTGGTTCAGGCTTTCTTTTTCACTTGGGTTTTGCTTTGGGCCCTTGTTTTTACACACACTGATTAGGGTATTCCCAGCATTGCTGCATGGGTTTTCTTTTTTGACCTCAGCCCATGCTGAGCACTCCAAATCATTTCCAAGCAGATACTGCGCAGGGATAGCAGAAGACACTACTACCCTTTTGAGGCCACTAACCTGTTCCAAATCTCAGGTCACCAAGGCCGTTAGATGTTCCTTAACCTGATTGTCAGCATTGAGGACTGTATAGGTCTGTCCTAGCAGATATTGTTATGGGGACACCAGTGACTCAGCCACCATGGTGATGCTGGCACCAGTGTCCCTCAGGGCTTCGACCCTAATCCCATTAATATTTGGCTGTTGTCTGTATCTTTCCCGGTTACTGGGCCAGACAGACAGGGTAGCTACATTGACCCCCCCGCCTTTGAGACTAGAGTTGCCTCAGTGACCATCTTGACCTGGTCAGAGCTAACCTGTGATCCCATCTGGAGACTCACAACTGCATTTGCTGCAGGTGGACTAGAGGCATTCTTTTTGCTTTTACAGCTAGGGTTTCCAGTATGGTGTCCAGTTGTCTTGCAATCAAAACACCAAGCCTTCTTGGGATCCCAATTTTTACCCTGGTACCCACACTTGGACTGTGATGTGTTTCTGGGCCCACCCTCCTCAGCATGTTTTTGGGGGCCTGAAGGAGGCTCATTTTTAGGTCGAGCCTGAGTCAGCGTGCATGCACTGCTCTGCGAGACTGCTGAAGCGGAGTATGGAAGAGAAGCCCCATCCACTCTCCGCCCATATTTTTCATTGGCTTGTGTCTTTGTCCTTCGTAAATGCTGGCTTCTGATTCATTAATAGGCTGGTTAGTCCCTCCTTAGTACCACCTTGTCTTTATTTGTAACCTCCCACGGCTACTGGCCCCTTTACTTCGGTTGTTACACGGTACGTGCTATTTAGTCTTGTAAGCACTGTTTTCTTTATTGAGTTTCCCCTACTTCAGGCGCGACAACGTGCTTTGCTTACATTGCACTTTCACTTTCCAAACAGCCGGGACAATGACGGCCGCTTGTTTGCATTGCAATGCAATAGGTCTCGTATTTAAATGCGAGACCTATTGCATTGCAAATATTTTTTTACTTTACTGCGTGTCACCTGATGCCGTCATGTATGGAACACGCTCAGGAGGAGGAAGCGGACCGGAGACCAGGGAACACAAAATTGAAGGCACCTGACACAACGTAAATTATGACACTACTGAAGGGGATCTGGCGCTAACTACATCTGCATCAATCAGAATGGGCTTATCTGCACGGTGTATCCCTCCGCCTACCGCAGTTCTTCTCGCGCTGCTTCTTTGGACCTCATTGACCGGTGGGGACAGCTGCAAGCTTACTTGGGAATCTCTAGACTCCAGACCGCTCCTGAACTGGTATGACGAAGCCAAGTTCGGGATCTTCATCCACTGGGGGGTATTCTCTGTACCCAGCTTCGGAAGCGAGTGGTTCTGGTAAAAACACCCCATATGCATCATGGGAAGTGTAGTCCATGCTGTGGTAGGGTGGCACTGTCACGATAGTGATGTGCAATATATTATTTTTCCTGACATCAGTGATATAACGCTCTGGATGTTCTTGAGAAAGTGTAGTGTGAGTACACTGTTGTACATAGTTACACAAACAAAATTGCAACATTGACATCAGGGCCGTAGTAGCCACAGGGGTGGGGTGAGCGGGACTAGCCCAGTCCATTTGTCAGTGTGGCCCCCCTAAATGTGATGCAGTTTTGAACCTTACAAAGCTGACATGTTTAATTGTATTGCTGTTAGCTTCCATTCCTTTGTGCTTATGTATTCCTGATCTCAGGCTTGCGAATTAAACTGCCCGCTGTTATGCCTCAAGTGCTAGTTTGATGCGACTTGCGTATGGATTGATGGTGGCTGATGGAAGCGTCATCATGCCTGCCCATGTTTGGGTTACAAGTTGGTTTTAGCCAGCTTCGTTCACGGCACCCAACTGCCTGCCAGTATACTGGAAAGGACAAAAGCAAAGTGAACCAATGCAAAAGCTGAGGCTGGTGTTGGTTAGCGTTATGCCCTTATCTTTCTCATAGCATGCCATCTGTGATTTGGGATAGCAGTCTGAATAAGGCTGGATTGGAAGCAATGGTAGGGTGAGCAGAATTTTAAAGCCAAAAACCGGGACATTTCAGAAAAATAGAAGAAGGACTACAATTTTACTTCAATTGAGTACACAGAATGGCAGTGCTTCGCAGCAAAGAATTACAGAAGAGGCAGTAAGAACATAAATAAAATGCAATTTTTAAAGTCAGTAGCATGTCTGTTAATTAAATTGCTTTCTTTATAACAGCTGATAACTATGCCTGATTTAGAAAACATAAAAAGGCTCCTCCCGCTGTTTTCAGTGGACCCTCTTTAGAAACCGGGACATGAGCTGAATTTCCCAAATTCTGCAGAGACAGCTGGTGAAAAACCAGGGCTTTACCGGCAAATCCGGGACGCCTGGTCATCCTAAGCAATGGGCACAAGCACGCCAAAGTAAAAGAAGTAATAAAGACAGGTAAAATGCCAAGGAACTTTGGCTTTTTAAAAAAACTTTTATGTCACATGTAGGTTTCGATATTGAGTACTTGGCTTCGAAATGACATGAACTGGCCGCTTAAACGAGTCCTGCCCGTTTGAACCCTTTATAAACCGCTTTTCAATTCGTAAACATTTATTTAAAGCTAAATTCTTGCAGTAATGCAATTTTGGTGTTGTTTCACCTGCTTCCAAGCACAAACTCACTTCGCATGCCCACCAATGGAAGGGCTGATGGTGTGTACTTCTCACCCCTTCACAGATAAGCGATTTAGTTACAGCTTCCTGTTGGGCCATTCTCACAGATGGAAGGTGCTGACAGGGAAATGGGGTGTTAACACACTCTGCAGCCACATTGCAAGGAAATGTTTGTAGATGCAAATGACAAAGCGCCAGGGCATAGAATATTGAGGCCTCCATCAGCCAAGGTAAACAGCTGTACTTTCTCTAACAAGCATTTGCAATGCAATAGGTCTCGCATTTACACGAGTTTGAGCTATTGGCATTGTAAATGACAATGCCTTTTATTTATGTTTTGGTTTTTAAAACCTAAATAAAAGGCATTGTCATTTACAATGCCAACAGCTTAAACTTGCGTAAATGCGAGACCTATTGCATTGCATATGCTTGTTGTTTTTGTCTTTTTGGTCACCATCTTTCCCTTGGGGGATCTTTTTGTCCTCTTTCTTTTGGTCAACCCCACCAATGGTAGTTTTGGTCACCATTGTTTTGACCCAGTGGTCTGCCTTCTTTCTAACTCTAGAGGAGAAAGTGGACCTAGGTCTACTAGATGCTGTTGTAACTACTCATTGTAACAATTACTTAAAAGATGCTCCTTCATAATTAAATTGTAAAGCCCTTCAAAGTCATTCACATTGCTACCTGTTAAACAACCACCTAGTGTTTTCACTGGAAAGTAAATGAATTCCAACCAGGACTAACTCTGTTTTTTTTAGTCTCCCCAAATCTTATTCTATACTCTTTAGTGGTGAGTCCAAAGCCCTGAATGGGGGTACCCTTCATGAGGTCATCTTTTTCGGGCAATGTCAGGAGTCTATCCCTTCATTTCCCTGAGAATAGTTCCCACAAGAGAGGCACCCAATTTTTTCTGGCTACTTTCCTTCCTATACAGGCTCTCGCAAATGCAGTGAACCATTTGGTGATATCATCACCATCTGAATATTTGGGGACAATTGCTTTGGGGAGTTTGGAGTCATAAAAACCTTCACTCTCCCTATTTATTTGTATACTGCCACAAAAGATAGGTCCTAGGCCCATCTCTTACCTTTGTCTTTCTATTTCCAGGAGCTTTGCTTCTAAGTTCAGTCTCCTGATTCAATCATTCCAGCATGAGGTTGATGTAGCGGAATACTCATTATCATTTGTAGGGGTGCATTATAATCACACATGTAGAGCGCACCCAAATATAATCCTTTGTTGTATTAATTTGAAGTGTTAAGAATTGTGAAATGTATTAATCTGAAATGTGATGTGCTTAGGCCATTGAAAAGTAACGTGGAGAATTAACTTAGAAAGTGAATTTCACTTGCAGAAAACATTAACTTGAAGAACTCGTGTTGTGAATCTGACAATTTTTCATGTAATTTTTTAGCGACCCCTGACCTTGACTGGTAGGTCGCTCCCCCACCACACAGCTCCGTCTGTGTGCCCTGCTGCTGCCCCTGATTGTGCTCGTTTTTCCTTTCTGTGCCCCCTTGCTGCCCCTGATTGTGCTCGTTTTTTCCTTTCTGTGCCCCCCTTGCTGCCCCTGATTGTGCTCGTTTTTTCCTTTCTGTGCCCCCTTGCTGCCCCTGATTGTGCTCGTTTTTTTCCTTTCTGTGCCCCCTTGCTGCCCCTGATTGTGCTCGTTTTTCCTTTCTGTGCCCCTTGCTGCCCCTGATTGTGCTCGCTTTTTCCTTCTGTGCCCCCCTTGCTGCCCCTGATTGTGCTCGTTTTTCCTTTCTGTGCCCCCTTGCTGCCCCTCATTGTGCTAGTTTTTTCCTTTCTGTGCCCCCTTGCTGCCCCTGATTGTGCTCGTTTTTTTCCTTTCTGTGCCCCCTTGATGCCCTGATTGTGCTCGTTTTCCCTTCTGTGCCTGTTTCCCGCCGCTGCGCCCCTGCGGCCCCGCCCCCTCACTGCCCATTCGCTGCCCCATTCCCTGCTCCTCCCTCCCACCTCCCCATTTATGGCGGCTGCTGCGTGGTGTAGAGAGCGACCCCTGACCTTGACTGGTAGGTCGCTCCCCCACCACACAGCTCCGTCTGTGTGCCCTGCTGCTGCCCCTGATTGTGCTCGTTTTTCCTTTCTGTGCCCCCTTGCTGCCCCTGATTGTGCTCGTTTTTTCCTTTCTGTGCCCCCCTTGCTGCCCCTGATTGTGCTCGTTTTTTTCCTTTCTGTGCCCCCCTTGCTGCCCCTGATTGTGCTCGTTTTTTTCCTTTCTGTGCCCCCCTTGCTGCCCCTGATTGTGCTCGTTTTTCCTTTCTGTGCCCCCTTGCTGCCCCTGATTGTGCTCGTTTTTTCCTTCTGTGCCCCCCTTGCTGCCCCTGATTGTGCTCGTTTTTCCTTTCTGTGCCCCCTTGCTGCCCCTCATTGTGCTAGTTTTTCCTTTCTGTGCCCCCTTGCTGCCCCTGATTGTGCTCGTTTTTTTCCTTTCTGTGCCCCCTTGATGCCCTGATTGTGCTCGTTTTCCCTTCTGTGCCTGTTTCCCGCCGCTGCGCCCCTGCGGCCCCGCCCCCTAACTGCCCATTCGCTGCCCCATTCCCTGCTCCTCCCTCCCACCTCCCCATTTATGGCGGCCGCTGTGCGGCCGCGCGGCGGACGTGCGCAGCGGGCGCGCCGCTGGCGCGCCTAAGGCAAGCTTGTCTGCGCCCGTCCGCGCCGTGACCGCGCCCAGCGCCAGACCCCCTGGTCCGGGCATCCCCCGCGCCCGCCACATCAACAGACGCCGATACGACGCCAGCACCCTCCACGCACTCAACTCCGGAAAAGATCACGCCTGCTACCAGGCCACCCCGAAGCGCACCCAAGGGCCCTTCACCTGCCGGAACTGCAGCTTCGCCAGCACCCGCCCCGCCAAACCACCGCCCAGGAAAGAACCCAACTACCTCAGATGCATCCTCCTCAACACCCGCTCCGCCCACAAACACGCCATCGAACTCTGGGACCTTCTCGACTCAACCTCCCCAGACGTCGCATTCCTGACGGAGACCTGGCTGAATCCCGCTTCAGCCCCCGACATCGCCATTGCCATCCCGGACGGATACAAGATCACCCGCAGGGACCGCACCAACGGAGTCGGAGGAGGCATCGCCATCGTCCACAGGAACACCCTCAGAGTCTCAACCAACACCGACGACACCCTCAGCACCGCCGAACACATGCACTTCCAGATCCACACCGATCCCAACACCACCCTCAGAGGAACCCTCATCTACAGACCCCCAGACCCCGACCACAGTTCAGCGATTCCATCGCTGACTTCGTCAGCACACACGCCATCGCCTCCACGGACTACATCCTCCTCGGGGACCTGAACTTCCACCTAGAGAACAACAAGGACACCAACTCCACCACCCTGATCGACAACCTCGCCACCCTCGGACTCAGACAGCTCGTGACTACACCCACCCACGCCGCCGGCCACACGCTCGACTCCATCTTTTCCGCAAGCCCACACGTCTCCTTCAACCACACCTCCGAACCCCACTGGACTGACCACCACTGCATCCACTTCACCTACAGGAAGCCCACCACGCACCACCGCACCGAACAAATGCCTCGCCGCTGCTGGAGCAGAGTCACGGAAGACCAGCTAACCACAACCCTCGCCCTGAGCCCACCCGCCGAACCCTCCGACCCCGACACCGCCGCCCGCAACCTCAGACAGTGGATCGACGACTGCGCCAACACCCTCGCCCCGCTCAAGAATCCGCCCAACAGCCACACCAGCAAGAAAGCCACCTGGTTCACCGAAGACCTCCAGGCCTCCAAACGAACATGCCGAAAACTGGAGAAGATCTGGCTCCACGAATGGACAGCGGACAGCTACGCCGCCCACAAGAGCGCCACCCGCAGTCACCATCACCTCATCAGATCCGCCAAAAGGGCCTCACTCAAAGACCGCCTAGACAACAACGCACACAACAGCAAAGAGCTCTTCAACATCGTGAAGGAACTCTCCAACCCCAGCTCCAACACCAACGACATCCAGCCGTCGCGAGACCTGTGCGACTCACTGGCCACCTTCTTCCACCGCAAAATCGCCGACATCCACGACAGCTTCAACACCACGACCGCCCCGGCAACCACCGAGACCACTGCCCCCACAACCACCAACCGCCTTCTCTCCTGGACCAACATCAACGACGAGGACACCAGCGAGATCATGAACACCATCCACTCCGGTTCACCGCTAGACCCGTGCCCTCACCACATCTTCAACAAAGCCAGTACAGCCATCGCGCCCCATCTCCGGAAAATAATCAACATCTCCTTCGAGACAGCAACCTTCCCGGAAAGCTGGAAGCACGCCGAGATCACCGCCTTACTCAAGAAACCCAAGGCAGACCCCAAGGACCTCAAGAACTTCCGACCCATCTCTCTGCTCCCGTTCCCCGCGAAGGTCACCGAGAAAATCGTCAACAAACAACTGACCCGCTACCTCGAGGAGAACAACATCCTGGACCCTTCCCAGTCCGGCTTCCGCAGCAACCACAGCACCGAAACCGCCCTCATCGCCGCCACCGATGACATCAGGACCCTGCTAGACAACGGAGAAACAGCAGCCCTCATCCTCCTGGACCTATCAGCCGCCTTCGACACGGTCTGCCACCACACACTACGAACACGCCTTCACGACGCCGGGATCCAAGAGAAGGCCCTGGACTGGACCACATCCTTCCTTTCCGGCAGAACACAAAGCGTCCGCCTCGCCCCCTTCCGATCCAAGGCCACCAAGATCATCTGCGGCGTACCCCAAGGCTCCTCCCTCAGCCCAACGCTGTTCAACATCTACATGGCACCCCTCGCCCACGTCGCCCGACAGCACAACCTCA
The DNA here is from genome assembly GCA_963921515.1 of Calotriton arnoldi. Classification (NCBI taxonomy): domain Eukaryota; kingdom Metazoa; phylum Chordata; class Amphibia; order Caudata; family Salamandridae; genus Calotriton; species Calotriton arnoldi. The sequence goes on from CAWUFW010012752.1 coordinate 460,477, forward strand.
ACATCATCTCCTACGCCGACGACACCCAGCTGATCCTCTCCCTCACCAAAGACCCTCACACCGCCAAAGCCCACCTCCACGAAGGAATGAAGGCCGTCGCCGAATGGATGAGGACCAGCCGCCTGAAGCTGAACTCGGACAAGACGGAGGTCCTCATCCTTGGTTCCAACCCTTCAGCCTGGGACGACTCCTGGTGGCCAACAACACTGGGAACAGCCCCGCCACCCACCGACCACGTACGCAACCTAGGGGTCATCCTCGACCCCACCCTCTCCATGACTAAGCAGGTCAACGCCGTTTCCTCATCCTGCTTCAACATCCTCCGAATGCTCCGCAGGATCTTCAAGTGGATCCCCACCGAAACAAGAAAAACAGTCACCCAGGCCCTCGTCACCAGCAGGCTGGACTACGGAAACGCCCTCTACGCAGGAACGACGGCTAAGCTCCTGAGACGGCTGCAACGCATCCAGAACGCCTCTGCACGTCTTATCCTCGACATCCCCCGACGCAGCCACATCACACCCCACCTGAGAGACCTGCACTGGCTCCCTGTCAACAAGAGGATAACCTTCAAGCTCCTCACCCACGCACACAAAGCACTCCACAACTCCAGACCAGCCTACCTCAACAGACGACTCAGCTTCTACACCCCCACCCGCCAGCTCCGCTCGACCAGCCTCGCCCTCGCCACAGTCCCCCGCATCCGGAAAACGACCGCCGGCGGCAGATCCTTCTCCCACCTCGCCGCCAAGACCTGGAACACCCTCCCCACCAACCTCCGACAGACCCAAGACCTACTGGCCTTCAGAAGACTCCTCAAGACCTGGCTCTTCGATCAGTAGCAGCACCACCCCCCCTCTTCCCCCAGCGCCTTGAGACCCTCGCGGGTATGTAGTGCGCTGTATAAGTGACATGATTGATTGATTGATTGATTGATTGATTGATGTAATAAATGTGTTTCTTAAGTGTGTCATTTTATATGTAGGTAAATGCATTAATGGAAAGTGCCTTATTTTCCATGTAATTTCATGAAGCTTGTATGATGCTTTCTTATGTTAGCTGAATTTTGTATGCCTGAAATGCAGTTCCCTGGAAACTCTCGCTTTAGAATTAACAAGTCGAATTTCATGTGTGCTGTGGAATTTCTTCTTTCTCACGTTTTGCGTTGCAGGTGAAGAAGCGCTCTTGTTAGTTAGAATAATGTCTTTGTTTTACTAGTCAGGCAAGGAGAGAAGAAGCTACAATCATGTGGCTTGAGTCGTTAAAGGAAGGTCACTGTGCTTCACACAGGAGAAGGCCTATGAACCAAGGACAGATTGTAGCAAGGAAAGAACACCGTTGTCCCATGGAAAAACACCTTCAGGATTGTGCCCAAAGCAGATGGTGTGACCCACAATGGATCTTGGGAATGTTACCTACGAATAATGTGATGTTGGGAATAGGGAAAGACCCCACTTTTTCTTTTGCCTTCAGAGAGAGAGCATCTTAGAACAAGCTCTGTCTCGGTAGCTTTATGCTACATGACCCATTGATGGTAGAAAGACTTCTTAGAAAGACTCCACATGCTGACACCTTTTACCCTCCTTCCTGAAGATGCTTAAGTAGGGATGTCACTTTAGTGCTAGTGTTGGGATAGATTAATGCTTTTTACTCATCAACCCTTGATGCAGGGAAACTTGGACTCATGTTTTCTTATCCTCTGCATTCTGCTTCTTGAATTAGTTGTATTATTCATGCTACATCGTCTCAATTGGATACACAGATTTGACTTCATGCTAATTCCGATGTATTTCTACACTCTCGTATTGAGGTGTCTTTATGTTCCGTTATTTTTGGCCTTGTAGTAAATCAAATTAACCTTACATAGTTTTCTGTGGTTACTATGTGTCCACAAGGATTATTGCTTAATTGATTGGCTTTAATAAAGAATGTACTCCCCTCTACGCTTTCATGCTGCGAAAATCCATCAGGTTGAAACTCTACAACTAATCTAGGACTTATGGGCCCGGGCCTTTCAAGGTCCTCATCTGTGGGGGTCTCAGCTGTCCATCCTCAGTATTATCTATATTGACATTATCATCATCCTCAGACTGGACTACTAGGTCTGGGCAATCTCTATCAAAGTGAGCTATCGGTTTTTGGAGATATTCCTTTTTTGGACTTTTGCCTGTTCTGATACCATAACCTTTACAGAGAGCCCTGCATCTATCATGACTCACATCTATGTGAAAGGTCAGGTGGAGCTCCTGATCCTGGCTACTGGTTTCAGGCATTATTTTACTAAAATTGGGAACTTTTAATGAAGTTAAAAAAAAATACACACTACATACTTAAAATAATGTCCTAACTAAAGTACAGATTTCTAAACAGTTTGTTTCAGGGCCAAGGCCCTAGCAATGAATTTTAGAAATTTGGAAATAAATAGAACAATCAAAAATTTGTCTAGCTAAAGACAATTTTTGAATTTACTCATGTGGTCAAATATTGACAAAGTGGTTCCAGCAAATGCGAAGTCTTCTATCCCACGTCTGCCCCCAAATTTATGAAGCTGGCTCTCTATATAGTGTACAAAAAAGAAGTACACTGTGCAGAGAGTCCAGAGAATCCCCAAATGGTACACAGAAGTAAAAGCAGATAATTCTAATGCTCTTTTTGTGACAGTGTGGGCGAGCAGTTAAGCTTATCAGAGGGTTCTGCTAAGCATTTTTTAAGACCAAGAACACAGTTCCAAGGTAAGTACTTTCAGAGTTACGATATTTCAAAGTTCAGACAATATAACACTTTTGTTTGCAATTATGCACTATAGGAAACAATGGGAAACAAGCATTTGCAATGCAATAGGTCTTGCATTAGTGAAACTTTGAGCTATTGGCATTGCATATGATAATGTTCGTTAGATTTTGTTTTGTTAAAAAATATCCCAGCAGTAGCATAAGTAATAAAAGAAAATCCACAAAGCAAGAAAGGGTGAAGACCATAGGCTGTTACTAGGTGTGCCTATGGAGTTGCAAAGGGACCTCTATTAGCCACATAAGGTACTGCACGATTAATGCAATAATAAAGAGAATGATTGCAGCTGAGCATAGGTTTATATTTGTTTTTATTGGAAGTGAGTTTTTTAATCACCAGTAAAACTTCCAAGTCTCCAATTAATACTTTCACCAGTGCCTGTGTGGATTGTGGTGTGCCCCACCCTCCAATCACATCATCAAGACAACAACTACATGAACTTAAAGTTAACAACACCTATCACTCTTAGTACATTTAGTTTAATAAGGTGGAATAAATCCGGATCTGGTTCCTCTATAAATAATAGTGCTAAATACTAAGAGAGCGGTGTGGCTTGTACTGAAGGCCTGCCCAAGTTACTAGTGTGGGTCAAAGTATACTGAGCTAGAGCAGCCTTGGGACTGCTGCAGTCTGATGACAGACCTGGCAGGCTACTTCCTGCAGGCCCAGAGGTGCTTTTAAAAATGGGTGGGAGGTGGTGGGCGCAGGAAGGGCACCCCTAGGGAGGTGCAGCACTGAAGCTACATGCTTAATAAAAATAGAGCAGTGTGCCGCACTGGAACAATTAAAAATAAAGATAAAGCACGGCATGCCACGCTGCAACAATTACTTTTAAAAAAATGGCTGCATGCAGGTAAACAAAGAGTTCTCCCAACCAGCACAAAAGCAATCGAAGCGTTATTATACTGTACTAGGCCGGTGCTCCTGAACAAAAAAACAGAAGTCAGGTATCGCTTTAGAACTAATTAGTAAGCAGCAAAGAAGACTAACAATGGACTCAGCCTATGGGAAGCAGCAGGTGGGATTACAATCTGTATAGTCAATAGAACAGTCTAACATACAGCGCATGTGCGCTGCAAAGCGCGACCTAAAAAGAGAAAAAATGCATATAAAATCAGGCAATGCTTTCCCGAAGAACACCTTCTCATTTTAGGTCAATGTCAGGACCAAGTCCAAAGTTCCAGCAGGAGAAGTTTCGGGGGGAGATTTACTAAGCTTTTGCGCCGAGTTTGCGTCACAAAAGTGACGCAAAACGACATAAAATCTTTTTTTTGCAATTTACTTTCCAGCGCTAAACTTGTTTAGCGCTTGAAATAACGTAAAAGTAATGCGAAGCAGCGCATTGCGCTGCTTCGCGTTACTTTGCGCCATGGGGGCATACCAAGAGTGGTGCATGGGCGTTCCCAAGGTTTCTCACACTAAACCCAAATTACTAAAAACAGTAGATTGGGTTTAGCGTGAGAAAACTGCGCCCTTTTCAACTAGGCGCAAGGAAGGAGAAATGCTTTTATTTCTCCTTCCTTTTCCGACTATGAATGCGTGCTGCACTGTGCAGCACACATACAAAGTGGGAAAAGCCTTCCCTTGTGTCAATCAATCAACATTTGTAGAGCGCGCTACTCACCCGTGAGGGTCTCAAGGCGCTAGAGGGGGGTGGGCTTGTGTCTAGCATAGTATTTTGTACAAAACCTATGCTAGACTCATGCACACACCCAAGCGCTGCGGCGCTAAGGTGTGTGCCTGGCGCACGGCAGCTGTAATCAGCGCCGGCGCAAGGGAAAGGGGAGGAGATAGCCATATCTTTGTAGATATGGCGCTCTCCTGCTCCCTCCCTGTCGCACAATGCAGCGCAGCCTCGCGGGGGGCTGCGCTGCGTTGCATGACTTTTTAGTAAATCTCCCCCCCCCCCCCGGAGTGCTCTGAATCGTTGGGAGCAGAGTGTTGAGGGTCTTGGAAACTGTTGCGCAAAGACAAAGGGGGACGCTTCTAAATGCACTGCACAGGTAGGCTTACAGGTAAGTCCGGAGTGTCTCCTTAGAGGGCGGAGGTCACAAGGGTTTTAGAGTTCAGGGATGTTTAGTTTAGAGTGATGAGGAGTACCTATGGATCATTGATGGCTGGTGTTTAAGGGCAGTGAGGGTTTTTAGGGTACAGTGATGGGTGGAGTTAGGGTGTGCTGAGGTGTTTTAAGGGGAATTGGATGGGTGGGGTTTAGGAGTAGGAAGGGTTTTTAGGGTTCAGGAATGGGTGGGGTTAGGGGTAGTGAGTGATTTATTGGTTCAGGGATGGTGGATCTTTGGGGTAGAAATGGCTTTTAGGCTTCAGGGATGAGTGTAGTTTAGGTGTGTGCGGAGTTTTAGGGGCAGGGATTGATGGTGTTTAGGAGTTGTGAGGGGTCAGCGATGGATGGGGTTTACAGCTGGTGATGGGTCAGTGAATTAAAAGTATGCAAAGCAATTGTTTACCAATATAAAAGATGAAAATATGAAATAATATCCCCTGAAGTAAAGCACTGAAATAATTATCTCTGACAAAATTGTTTCTGAAAGGAAGACCTACAACCATTTCATTTAAACTTAATAAAATAGGCATTCAAAAGAACATTTTGACCAAAAAGACCTTCTATGGATTGGTTTCTATAAAAAAGTAAATGCCATTCATTCTGAAATTTTCCATGAAGCGGTTCAGATTAAATGCTTTCTCAGTAATGGTATTCTATGAAATTGTTTTTCTTTGAAATCACATACAACCGTTTAAACAGGAGTCTGATTTTTAGGTCGAGCCTAGGCAGCGCATGCACAGTCTCTCCGAGACATGATATAAACACTCTGTGGTCTTACAGCCCACCCATTGCCTTTTTATCCATCCCTTTGATTGTCGTTCAAAAATACTTGCTTGCTAGTGGTTATTCCTTCCTCTTTGTCCCTCCTTTTTGTGCTTGGTTTCCTCCCACAGAGCACCGCCCAATTTCTGTTAACATTACGCTTCTGTGTTCATGTTGGGGACTACTTTTTTCTTTGATTCCGCTCACACCACTGTTTCCCGGATTCGGTGGTTTAGCTTTGGTGCTTGTCACTTAATCTCCCTGTACTGTTTAAATATCGAGATGAAGTGTCAGACGCTTTATTTGCTGTTTTCAAAATCCATCTTGCTTCGCTGCTTGTTGATTTAGCGAGCCTCGGTCACTGGACATTCAGCAGCCCAACCTTGCAGCACAGTTAAGGGCAAGGCTTGGGCAACTCCTGTTGCATTTTCTCTGATGCTTGTTTATATAATGGTGTTGAAGCACTTTACATGAGCGCTAGTTACATTACACAATGCCAGATACATTTGGGGGGCATTTTTATAGAGCACGAACTCGACCGACCCAAAGGCATTGAAGCGCATTGCAAAAGCACCAGTTACATTACACAAGGTCAGGTTTTTTGTTTTTTTTAAAGTGCGAGGAGATTATGTGATGGCAACGCCGCTCCTGTTTATTAATTATTTCCCCTCTACCTCACAAATGGGAGCAGCATTCATCCCTCCTTCCTCCTCCCATGTTGCCTCATGCCCGCCCCGCTGCCTCTTCCTGTGGTCCTCCTCCTCTCATAGCTCTAATTTCAAAGCACATTCACGGCAGCTTCCCAGTGACTGTGAGAAATTTTTTATTATATAATGTGAACTTGAGCGACCTGAAGGTGTTGGAGCACTTCACATGAGTGCTAGTTACATTGCATAATGTCAGATTAATTTTTGGGGTCATTTTTATAAAGCGGGAACTCCACTGACCCAAAGGTATTGGAGCGCTTTACATAAGCAGCAGTTACATTACACAAGGTCAGGTACATTTTCTTTTTTAGATGCATGGAGATTAAGTAAAGCCTATGCTGTCCCTGTTTATTCATTATTTCCCCTCTGCCTGACAAATGAGAGCATTTTGTTGTTGTTGCTATGTCCAGTACTCCTCTACCCAGGAGGCTGGAACACGGGTGGGGCAAGGGGCTTGCTGGTAAACCGATGATGCGAACAGTGTTTTGAATGAAAAACTCTGGAGAATAGAGGCATGGGGGAGGGATGTGATTCTCTGCCATCGGAAAGTACTTCACAGGCTGTTCAATAATCTAGTGATGCAGTCGCACACAGAATGTTATAGTGCTGTTGACTTGCATAAAGGCACTTGTCTTTCTCTCTGTGCATTAAAAAGCTTTGGAATGTGTCCATAAATGTTTCATGAGACATGCATGTATTCCTGAATCACATTGCATATCCCAGTGTGTAGTAACTGTATAGATCTTCAATCCTTGGTGGCACAGGACCCAAGATAATGTGCTGATGGCTAAATAATTATAAGTTCCCAAAAGCGAGATCTATTTGATATGCCAATGCTTTTTATACCCCGCTGTGACAACCTGATAATAGAATATTCTCCCTCTCTCCTTCCATTCTCCTTGGAGTGTAATCCAACCTGGTTGCACAACAAGGCAGCCTGGAGTACCATTTTCAAGATGAGAGGTCAGAGTTAAGATTAGCATCAGAATCATCGCTCCGTCTGGACCTCAGATTAGAGTTGTATCTCTCTCTCTGTATCTCTCTCTTTCTGTCTCTCTCTGCTCACACACAGTCACACACATATTCAATATCAATATTCCGTCAATACATCAAGCTGCCATAGGCAATCTGACCATTTACTCTTCATCCTATTGAAACATATTCTCTTTGTTACCAGTCTTCATTCCATAAACAAATCTCAGGGGCAGATTGTCATCTGTCAATGATGTATCACTCAGTTTTACATCAAAAAGGCAACCCACATAGAGAATGACTTGCATGCATCACCCTGGACCCCAATTGATATGGTGATACTCTCTAGCTGCAATGCCTGTTTTCGTTCAAAATTGCTTAACAGGGCTGAAATCAGTGTTCATGTTTACATGCACCTGAATTTCCAGGATGCCCTAACGTGAAATTATCCGCTACGAAGGTCAGCCCTAAACAATTATGCTGCAGCTTCTTCTCATATCATATAATTTTGCAAAAATGTGCACAGTGCAGCAAACTTTACTCATTCTTGGATATGTAATGTTTCTGATCTAATAGCACTTTTTTTTTTTTAAAGGTGTTTTGAAAATATGGACTAGGATGATTTACAATGTAAGAACAATAATGCCCTATTATAGATTGGTGTCATCAGAGCGCTGAATATATTATATGAATGTTTTAATATCAAATCGATGTTATTCTCCTGGGTTTTAAAAAAATAAACCGTGATGAGCTGGGATGAAATTATGCACTGCTATGAATTTATCACGCGTTTAAATTCATGTTGTTCATCCTAGTGGCCAAACCAATTGCAGTGTCCAGTCATTTGCTCTGCAGTAGTCTCCGCCAACATTAGTTTGCATTGACCTGGAGCTTGTAAGCAGCTTCACTTTCCTGTTTGACTCCTACTCTAACTTATATAGAATCAGAATCAGAATCAGAATCAGAATACGTTTATTGTTTAGTTAATTAAAGCCATAACAATGTACCAAGGGGTTGCGATGCATGGCACCATTAAAAAGTCCATAAAAATATATTCTCCTTTTTTTGTGCTTATTAAAAAAGAAAAACAATTTCTTATCACAAAAGTTTGCACTTCATCCTGGTATAAGTAAAAGAGACATTTAAAAAAAAAAATAACTAATACATACAAACATAGTATCTAAAGTTTCATCGTGCTGCTCTCTTTATATTATTTGATCGTATGTTCAGTAATAATTTATTAGTTGCATTTGCACGGACCGAGCTTGGTGGACAGAAGAAACTGGCCTTTCTGCCAGGCCACTAGCCTTGTTTCAATTCTTCCTCGTGTTTGGTTAGAAATTTAATCAAACGACAGTTGAGCTGTGGATCTTCCGGATCGAGACATTTTAATATTGCTGTTCTACAGGAGCGAATGCCTCTTGCGTTGAATGGTCCCTTTAGTAGTTTCCGGCAATCCTCGTTTAGAGCTGGGCAGATGCAAACTAAGTGAATAAAATCCTGTATTGGCGACCCACAAAGTCTACATGACTTTGGGCCCTGGTATTTCCAACTTGGCTGGTCTGCATTTCTTGGCAATTTACCAAAGCGTATTGCTATAAACTTAGACTTTAAATAGTTGGAGAAAGGCTGACCCAAATATGACGCTGGTTGCAATTTCATATAGGATTGCAGGACCATCCATTCGTGGGCCCGCTTGCTCAGGATGACCTTATCCTCAAGTAATGAGTGTTGCTTTGCTTCCTTCTTCAAGATTTGCTGGAAGGTGGTAAATGGAAGATTCTGCTGCCAAAGGGCTACCATAATAGTGGACTGTAATGAAGAGTGAAGATATTTGGAGTAGGCAGACTGTGGGTCGCATTGTAACGCGTTCCAGAGTGCATTATTGATCTCATTTTCTCGGTTGCACCAGACTTTGTACCAGGCTTTTATCGTGCCATATCTTCTGTGCAGCTGTTGCTGTTGTAGCCCAAATTCCAACCGAACCTGCGCCGGTGAGGCATTATGCGGAAGCGAAAATACTTGCGTTTGGAGTCTATCCAGCGTCGTGGCGTCTTTCCCATACTGGACTTCACTTCTGTATGCTAGAGTAGATAAAAGTTTTGCTTTCATAATGGCAAGTAGTGGGGTGAAGGAGGGACCTTTTAAACTTTTTGATATTGAGCAGAATGAAAATGTAAGACCATTTCCCTTTTTTTGTATTGCCTCATTCTGTATTTGAAAGGTTAGTCGTTTGTCCAAATGTATCCCTAGATATTTGTAGCAATTCACTACTTCCAGGTTCACGTTGCTAAGTTTAAATGATGTTTGTTTATGGATGATTCGACTTATAATCATAGCTTTCATGTTTTTGTAACGTTTATTTCCAGCAAGTTCTTCCTGGCGAAGATCCCTAACTCATCTATCGCTCTTTGGAGGCCAATTCTGGTGTGGCTTGCTAGGACTATGTCGTCGGCATAAGATAAATGAGTAATCTGTAAAGTTCCCAAGGGAGGGGGATGCGAGTTGATTTCGTCAAGCCTTGGTGACAAGTCCGCCATGAATAGGTTAAATAAGTGTGGCGGTAGGACGCATCCTTGCTTAAGGCCCTCCTTCGTGTAAATTTTTCTCGAGAGCCTTGTCCCGTCAGCTATTTTCACTTGCATCCACGTATCCGAGTATAATTCCATTATCGGTTTTAGTATTCTTTCAGGCAGGCCCCACTGTTTTAGCTTATGCCATAGAATGCCTCTATTGACTCGATCGAATGCAGCTTTAAAATCGATGAAACATAAAAACAAGTTCTTTCGTTGTTGTAGGCTTTTTTCTGCCATTAGACCTAGCGCGAGTACATTCGTAATGGTACCAGTACCACGTCGGAAGCCAGACTGGTTGATGGGAATGATTTTATTACTTTCAGACCAGCTTATTAGATCTGTCAGGATTAATGAGGAGTAATACTTCGCTTCAGCATCAATTAAGCTATCAGACGATAGTTGGCTGGGTCAGTTCGCTCACCTCCCTTAAATAATGGATTTATTATTGAGCCTCTCCAGCTATCTGGCAGGCGGTTTAAAGTGCTCACCTCATCAAACAGGCGAGATAGTGGTGCAGCCCAAAAATTGGGGTCTTGTTTATATATGTATGTAAGTCGCGTTTAGAACTCTTGGCAGCTCTTTTCTAAAAACGAATTTTAGCTTAATTCTTAGTCTGTACTTTGTATTTTATTTGTTGACATATCCTGATTTTAAAAAAGAACTTCACTTACGCGCTGCATGCTCCGACCCCGGTCCACCGCAGCTGTTGCTGTTTGCGTGGAGGGCGGACCTGCATAGCGCGACACACCCCCTGCATCGTCACACGCTAAGGCGGCAGGTGGGGAGTTACTTAAGGGCCGATGCCACGGACGCGCAGCGGATGTATGTAAGTCGCGTTTAGAACTCTTGGCAGCGCTTTTCTAAAAACGAATTTTAGCTTAATTCTTAGACTGTACTTTGTATTTTATTTGTTGACATATCCTGATTTTAAAAAAGAACTTCACTTACGCGCTGCATGCTCCGACCCCGGTCCACCACAGCAGCTGTTGCTGTTTGCGTGGAGGGCAGACCTGCATAGCGCGACACACCCCCTGCATCGTCACATGCTAAGGCGGCAGGTGGGGAGTTACTTAAGGGCCGATGCCACGGACGCGCAGCGGGCGCGCGCAGTGGGCGCGCCGCTGGTGCGCCGAAGGCGCACCTAAGGCAAGACCGTCTGCGCCCGTCCGTGCCTGACCCGGGCCTAGGGCCAAAAGCTCTGGTCCGTCCCCCAAATGCCACCAACACCTAACCAAAGAGCAGCTCAAAGACAGTAACCAGGAGACCATGCCCTCACGCTCTATGAGAGCCCCTAGACTCCAATATTCACCTGACCAATTAAAGGCCTATTGTACATCTCTGTCCCCCGAGTGTACCCGACTAGATATAGATGACAAGGTGGAAATATGCTCTAATTGTGGCTTCTCCCCAGAGACTACTCAAGGCCACTCAAATACTATCAAAGGCAATAAAATTTACAACACTAATCAGGCAACCCCACTCAACAAGAACTTTTCCTTCCTTAACACAAATTGCCGCTCCCTCCCTAAGCACAAATCCGATATGTTTGACCTATTGGTCAATGAACAACCAGACGCCATCTTTCTTACGGAGACTTGGCTCCATGAGAGCGCTGGTCCTGATGTTGCTGCCGCCCTACCATCTAACTATGCGATAGTTAGGAAAGATAGAGTTGCTAAGAGTGGAGGGGGTATTGCCATTATTTTTAAAAAGGACTACCAGTGCAAATTTGAACACCTTTTGTTTCCGAACTGTGAGGCAGCCCTATTTAAGTTGGCCCTGACCCCTAATTTTACATTCTCTGGTATGCTAGTATATCGTCCTCCTGGACCGTCTGCACCCTGGGCCTCTTCCTTCCCTGAACTGATAACTCCCTTGATTATGAAAACAGCCAATTTTTCAATTTTGGGTGACATCAATCTACATTTAGAAGATCCCACATGCAAAATTAGTACGAATCTTATTTCTGATTTGGCAGCCTTAAATGTTAGCCTAACTAACTCGGGCCCCACGCATGAGGCAGGTCATTTGTTGGACCCCATTTTTTCGAATCTCTCTGGGATTCACTGTTCCCCGGCACTCCCTATATGCTGGTCGGATCATTTTCTTACTAAATTCTATCTGAAACTCCCTGAGAACTCTGCACCCACTATTTCAGTCTCAGGAACTTTAACTAGGGACTGGAAAAAATTAGACGTTACTGCTTTAAATAGGATTTTGTGCTCCCACTTGCCCATTTCCAAACAAATGGTGAACTTGCTTTCTACCTCGGTGCAGAAATGGCTTCTTAATGCCATTGACATCTGCTTACCTCTCTCGAAAAAAAGGGCTAACAATCACCGGCCCCCCGCACCTTGGTTCACTGAAACTCTGAAAACAGAGAAGGCCAAATGCAATGGAACGCAGGAGGAGAAGGAACTATACCCCCGAATCTAAAAATAATTACAAAGCTGCCAAAAAAATGTATCACAATCTTTGCAGAACTGCCCGTGCGGACTATGTTTCATCCACCATCTCTGATGCCCTCAACTGTTCTAAAACACTTTTTAACATGGTCAAGGAGCTCACTGGCTCCAAAACCCAATCTAGGCCCCCTTCACTTAATAAACAGCAATGTGAGGATTTGGCTACCTTCTTTGTTCAGAAGGTCGAGAGAATATACCTGGACATAGTGCGCGTGCAGTATGATAACCACTCTTCCCCTCCAGTAATACCTGCACCATCCTCTATGGATAACATGCTTCCTAACCAGGATAGGACGTCCAACATACCTGCTAATTATTTAGACACATGGCCCCGGTTAAACGCAACTACCCTAAAAAAACTTTTAGACAGTATTAAATCTGGATCACCTAAGGATCCTCTGCCCATCTCCGTGCTCCAGCAGCTGTAACCGCCATCTTTGTTTGTGGTCATGGATCTCCTAAATGTCTCCTTGCAGGAAGCTACTGTCCCGCCTGACTGGAAACATGCCATGATACTCCCTCTCCTCAAAAAGGCCAATGCTGACTCCGATTTACCCTCTAACTATCGGCCCATCTCGCTGCTACCAGCTTTCTCAAAGATCTTAGAGAAACATGTCCATGCACAGCTCTCTCTGTTCGTTGAAACACAAAGGTTTCTTCATCCTTCCCAATCGGGTTTTAGAGCTGGCTTCTGAAAAGAAACCACCCTGTTGGGGGTAACAGAAAGACTGCGCCGTCATTTGGACGCGGGAGACAATGTGGCCGTCATTTTGCTGGATTTAAGCGCAGCATTTGACACAGTGTCTCACACCGTGTTAATTAAAACTTTAAGATCTTTGGGCATCTGCGGTTCAGCTTTGAAATGGCTTATCTCTTTTCTCACGAATCGCACTTTTCAAGTCTTTTCCCCCACAGCTAGTTCCGATATCCACTCATTTGCCCATGGGGTACCTCAAGACTCCATCCTTAGCCCTTTACTTTTTAACCTATACGTAAGACCCTTAGCCGATGTTGCAGAAGAGTCCGGGCTGACCCTGTTTTCCTATGCGGACGACTCCCAAATCATTTTCTCTCTCTCCATGAAGAGTACGGCCGGGCCTTCTCCCCTACAGTTGGGTCTGAGCAAAATCGCATCGTGGATGCAATCAAATTACCTCAAACTCAACGGTGAGAAAACCGAGGTCCTTATACTTGAGAAAAGCAAGGAACTCTGGGGCCCTCAGCACTGGCCCTGCGAGGTGGGTGCTCTTCCCATAACCTCCCGCCGAGTTCGCAACTTGGGCGTCACCATTGATAACTCGCTCAGTATGCACTCCCAAGCTGTCAAGGTAGCTGCCACATGTTTTACCATCCTGAAGTGGCTAAAAAAGGTCATCTGGATGCTACCAGAGCCCACTCAGAAAACTGTAGTCCATGCTTTGATCACTTCAAGGCTGGACTACGGCAATGTTCTCTATTTGGGCTCAAACAAGGAAGTGACTCGCAGGCTGCAGATGGTCCAGAACTCCGCTGCAAGGCTTCTGTGCCGGGTTCCTAGAGCCACCTCTATCTCCGGCCATCTACGAGACCTGCACTGGCTCAGGGTGGAGAACCGAATCAAGTTCAAAGCCCTGAGCTACATGTTTAAAATCAAAATAGGAGTTGCCCCTCAATACCTTCAATCTCTGGTCCGTCCATACGTCCCTCCTCGTAACCTCCGCTCATCCACTCAGGGGAAGTTTTTTGTTCCTAAAATTAAACTATCTCTGATGGGTGGAAGGTCATTTACATATTTAGGCCCCTCACTTTGGAATGCCCTGCCCATAGCTCTACGAAACGAAACAGAATACGTCCATTTTCGCAAATCATTGAAGACTTGGCTTTTTAACCAATAACCTGTAAGCCACTTTTCAAACACAGTCTCTGATCTGCTTTAGCGCCGGGAAACCCTTTTTGGGTAGCTGTCGCGCATTATAAATTTAATAAATAAATATATTGCCTGTGGTATGCCGTTTGGGCCTGGGGCGCTGTTTAACCTGCTCTCGGCTATAACCTTTACAATTTCATCTTGGGAGTAGTGCGTGAATGGATGACTTATGTTTCCTGAGTCCTTGAGGGTTTTACTTGTGATATACGATTCATCCTCCTTTGTATTTGTCCCAACGACCTCTCTTAGTTGCGCTTGTGCTCTGTAGGTAGTTGGGCTTAACTGCGTGGAACTTATATAATAAATTACAAGGGTAGTCTCAACCCACAAAATGGAGCATATTTATCAAGGTTTTGTGTTGCTCTTGCACCACGCAGGGGAGTGCAAGAGCGATGCAAAACCTAAGAGAGATTTATCAAGCCAGGGAAGGCCACATTGTATGGCACTGCATGGCTTGATAAATCTTGAGCAACGCAAGGCAGGGCACATCACAGGGTGGCATTCTATGGGTGGAGCATGGTTGTTTCCATGCATCCACCCATGGATATTGGCACATTCCCAGATTTGCCATTAGTGGTAGTCCTGGGAATGCATCAAAATGCTACACCTCTCCAGGTGAGTCATAACAAGGAGAGCTATCTTTATTTTTCCTTGGTTTTTCTATTTCCACATGTGCTGCATTCTGCAGCACAGATAGAAAGAGGAAAATGGTTCTCATGATTGTTTTTGGGCAGGGATGAACTGTGTACTGTTAAATACAAATTCCCTGCCCTTTCCCTTTCATGCAGCACAGTGAAGCAAGGTAGCTTGATGCGTTGCACTGTGTGAAAGATTGATAATTGATAAATATGTCTGTCTATTTCCAAAGTGGCACTCTTAGTAGACAATCCTATTTTTGTTCAATGCCATGTTTTGTACAATAAATAAACATTACATTCTACTCATTATATCAAACTGGTTATGATCTACTCTAAAACACCTGTTTTGCAAAAACACTCTGACATATTCCCCCATATGTTATGTTGATGTGCATTTATAGCTGTATTTATTGCACCTTACTCACTATGTTATGTTAGGCATAACATACTCTGGACAACCTGTTGTTACTTATTCTTTAAAATATACGGTGAGTGGGTGTTGGCTCCACCCATGGAGTATTTCCCTTTCACCTCAAACTATTAACTGTTTGGCGTATTATTCTGCCTCCTATTGAGAACTTGTATTTCACTGCATGAGGGTCTATTTTACATTTCAAAGGTACGTTGAATGATTACACATTAAATCATGCATCACATAGGTGCATTATATAGAGCATGAATCTCCAACATTTTCTATTTTAAGAGCTACTTATGTACAAATATAAATCACCCTGAGTTATTATCACAAATTATCAGTGTTACAATAGTGATCACTTCAGCCAAGATTTCATTAGTGGCCATTGCATGCAGGGTTACTAGCAATGACCGCCTCCATGCATCAGGCAAGGTCACCAGCAATAATTTAAAAAAAGATTTATCAATTTTAATAGTGAATGCCTCTTCATGTTATAGCAGTCATGAAAGCAATGTCCTCTGGCACCTAATTTGTTGTTTGAATCT
This sequence comes from Calotriton arnoldi, assembly GCA_963921515.1. NCBI lineage: Eukaryota > Metazoa > Chordata > Amphibia > Caudata > Salamandridae > Calotriton > Calotriton arnoldi. The sequence continues at coordinate 476,315 of CAWUFW010012752.1, forward strand.
GTTTATTATATTTTGAATTTTAGCAAATTGCACATTCAGCAATACATGTAACACTTACGGATCTGTCGCATCTCGCAGAGATGGACAGCCAATGAGTACAACAAAATGTATCCAACAGCAGAAGGTGATGCCTAATGTATAAGTCATTATGCTTGTCCATACAGATTGTCTATGCTGCAAGCCATTGCAAAGGAAATGAAAAGCGATTAAATCATACATGTGAAAGGGAGAATTCAATATTATACGAACAGAGGAAAAAAACATACGACGCAAATTTTCTAACAGTAACTAAGGAAACCCAGCCTATATTTCCCCAACACAACAGCATGTGGTACTATCGAGCAATTAAGAAGAAAGGTTTCAGATCTGTACATTGGTATGATTGGTGCGGGAAGTGGCGGTGGGCCTCATGAATGTTATATATCTAAAGGGCCCCTGCACAGCTGCTGTCTCCACCCTGGTCTCCGTTGAGTGATCCGGGGTGTCGTTCTTGTGTTGTTAATCAGTTTGAAGGTCAGTCAGGATAGCGTCCCAGTTGGTTGCGATGGGATATTTGTGTAAGCCCATGGTGCCCACCCTGTACAGGGCGACCCTCTCTAAATGGGCCTACGTGGTAATGGATTGTGTCCAGGCTGCAAGTGCTGGGGGCACAGGTGATTTCCATTTTAAAGTGATTAAGCGTTTAGCCAACAATAAACCCAAATCGAGGAAGAGCGAGGTGGCCCTGTGTTTTTATGCCTGTGATGTAGGCCTATATGGCATGTCTCCCATGTGTGTGACAGATGTGAGCTAACCCCTTGCCAGTACCAATGGAGGGACAAGCAGGCCAACAGCATGTGAAGTAAATCATTGCAACGGGGGCAGGCGGTGTCCGTGTGGTGAAAATAATGATTAATCTTATCGGGGGTGTTGGACTTGGCCCTTTTTGGCAAGTTCAGCCCTAAACTTTTTGCCTTAAGTTCTGACATGGTGTTGGTGGTTTTAGGCCTCTGGGCACTTTAGCACTGTGGTCCAGTGTAAAGGGCGTGCACTCTCTGTGTACATTTGGTGAAGTTGGCCTGCCCTCCCATAGGAATGCATAGGGGATAAGGGTGTCCGTGGTAATTCCTGGTATGAGAGGAGCAGCAGGGTCGAGTTTAGTATGTATGAACTCGTGAGAATAAATGCTGCGCAATGGTGTGCGCAGATTTATGATGACTGGTGGAGAAATGCCACTGTTAAAAGTTGCCATTTCTGTGTGCTATGTGTCTGCCTGCCTGATGTGAATTGCATGTCTGGCTTGTGAGTGACAGGGGCTGAGAGGTGTGTGTGGCTCCAGGAGGGGCAGGGTGAGTCAGCGCTGGGCTGAATAGGACACCTGGACTGGGAGTAGTGGGAGGGGTAATCCCCTGACTCTGAATAGGATGGTGCCTGCCCTAGTGAATGCTGGCTCCGCCCCCTGTGGTGTGTCTGATCACCTAGCCCCCACCTGACAAAGGGGAAGAGGAGCTTGCAAAACAAAGTGCTCCAAATCCCCCCTGAACCAGTTGCGTCTGGTTCCCCCCTTGCCCTGCACTACAGACAAAGGAATTCTGGGTATAAATATAGGGGCTGTGACCCCATGAAAATGTTCTGGACCTGTTCCTAAACCTGCGGGGGCGTGCTGCTGCTGGGGCCCAGGAGGACCTGCCAGGAGGGCTGCCTCCCTGGGCCCAGCATTGCCCCCTTCATCTTCCAGGACTTTGTGCATCTAGCGCCTTGTGAGCGCTTGCTTCTGGTTGCCCCAAGGAAAAGGAGCACGAGGGCTCCGCAGCACGGAGCTGCCGGATTTCCTGAGGGAATCCCAATGTGGGGATTCCCCCAGGATGCTAAGAGGAGCGGGTGCCCACCCCGCATTGCGATGCGTAACGGGAGCCTACCCCGCTTTATAGATATTGAAAACGGCGGGTGCCCACCCCGCTTTACGGTGCCTGAAGGCGGGTGCCCACCCCGCTTGTGCCTTATTTTAAATGACTGGAGCCTACCCCGTATTGCCGCCGCGGAGGAGAATCACCGCCGCCGGCCCGAGCCGCAGAGAACGTGGAAAACAGGAAGTCAGGCAGCGTGATGCCTGACGTGGGGTGGGACTTCCGCCTCCCCGAGGGAAACCCCGCGCCCACGGAATTGCTGAGAGGGAAGGAGAAGTCGTCTGGAGCCTCGCGGGCTCCCCTGTCAAGTCCCGTGTCCCCGGGGAGGGACCGGGTGAAGGAGCGTGCAGGGGGAGCCTTGCGGGCTCCTCAGGAGAAGACGGAGCCTCCACGTGAGGAGAGAAGAGCCTGCCCCGCAGCCCGGTGAGTGAAGAGGGCTGTGGGGGGGAGAGGAGATCGAGGCACAAGTGCCGGTGCCTACCTCCTGAGTGGCCCCGCATGAGAGAGGGCCGCTCCATCGTGGGGCATGTTTTGTGTTAAGAGCCCGTGTGGCTCCAACGTTGGGGGCCATTTCTGCTTCCTCGGAGCCCCGGAGGGGGGCTCAGATGGCCCATGTATGGCCTGTGCCTATGATTTTACAGTTGCCCCGCTGACAGTGGGCAACTGCAACGATGTGGGGCCAAATTTGTTTAAAGAGGCCCAGTGGGGCCCGAGGGCACAGTTGTGCCAGGGTCCCTTTACCTGATTCACAGCTGCACCGCACCAGCGCGGGCAGCTGCAACGCTTTGCATATTTGTCCACCCAAAGGGCACCGTGAGTGTCCAGGCCTCATTTGATATTCACAGCTGCGCACCAATTAGTGCCAGCTGCTACGTTTAGGCCACAATTCTTTGGGGGCATCTTTGAGAGAGATATGAGTGAGATGCACTCCTCTGCCCCAGCGCAATTGCGCCCTTGTGAACTCCGCTGCATTGGCAGCCGCCCTGACTTTGCTGGACATAGGGCATTTGAGCCCCTTTGAGAAGGCCAGTTGGCCAGGGGGACTGTTAGTTTTATAGGGCGCCAGGCCCTATTGTGATTTATGTGGTGCTAGGAAATGTGATTCATGTACTATGATTTATGCACCCTGTGTTATGCCTCTAACTGTGGTTTATGTATGAGATTATTTGCATACTGTGGTTTATGCTAGTGAGATTATTCTCTACTGTGAGTTATGCCCCTAATGTGAGTTATGCTTAGGAGGTTATTGTCTAATGCGTTTAGACTTATGAGATGATTGCATAATGTGTTTATGCTGGTGAGGTTGGCGCAGAATGTAATTCACGCCTAAATGTGATTCTGTGCATAACAGGGTTTATGTTACAGGATGATGCTGAGGTTGCCAGTGTTTACTGGCTGTGTTCTACATTTATGATATGTCCTACATTTACTAAGTTCACTTTGTGATGGTTCTGACAGTGGTCCAGTTGGCCCTGTCAGGTGTACATAATCCCTTGTAGATATTACCTAGTGCCAGGTGGCACAATGTATATTATGTGATTACTATTCTAATGTGTTATGAGAATACAAAGGCTATTTTTGATATAACCTTGTGTGGAGTTCCTTTTGTGGTGTGCCTGGTATGTTGTTGCTGTGTGCGTGTTGCGCAAACGCTTTACACATTGCCTCCAGGATAGTCCTGACTGCTCGGGCCAAGCTACCAAGGGGGTGAGCAGGGGTTATCTTCGGCGTGTAACTCCCTCACCCTGACTAGAGTGGTGGTCTCTGCCTGGCTTTGGCGCAAGCCTTAGCCAACAAGAGATCCCATTTCTAACAGGGGGTAAGATAGGCTCTGTGGATAACGTAAAATTGGATGAGTCTGAAATTAGCATTATACGGAACATGAACTGGAATCTCTAGTAAGGCAGCCCACTCCTTCTCTGTGCAGGGACAAGCCAGGTCCGTCTCTCAGCATTGGCGTGTCGGTGTGAGCAACAGCGCCCCGTGTGTTCGCAGTGAGTCCTTGAGCCAGTGAGTTAGGTGTCTCCCTGCTCCCATCTTATGAAAATATTGTATAGTAAGGCGCATCTGGTGTTCTTGGTGTTCTGGTGCTACTATCGCCCCTTTTTCTCCCTAGCACTACAATTAGTGAATTATAAAGAAGGAAGTGGCCAGGAAGTAGAGCTTTGTCTGCTATCAGGGACTCAAATGGGAGGAGAGCCCCATCTTGGTACAGGTCCTCTAGGGTGTGAAGACCCACCTCATGCCACGAGGCCAGCTCCACCGGAGAGGTGGCGTGGTGTCCTCTAGGTGTGCTATGCAAGGCCGGCGCCAGAGAATAAGGAATTGTCTACCTCGTAATGAAGCAGCATCAATGATAGCAGCAGTACACTACTCATAGGAGTGTGGGATCGGTCGTCGCCACCCTAGAACAAGGATAGAACAAGTGAAGGGTACTAGGTAAGCTCCAAGCCACAGATGTTGTTGCTGTGTCAGCTATCTGCTGGCCTGCCAGCCATCTAGCCACCCATTGCAGTTGGGACGCTAGATAGTAGTGCTTGAGGGTTGGTACTGCAAGTCGGCCCTTATCATGGGAAAAATCAAGTTTAGAGAGTGCCACCCTACAATGGGAGTTATTCCAGATGAATTAGCATCTCAAGGGAGCAGAAGAAGGGTCTTGGGATGGATATTGGGAAGTTGGTAAAATTTTATTAAAGGTGGGGTAGCATGACCAATTTTAGGAAGGCTATACGTCCCACCATTGATAGCGGTAATATCCTGTAGAAGCTCATCTGCGACATTAGCGATGTCGTTGCATGAGTGATGTTGCCGTCGCACTGGTCCGTAGGCGAGTGATGCACGGGAACACCCAAATACCGTAATTTGGTGGGTCACCAGGAAACCTGACTTCTTTGAGGCTGAATTCTGGTTTGCAACATGGGTGGAAATGGAAAGAGACAGGATTTAGCCCAATTGACTTTGAGACCTGAAAGGACAGCAAAGTTGTTGAGTGTTAGGGTCACTGTGGTGGGAATCGAGTGTACATCCCTAAGAGAGAGGAGTAACTCATCATAATAGAGAGAGATTGAGTGGATTCAGTCTCTCAAAGGTATTCCCCAATCTCTAACTTGTTCGCGAAAGGCAAGTGCTAACGGTTCTATTACTAGGGGAAAAAGGAAAGGGGAGAGTGGGCAGCCCTGGTGGGTGCCCCTATGTAGCTGAATTGGGTCAGAGATGAAGGTGCCTGTTTTAACTCTGGCCAGCGGTAAAGTGTACAACAGCTTCACCAGCTTGCTGAAGTGAGTCCCCAAGCAATAGCATGGCAATGTTTCAAATAGGAAGGCCCATTCCAGAGAATCAAAGGTATTCTCCAGGTCCAGCAAAAGCAGCCAACTTGGGGCAACTGGGGGGGAGCGTATTCCAGGATTCAGAAGAATCTTTGCAAATTAAGAGAGGTGTTGCAGGCCAGGACAACCCCATGTCTGGGTGTACCAGTTTCGGGACCAAGGGCACTAATCAGTTGGCGAGTATCTTGGCCAACATTTTATAATCTGTGTTGAGCAGTGCCAATGATCTATATAAGCCTAATGCAGTGTGGTCTCTGTCGGGCTTAGGAAGGGAAATAAGCAGTGCTTTGCGCGGGTGGTAGGGAGGCATGAGTCTAATAAGGCTTCATCGTATAGTTTCTGCAGATGGGGGGCTAAGAGTGGGGCATATGCCTTGTAAATTTCGGCAGGAAGGCCACCTGGCCCTGGGGTCCTGCCAGTTGTGAGAGCTCGTATGGGCCCATGAATCTCAAAAGGTGTAATAGGATCGTCTAGTTCTGCCCTTTGTTCCTGAGTGAGGTGGCGTAGGGGCACACTGGACAGGAAGAAGTCGATGTCTCCTGTGGTTGTGGAGGTCACCTTCTGATACAATTAAGTGTAGTGTCCTGTCAGCTCATTATGCATTTCACGTTGAGTGTGGAGCATAACACCAGTATCAGATTGCAGTTCTATTATAGGGTGTCTCAGTTGGTCTTGGCATATAATCCATGCCAGCAATGAGCCAGATTCATCAGCTCCGGCATGAGTTCTAGCGGAGTGAGCTCCATAGCTGAGGCAACGCAGTCTCTCCAGCAGTGCAACATGATCACGCTTTGCCGCCACCAGGTGGTGTTTGCTTGCTGGGTCATGTATAGACCAGTTTCGTGGTCCAGGAGTTTATGTTCGAGCTAATATATGTCATTATCAAGCTGTCGGAGCATGCTCCTGTTAATTCCTAAGCAGTGTCCCCTAATGGACACCTCAAATGCATCCCATTCAATTCATCTAATTGTTGCTGTATCAGCGTTAAGTTCAAATGAATCATTAATAGCGGTGCTAATTGAAGTGCGGATTGGGGGATCTTCTAACACTGCAGGTTGGGATGGGGAGAGGGCCTATGTCCCAATTGAACTGTAAATATTGGGGGTTGTGGTCAGAATGAGTGTGGCCTAAATAATCAATTTGTGTAATGGAGGGTATCAAGACAGACGTGCCGACCAGCCTGTCTATCCTGAAGTGTAGGTTTTGTGGAGAGGAGGAAAAGGTGGCATTACGCAACCGCCAGATGTCAAATAGTTTCAAGTGCTCAAGCCAGTCATTTAGCGCCTGGGCGTTGGATGAGACATGTGTGAGAGGTAGTGGAGGGAATTATCGATCTAGATCAATACGTAATACACCATTGAAGACCCCATCTATGATCTATGGGGTTCTGCTCTAGCAGGAGAGCACCTCGGACATTCTGTGTAGGAACTAGGAATGATGGTTGATCTGTACTGGTGGATTTATACTGCCTAAAAGGATATCTCAACCTTCTAGGTGGCCCTTAATGAAAATGCATCAACCTTCTGGATTTGTCATGATGGTATTTGCTGTGAAGGGGACACCAGGCTTGATCCATATCAGTTCCCCATGTGCATATGAGGAGAATTTAGTGGCATACACCTGACTATGCCATTGCCTCTGTAGTTTTGTTGCTTCAGTATGTACTAAGTGGGATTCTTGTAATAAGGGAATATGTGTGGTGCAGCGTCTTAGATAGTAGTAGACAGCAAAACGGCATGAGTGGGGTGTGCATGCCCCGTACATTCCAAGTAACAATGTTAGAGCATGTCATGTCGCTGTTTGAGTGGGGTATGGTTGTCAACCGCTGCTACAAGAGTGGCAGGTGAACGTTTTAACGAGATGATCATAGTTTTGATGTGGGTATCAGGCCATGCCTCACAGAACTGGTGACTACAAAAAAAAGAAACCAACAGAACTTTTAGTACTATCAGAGCAGAATGACAACATGTATCTGTCCAAATTTGAACATAATGCACCAGATACAGCGAATCAAACAAGGGGGTGAATTAGTGTGTAACAACCAAGGACCCCACATAGTGAAGAAGTATGGACATTTTATGGTGACAGGCATCCTGCTCACCACGGGGTTCCCGCAGGCAGAGCCCCAAGTCCAGTATTCCAGACCAGTGAGGCAAAATGGGTAGGTGTGAGAACGTGTGTTCAGTGTGCCAGCTGTGAAAGAAACAAGCTTTATTAAAACAAGGAGAACAGTAACCAAAGGATATAACAAGTTACCAAATGACCCATCTAGAACATCTGAGACATGGCTCAGATTAGTTTGTCAGCAGTTTGGGGAGTCACTTCGGGTGAACCCACCAAGTCCACTCTGGATGGCCAAGTTGTGGAGGAGCCATCGTCGTTTGAAGATTTGTTAGAGTCGTCTTTCAGGTCTGAATTCAGAGTGGTGTCCTGCATCGTGGCATCCATCTGCAGAGCTTTGTCATCTCTCCTGTTTTACTTGCTCCAAGTTAGGTGCAATCTTAGGTTGAGGGGGGTGCCTCAACTAGCGTTGGCATCCTCAATGTTGGCCCCCATCGAATACATGGTCGCCGCCGTCTACGATTAGAATGGGCAAGTAGTTGTGAGTCCAGATGACTCTAGCCAGTCCCAGGCGTCTTTAGGATTCTCAAAAAGGTGCATTGCCCCAACAGCGACGATGCGGAGACGTGCAGGTAATAAGAGAGAGTACCTTACATCGATTTCACGGAGGCTTGACAGCCAAGAAGGAGTTCTTCTGGCAGTGCACTGCCATGGTATAGTATGGGAAGAACATAATATGTGCAATATTCACCACAATGTCAGTGAGTTTGCGGGTTTCTCTGAGGATTGAGTCCCAGTCCTGGTAATGGAGTAAGGGGACACTAGCGGTCTGGAGTTGGCACCAGGGAGGTGTTTCTGTGTCCAGGGCTGGTTAGCCAGTTCAATTGATAAAAATTGTGATAGAGCAGTCTGTCGGAGCAAATCCCACCCCTTCGTTCCATGTAGGTGACTGCATTTTGCCCTTTAGCTCCCTCAGGGAGGCCACCACATGTACATTGTTTCTCCTGGTACTGTGAAAGGCAGCGAGTCTTCTAAGACCCTCAATGCTGCCCGGTGCAGGGTTCCACCTCTAATTCACTTTGGGTTCGCTATCAAAATAATGAGGCAAGCGCTGGAAACTGGAAGACAAGAAAAAGGTTTATTTCTCATGAGGAGATCACGTCAACTGCAGACACCGGGATGTCTGAGGGAGGTGTTCTGCTGGTAACTCCTTTGGCTCTTCCTTTTATACAGGTTTGACACAATGCATTGGTTTCATCAACATGGTTACACAAGCTTGGGGTCCCCTCCCCGGGCAGGTTGTCACACAAGCCCAACAGTAATTCTCTTCCCACCCAGGTCAAACAGACAATCTTATCTTGCAGCTGGACCTTGCTTCAGGGTCTAAAACATGTGAGACCGGCCAGAATTAAGAGTCCGTTCTGTTGATAAAAACAGGTCCCATTGTTGGTAACAACAAGTCTTGCTGTTTGCAGTGCAATAAATCATGTTGCAAGAGCCTTTTTGGTGTTTGGAACCTGTTTGTGTAACTAGGTGCAGTGAGGGGTAGAGTGTCCAAAGGTTTGCCTGAAAACAGAGATGAGAGGAAAAACGAGTTTGTGGCAGCAAGTGGCTCTGAGGTTTGTTGCGGCAAATAGAGTTTATAGCCCCCAGCACATGTACCAGGTCGGTCAGAGGGATGCTAGTAAGGGCAGGGTGAAACAAAGGTGACCAACAGAGTACAAAATGGCTGTGATAGATTAAAATGACTGCAACTTATGTGCACATAGAATTCCACCAGACAAGATGGCGCAGGTAATGTTCACGATTGTCGTTTTGCTTTTAACAGTGGCCCCTTTGAACATAACTAGCCAGCTTGTCAGTCTATTTCGATCTCCATAATGTCCTGTATCTCTTGATCATACATTACTCTCATTTTTGTTAGCTGAGTGTCCATAGTCTTAGGGTGCAAGGTTGTTATGCAAAGAGAACACAAAGGTGGTATACAGTGTATACCCAAACAACAACCACATATTGTCAATACTGGGACCAAGAGAATCATTGATATTTTCCAACCCCACTCCTTCAAGATGCCCCAAAGCCAACTTCGAATTGTCCAAGTCTCTGATCCTTGATGAATTTCTGAAGATAGTCTATGGAGATGTTCGATTGCTTCATAGACAGAAGGTAAATTATCAGGAATGTATACACAGCAGCTGGCACCGATGATGCGGCATGCTCCTCCACGGTCAGCTAGTACCACGTCCAGGACCATGCGATTTTGCAGGTAACCAGACGGATCGCTTGGAGCTCAGCAGTGTTGTTGGTGAGGATGCCAGCAGTGACGTTCAGGGCGGTCTCTACCGCTTGGGACAGATGTCTAATGGCTCGGCTGTTTGCCATCGGACCCCATAGCGGGACGAGCCCTTTTGCTGTGTCGAGGAACTGTGATGAGGCAGAGTCTGCTTGATCAATGTCTTTAGAACGCTTTTCTCGATGATGCTCTGCAGGGGCTGTGTAGGTTGGTGGCAAAACAAAGGCGATGTAGCACGTGCCCCCCCAGTTTCTTGGGAGCCAGGTGTAGGCTTTGGTTCCACAAACAAAGAACATATTGGGTGATGCAACAAGCGCTAGGGGGTTGGCAGTGTTCAAAGTCCTTACAATGCTACAGGTGCTGTGACCCACATTCTTAGTCCCACGGCCTTCAATGCATACAAGGCCAGAGAAGTTCACCACAGATAGGGCCACAGTCAGTGTTGCAGCAGTTCTTTTCTTCAGGTAGGAAAATGTGGCTCTGTGAGGTTTATTGAACACTTGCATTTCCACTCGTTCTTTGGAGGGGACATTAATCTGGAATGTCGCATTGAAGGTGTGAGGGCAGAAGGGGGCGGCTGTCCTTCCTGTTTTGTTTCGCCAGAACTCGTTGTAGAACTGGGCGATTGTTCCGTCGGAAGTGGCATTGTCTTTGTAACTTTCTTGTAGGAGCATCATCCAGGCAAGGCAAGATCCGTGAATAGAAAAGGCCGAAGGGATGAAAGGGATGGAATGTTCAGTGGCATGTGGTAACAGCCCACAGACCCAACAGTTGGTAGCATTGGTGGCAAGATTGTGCTGGTGCAACATCTGCACGAAAGAATTATTCCAGAATTCTTTGCGTCGTTCTCGGAGATGTGGCGGTAGTGATACCAGGTAGTGTTCTTTCTTGGTGGTTGGTTGCATGGTGGGTGACAATGTTCTGTATGCAGGTGCATTCTCTTCAATGATCCAGAGTGCGACCATTAGCAGGAGACAGGTGAGAAATGCGGCTACAAGTGCAATTGTCTTTGTGCTGTGCAGGTTAGCAGTCTTGGTGTCTTTGCGGTGGTTTTGCAGGTGTTCAGTTTCTTCCATCATCTTCGAGGAGCTCAACAACTGTTAGGACCACAGACTTTTGTCTGGCGCTTTCCTGGTAGCGTTGTTTGACTGTGCTACTGATCTGAGACCTTGACTTAGTTAGTGGCCTGGTCGTTGGAGCTCCCTCCTTTCATCGATCTTAGGTTGTACCCTTTCCTGGATGGCACCGTGGGGTCGGGAAATTCTGATAGTTCGAGGGTGTCTTCTTGTGGGTAGCAACTCAGAGCTGGTCGGTCTCTCGTGAGTACTTCCTCTTGCACCGCCACCCCTTCACAGGTTGCCAGGGTTGGAGGGACTCATTTGCAATGATGAGCGTGCAGCCAGTTTCGTTTTCCTTCCACTCGGAGGGCAGTTCGGGTGGTGATCAGGACTTGCCAGGGGCCCGTCCACCTAGGCTCCAGATTCTTCGTTCTTTGGAAGTTGCGAATCAATACATGGTTGCCTGGCTTTATTTCATGTCCCGGGCCCCTGGATACGTCAGGCAAGGCTTGCTGCACCTGTTGGTGGATAATTGTTAGCTCGTTTGTCAATTTATGCAAGTAATCCGACATTAATATGTTCGGGACATCGTTAATGGAGGTGGGTCTTGGTGCCGCCCAAATGCTCATAGGCCTGCCGAAGACCACCTCATACGGGGTCAGTCGGTGTTTGGTTGGGGTGGAGCGCATCGATAACAATGCCAATGGGAGGGCGTCGGGCCATTTCAACCCGGTCGTGGCAACTATTTTGGCTAGTTTTAGTTTCAACGTTGCATTGTGTCTCTCTACCAGGCCCGCTGATTGGGGGTGGAAGTCGGCATGGAACTTTTGTTTTACCCCCAACCCTCTCAGTATGTTCTGTATCACCTCGGCTACGAAGTGGGGGCCGTTGTCGCTCCATAAAATTCTGCAAAGGCCGTATCGGGGGAAGAATTCTTTCAGCAATACTTTTGCAGTGGCTAAGGCGGTATTGTCGCGGGTGGGATACGCCTCCACCCATTTGCTAAAAGCGCACACAACCACCAGGACATATTTTAGACCAAGGCATCTCTCTAGTGAATGTAATCCATTTGAAGGATTTCAAAGGGGTGGTCAGGGACTCCAAACCCTCCCCGTCGTACTACTGTCCCCTTCCCTGGGTTGTGTTGTAGGCAGACTATACATTGTTGTACTAGGCATTTTGCAGATTCTGCTATCTTGACGTTATGCCATACTCTGGTGATTAGTTCAATCATGGGGGTGGAGCCTATGTGTGCTGGTAAATGTGCCATGGTCAATATGGGGATGAGGTAGGCATTGGGTAACAGCCATTTATTTCCGTCTTTAGTTCTCCAGCAATCTTCCTCGTCTTTTAGTCCCACCTTTTCCCACTCGGTCAATTCGTCTTGTGTGCCTGTAGTCTGTATGTCCCTTACAGTGGTCCTAGCGTCAGTCCATCGTTCAGCTTGTGACCTGGTCACATACATTCGTGTCGTAGTTCTGTCTCCTGCCGTGGCTCGGGCAGTAACGTCTGCTAGTGCATTTCCCTGTCCAATGAGATTCTTTGCAAAATGCACATTGATCCTGTCCTAGGTCTTGGCGTCCTACATATGATGTCGATGAATTGTTTCTAGGTGGCTGTACTCTAGGGGTATTCTGCTGGTATCCTCCCCTATATTGCTCCCTTCCTGTATTCGCCCCCTGGAGTTGTGCTACCATTACCCTTTCCTTCAAGTCCTTCTTTTTCCTTTCTGTAGCCCTGTCATTTTCGTTTCTCTGATGCTCATAGTACTGGGCCATTTGGAGAATGGCCGCCGGTTTAGATGCTGCCCAACTACTTTCACTGGCTTGTAATTTCTGGGATACATCTGGCAGTAGTCCTTTAACATAGTTCTGCACAAATAAGTGGTGTCCGGTTGCGGTGGACATGTCTTGTCCACTGTAATCGGAGAACACCGTTTCAAATCTGGAGAAATACTCTGAGACATCCTCTTGTGGTTTCTGGCGGCACGCGGTTACTATGGACCAGTCTATCTTTTTCTCTGGGATCAGCGTTTTCACTTTCTGCACTATTTTGTCAGGGAGGTCCAATATTGCTTTAACCGGTTTTTGACCAGGGTTCCGCTGTTTATCTAGTGTGCTGAGTTGTTCCCAGGTATGACCAAGCAGTTCGGTATGGTCTATTTTCCTAATCTGTTTCCACACATCTGCTGGCAAACATAACCCGAAGAACAAGTCTATGTCGGCAAGTGTCATTATTGTTGATCCCAGAGCGGTACCTAGCTCGGTGTAAAAGGCGGTGGGGTTCTTTCGTAAATCCGGTAAAGATTTATGGAACGTCAAAATGTCCTGTCTGTCCCATGGTTGATACACACAATTGTAGACCACCCTTCCTCTAGCGTCTTGATGGTTCATATCGTCATGAGTCCCTTGTCCTCTAGGAGGTACCCAATAAGGGGCAGCTTCTTTTATCGGCATCATGCTATCTGGTTTTTCCACCGGGGGTCCTGCTATCTTAGATGTCCTGTCCTTATCTATCCGTCCTTGTTCCACGAGGTGACGGAATACCTCCAGTGTGGATGAAAAGAGTTCTGTAACATCGTTGTCGCCTTCATCTCCGGTGTCTACCTTCCTATAGAGAGCCACTAGCCGCTCGGGTCCTACATCGTGGTACTTCTCTTCATATGCAGTAAGAGTGTGGTAACAGAGACGTACAATAAAGTATCGTTTGCGGTTTTCAACATAGGAGTTGCATATGTCAGTTACATACTCTTCTGTCTCCTTCCTATCTATGAGGGATTTAACTATTTTATCAATGCCTGCTCGCTCATTTTTACTTAATCGCGGGACCCTGGACGCTCCTTTTTCTTTTGATCCTACCTCTACTACTGTATCCTTTGATGAGGCATTTGGTGTGGGTGACTCGGTGGGAGCAGAGGCGGTGGAGACTGAGGCGATCGTGCCATCTCCGGCTATACTTTGGTGGTCCTGGCGTTGTACTACGGGATGAGTAGGGGCGTAAGGGGGTGGCATGTATATGATTGGGGGACCTAACAATAAATCATCATCTACCCTTGGTTTTGCTGGTAACTTGGGGTAAAGAGTCGAGGGCGTTCTAACAGGGCATTGACCTGATATTTTTGATTCCTGTTCCTTTTTATCGATTTCCTTTTCTTTTAGTTTTTCTTCTAATCTTTTACAGGCTTGGTAAGCTGATTTTCGCGTTTCTTTATCTTGTCTAGCTTCGTCCCTTTTCTTTCTTTGAGCTGCCTCTTTTCGCCATAAACCAAAACTGTCAAACATGGCTGGTCTAGTTTTCTTTTTGTGGAGAGCTAATTCTAACGTTGCAAGAGCCTTTTTGGTGTTTGGAACCTGTTTGTGTAACTAGGTGCAGTGAGGGGTAGAGTGTCCAAAGGTTTGCCTGAAAACAGAGATGAGAGGAAAAACGAGTTTGTGGCAGCAAGTGGCGCTGAGGTTTGTTGCGGCAAATAGAGTTTATAGCCCCCAGCACACGTACCAGGTCGGTCAGAGGGTCAGAGGGATGCTAGTAAGGGCAGGGTGAAACAAAGGTGACCAACAGAGTACTAAATGGCTGTGATAGATTAAAATGACTGCAACTTATGTGCACATAGAATTCCACCAGACAAGATGGCGCAGGTAATGTTCACGATTGTCGTTTTGCTTTTAACAGTACGGCCATCAGTGTATTCTGCTCTGTCCTCCAGAGCATGAACCCCGGCTGTGAGTATTGGCAGGGACGATTCCATTTGCTGGAATCTTGGCTGAAATGAGGCAAGAGTTTGCTCCGCAGTCTCAACTTTTTTGGCCAGCTTGCGATTATCTGCATGCAGCAGTATGAGATATTTTGCTATAGTGTCAATTTTTCTCTCTGTAGAGGCCCGGGTCTTCTCTATGGCCGCCAGGACAATATCTAATTTGTGGTCGAGGAGGGGGAATGTCCAGGGTGGTCTTGAGGGTTTGGCTACCGGTGATTGGTAGATACGACAGATTGGTGCAAAGGTGTGCTCTATGTACCCGAACATAGGCGGCCCATGGTGGCTGAGAGTTCAAGTCCTTCACAGGGAGGAAATCTAGGCCCCTGTACAAGAGGACCCGCTTGCTGGCTCCTATGGATATGAACAGACGCCGCAGCTCAGTATGTTCAAGTGTTTTTGGGCAGTGACTTACCACATCATGGGTATCTGAATGATAGGTGGGCAGGGGAACGAGGGCACGCACCCTAGTAGCCTTAGACGTGCTCCAAGTGAGTTAGTGCAGCTATGCGGTCCATGGAAGGTAAAGGCATGAGGGCCGATTTATGATAATCGTGGTCCAGGTGCAGTTCCTGCAGATCATGATGGTCCCCGTGTCAGACACCTGAGAGGTCCAAGCAGAGACCTTGCATCCCCAGCTGCACCGGGCCCATAGGCGGGTTGCAGTAGCACGTAAGGGTCCAAACAAAAGGTTGTTTACAGGCCAACAGAGGATGCACAGGTAAACATGTGGGTGGTGCTATATGAGAGTAAGGTCTCTCCTCAGTGCCACATCACACAGCCCGCACCACCTGATCTGCACTGCAACCCCCTGGGGCTGGCAGCAATGTCCTGCATTAACAGTTTAAGGAGCCAGGGGGATAAGAAAGGGGGGTCCTCCACTGCCGATCTCCTGAGCTGTGAGTTTTAGGCCCGGGCTGAAATCACGGACCCCGTCAAGCAGCATGCTTTGCTGCGCATTTCGCCCCAGCAGATAAGCCATGCGCTGCGGCAGATCCGATATGATATGGCAGGCCAGCAGGCACTGCGGAGCAGGTGGCAAAGGAACGTTCTCGTGTGGGGGGCAGAAGCAGTGCAGGCAACCCTCCAATGAAACATGGGCCTTACCTTAGTTCAGTGGTTCTCAAACTGTGCGCCGTGGCTCCCTGGGGAGCCGCCAAACCTATCCAGGGGAGCCGCGCACCAAGCACTTTAATTCATTTAATGTTGAAGAGTCTGTTGGCTTCAGTTAAACTAATTAGACTTAAACGCATGATGTCGATGATTTGTAAGTGACATGCCTAAGCTGTAAACGTAGTGTTTAATTGATGGCATGTCGACGGAGATGACCTCCATATTTCACTAGATCCCCACGTTCCAACACCCAAAGTAAGTGGAAGATGCCTGATAAATTTTGTTAGACTCGCTAATAGTTTCGTTTTTTTCCAAATGCATTTTACACCAATGCAAGTTATCAGGAAAGTATAGTTGTCCTGTCTATTAAACATATTAAGTATTATTAAGTATTGATTGACACTTGTACTTGAACCATAGGCACTTCCAGTACATATTTCTTTCAGTACACACACATTTCTGTACAGGCCTGCTCTCTCCTTCAGCACAGGGAAGTAAAACACCATGTACAGCATAATGCCAATATTTGGAAGCAAGAAAGACAGACGTTTATTTGGCTTGCATTGATTTAGAGGCAATTTTAGGGAGGAGACAGCAAAAATAAAGTTTTATGTGTTTTAAAAAATCGTGAGTCACCCTGCTGAGACAGGTGTGTTGGCACGTATGACATGGGGAGAAATGGAAGTGCATGCAAATATTCTTCAAGCGCAGAAACACTTTGGCAATGGGGCCTACATGCATAGGGGTGCTATCTAGCACTGTAAGTGGGATAAAAATGTTTGAGAGGGTACTCTAAAAAAGGCATGGGCAAAGAAGTGTAACCAGGAATATTTTATTAGAGGTGAAGCCTTAGTAATATGAAACACTGTGCGTAAAAGATTATAATACCTTCATCAGCTTCATCCCAATTATTTTCAGGGAGAAAAACGTAAGTACTCCCGAGGCTGGGCTTACATCCCTCCCACCCTCCAAAAAATGTAAAAGTGGGGAGCCACGGGCAATGGACAATGGGTCAAGGGAGCCGCGGGTCGAAAAAGTTTGGGAACCACTGCCTTAGTTCAATGCAGCCGCAGGACCCGTTGCTGTGAGTGCATGCCTCTCCGCATAAGCCCCGATGCAGCAGCAGCCCCCTGGTCATGGGCTGGGGCCCTGCGAGCAAAAGTGGTGGAGGGGCGAGAAGTGCACTGGGGCACAGAGTCACATCAGCCTCATGCAGATCCTCGCCGAAGATTAACACTGCGTTTTGGTCCGGGGCCCCACAGTCGGCAGTAGAAGGCTGGTGGTATCTTATTCCCTGCTCGCAGCCAGTGGCTGCGACATTGGTGAAGTTGATGAAACGGCTTCACTGATCCTGGTCAGATAGCAGAGTGTGGCAATTTGGGTCTAAATCGCTGATGGCAGGCGATCCGCAGGATTTTAGACGGATAAATGGGGTGTTGCTGTACAGTCCCGTTAGAGTGCATCTGCCATCTTGGCTGCACAAGCCACGCCCCGTCCTCTGACACCGAATACAGAACATCAGCAATAAGGCTCCCCAATGCAGCATGATTTACAGTTTAAGTATCAGACTTAAATATATTAATTCTGCAAACATCAACTTAAAAATACACACAATACTTTTAAATACATCTTTTTCGATTTTGGAAACATACCTAATTCAGTCAACCAAAACCTCACTAGCTTGGGCTGCGCATTATCAGGCATTAGATTGGGCTACGCAATGTCAGGGATCTAGCGAAGTTCAGGACAATCTTTCAGGGACACTAGCAGACTTCAGAACAGGGCAAGTGAACAGGGGAGCAGTTTCTCTATGCAGGGACAAATGCTTTTTAGAGAAGGGACTAAATATAAATAAGAGAGTACCAGAGGGCTCGGAGGAAATGAGGGCTGACGCTGAGGACTTAAGCAGGTTGAAACAGGCATTGAACAGGGAACTGGAAAGTCTGCAGTGGAAACTATGAAGATAATATGAGTACAAATAGCAGGAAGGTGAACGCAGGGTACTGATAGGCATACATGATAGTTTGTCTGCTCCTCAGAAGTGATATCATTTTGAAGCAAAAAAGATTTTACAAGAAGGCAAGGAGCACATTAATCCCAGAGAGTTCAGGGAGACACCCAGCAGCTCCTACGGAGAAGAAGCTCTGGGGTGGCTGTCTCTGCCAAAGGTACAGGCCCTGGTGTCTAACTGGCACCCTTGGAGTAATGGAAATGAGGATAATAATATAGCACACATGAAGTCAAGGAGAGTAGTGGAAGGTAGACAGAAACAGGAACTTGCCTTAGGAAAAAGCTGGACTGGAATAAGGGCCAGGTTCAGGAATGCAGTACACAGAACTGTGAATACTGGAAAACTGCTCACTAACTAGGACAGAACAGGAATATGCAGTCAGAAAAGGAACATGGAATACAAGATTAGTAATGTGCTTATGCAAGACAGGTCTCGCTATGTGCAATAAGAACTAGGAACAAGGTAAACACTGGAAGCAAGAGGCAGGATAAAGAAGGGACAAGAAACAGACACAAATAACTAATCAGAAGAGGAACATGTAATCAAAGAACAATGAAAACGAAAATCAAAAAGCAAGTGTGGAATCTAGTAGCAGGATCAAACAGAGTGGAAAAAAAACACAGCAGCAAAGTTAATTGCAAGCCACTGCACTCTGTGCTCACCAGGCAGAAATAGTAGGAGGCTCAGTGGAGGAGCAGAGTTACAGGGAGAGAGCCAGGTGCAAGGAATCCACCAGATTGGAGAAATCAGAGACCCACCAATGAAGAGAAGGTTGAACCGGGACTTGGAAACAAAAAGAGCAATTAAACTAGAAGGCACAAGACAGGACACAGGAAAGCCATGAATAGAGTACAGATCACAACCAAGAGAGAGAAAGGGCCAGAGTGCAGTTATAAAGGGGTCAGAAAGGCAGGGGGGCCAGGAATCAAGACAGAAAATACAGTACCACCACCAGGACGAGATCGGGGCAGGGACCATGATGCATCAGGAAGGTGGCGCAGAAGCCTGACCTGGAATATAGTTTGGAGCTGGAAATGCAAGGGGTTGGAAAGAGTTCTGTGCTATTTTGGTGTAACAACTGAACCACACAGAGCCCTCGTCAGTGCCACCTGATGGCAGGATGGTGGAATCCTGACTACCATAGGAGAGCAACTCACAAGTAGCTGGAGAGCTACCAGTAGTAACTCCTGAGCTACTTTTTGGAAAAGCCTGATATAGGGAAACCAATTGTTTTTGTTTTATTTTCCCACTGCATTACACTTTTTATAATGTTTTAGTTATGCCTCAAAATTCAAGTGAGACCTGCTGGATTGTCAATGCTTGTTACATTTTCATGTAGTAGTGTAGTAGATTGACTATAATGGAAACTATTGACATGTATCTTAAAAGAAATTGACTACTGAGTAGGATGTAACTGTTGGATTGATCTCTAACGATTTTTATTACACCGCTTATCTTTAGACTACCAAATACATGCATCCATTACAATGCATAAATGGTGAACTGGCCGTTTGTTGTAGTGCACATTGATCTTCAGTATGCAAATGGCTTACAGTGCATCTTAGAATAGTAGCAATCTCATTGCGTAACGCTGTAAATGTAGGAGTTGATCTGATCAGATGTGATGTTCACACACAGACAAGATGTAGATATGGATGGAGCTTACTAACATGCGTTCTCCTCTCCATATTGCTTCTTTCTCAATCTATTCCACAGTGTATTGTGTAGCCCATTTGGCAATCTCCTTGTGCTACTCCATTGTTGCTTGCTGTCTATCCCCTCATTCCCTTTCATCTAGTCTGGGCTCTTCTCACCGCCTGATGTCCCATTCTGCTTTCTTTACTATTGTCACATGTCCCCACTATCCCTCTCTTTCCAAAGTCTCGTTTGACCCTACACCCTCATACCTTTAAGAGAGTCTACTGTCCTGAGACAAGGAGTGCATCCTCTCACCCCTCACCTCTCTGTCCTCTCGCTCTTATCTGCCTGCGTGTCTCAACAGTATGCTACCTCCCTGCCATCGCACTTCAGTATGTCTGTTTCATTATCCTCCTACTCCTCCACCACTGTAGGGCAGATGCTGTGACAGGCTACGTAGGCACACAGATAGAGAGAAGGCATGAGAGTGCCTGTGAAGATAACCCAAGATTTCCCTTTCTCTCTCTCGGGGTAAGGAAGAGCATGTATTTGCGTGTGAGAGGGAGTGAGGACCCATGCACTGCTGTTTTTGTGCTGAAGCTTGTGTGTTTGTGTGTGTGTGTGGTGTGTGTGTGTGTATGGGTGTGTGTGTGTATGTGTGTGTGTGTGCGTGTGTGTGAGAGAGAGAGGAAGACAGAGTGAGAAAGAAAGAGACAGCTATGCACTGCTGCCACCACTGCCATGTAAGTGTGTTTTTGTTAGGGAAGCTTGCACTGTCAATGAGTTGCTGCAACTGTTTTGTAAAGGAGGGTAGCTTGCACTGCTGATACTATGCTGTACCTGTTGTTTGTGGGAGGAAACTTGCACTCTTCAGGATTTTTCTCTGGCGTGCTTAGTTTCAGGATGCGCCAAGCATTTTAGATGTAAGAAAGAATACTAGTGGTCTTAATAGCCAGGTCGCACGGTAAATGCCCTGCAGTGGAAGTTTGGCCCCTCTAGACCTTCTTGACTTTCGTGGCAGATGTGGAGAAGCTATGAAAACATAACTTTAGGGAGTTGGTGCACAATACAATTATCGCAGCTGCAACACAGGTGTCTCTGCCCAGACAGAGTTGTAAGTCTGGCTTCAGGAAGTTAAGCCTTCTTCCTGGGTTTAGGGTGTGTGGTGTTACTTACCATAAATGCGGATATCTTGCATCATAAAGGCTAACAATTCACCAGGTCAGAACCTTCATTTACCTCGATGATAATATTATGAAATTATGTAACCTAAGAGCTACCCAAGGAGGCCAACCACCCACATACTTTTAAGAACATCCAGGCAACATTCTGTAGAAAAATAAAACAAGAAAGCAAACAACATGCTCCAGTTTGACAATTGCTGCTTTGTAGACCAATCCCTGGAGAGTCCTTTGTCCTGTGAAATACCAACGCAGACAAAAACAGCCACAAATCATACAACTAGTGTTCCTAACCATGGATGCCACTTGTCATTAGTCTTGGACTGAAAATAATAGTGATTCAGACTGAACAATTTCAAAACCCACTGAGTTATAAAACATGAAAATAAGCTGGTAGTTCTATTTCTGCTCTCAGAATATACGACAGGAAGCTGGCTCTCATAGACTCACGTGTGCAACGTATTTTACCTGTGTAATTGGAACTGCTGCTGGGATACCAAGTGAGGAAAAAGGTTACCAATCAGCTCATGCATAGAGCCCAGTAGAGAGACCGATGAATGGTAAAGGATATTGTGCTGCTGCTTTGCAGCTTGCTGTTTATTGACCAAGATGCTGCGTTTATACTCAAAGGGAAGCACCATATAAAGACAGAAAGTGCAAGACAGTTGAAACACAGCACATCTGTAAGGTAATAAGTGAGAAATGTAACAACATTTTATGTGCATTTGAATATAGATATACTAAACAACGTTGCAGTTGTCTTACTTTTAAAAATGTTCATGAAGGACTAAGGAGAACCATGTGTCACATAGCAGATAGCATCTCAGAGGCATTAAACATATCTGTACTACTTACATGAAGGCCCTGTTCCTTTTCACGTTTCAAGGCAAGACCTGAAGGCTAACTCTACAGCAGGGTACCAGAATATATTTGTCAGAATACCATTTGACCTAAATATTGTGTTCTAAATATTGTTTACAAAAATACCCCCCGTTGGAATTAATAACAACTATAACCGATAGTATATTTTTCTAAACATTATTTAGGACACAATATTTATGGTAGATATGTCTGCATATGATATTCTGCTATACAACCAACTCCATACCTTTCCACTGAGACAGCCCTATCGGGTGTGTGAACCATGACAAATAGAGGCAATCCCACAGAACGCTTGACCTCAAGGTGTCTAAACTGAAATGGTGACTGATCACCAACACACATCTGAGTGATGGCCATTCATTCCAAGTCAGGATGATGGCACAGTGGCTCAGTTCTTGATAATACTCCATTGTGCAAGGTGTAGATGAATGATATATTATACCTCAAACTGTACAGCAAAGAGCTCCACGGAGGGCTTCAACAGCAACCATGACAAGAACAGGCACAATGACACACTGCCTCTAGGTGGCTGCCAGGTCCATTTGAGGACAGTAAGACCAGCAGTGTCTCTGCAACTAGGGGTGCGGGAGCTGCTGCTGCACCCTCGTAAAACTTGACAACATTTAGATGGGGAATAAACAATAAAGTTGGCATTGAAATGTTTTCTTCTTACGGCAACATTTATTATGTTTTCAAACACAGACTGTCACATATCCACCCTGCCTTTAGCGAAGTGTCGTTTTTGGCCAACACCACGACTCTAAAAAGTGTTCCAGCACCATTGCCAACTACACCATGGTAAGGGAGTCAGAAATTTTTAACACTCGAGCTCAGATACATAAAGTGCAGATCAGCATGCTGCAATGGAAACTATTCCAATGGTTCTACTATCCATCACTCACAAGCTCAGCAATTAGATTCTAAAGCACCGTTTCCACCAGCCAAAAGCAACATAGGCTCGGTGATGTGAAGACCATTCTTCAGAAGGAAAGCCTCTGTACAAGACGGAGAAAGCAATACAACCTTGTCCCTTGAAGACAGGAAAAATAATAGGTGATGGAGATTGGAACCATATTTGCAGGAGTCTCCAGTTTTTAGCTAAACAAGAAGGTGCCACTGCATGAGATGTGAGCATACATATATGGGGCCTGTGTTTTAATAACTAGGAGTGTTTTACGAATGATATGATCGTCCGTAACTGTTTCGCGGCTGTTCACTGGCCATTGCGGATGCGTTGACTGCTGATGGGGAGGTGCGCTTCGTTGGAATGACTTTCTCCTCCACGGCGATCTTCGTGGGAGGGGGTGCCTGTCCCTAAGATGGCGCCCGTGACTCTGTTCTTGGCGCTTGCAATCAGGGCTGTGGCCATCTGGTGGTGCTGTGGTATTGATATCAGGCGTTTCACTTCCCTGTTGCTCCAGGCTGGGGGACTCTTTCATCTACACTGCCAGTTTCTTGGTAGACTAGCCTGCAGAGTTTTTGCAATACCCCTGAAATGGGGGCCGGAGTCTGCGTGCTCCTCACGCCGAGTGAGCTTCGACCAGCTGGGGAGAGATGAGTACCGGATAGCTGGAGGTTGAGGCGGGCGGCGTTCCCCAATACCACCTGAGGCTGGTGTGGCTGATGGAACTTTTGACTATGCCCTCTGGCAGAAACCTTATATGTTATACTGACAGCAGTGCCCGAGCAACATGGCCGATGCCCGGTTGAGCTGTTTTGGCAGCTATAGAGGAGATTGACTTTGGTTTCACCCCCTTAGCCGTCACCTACCCAGCCGGACATTGGACATGGTTTTTCCTCGTCTCTCTGCTGTGTTTCCTTTCCCTCCCCCGCCTTCTCCCTCCATGATCCTGCAGATGACTCCCCTTTCCAGCCCTACATAACCTTGTTTGTTTTTCTCCTACCCCCCTGTCGTGAACCCTCACCCCCCACCCTCCCTCATGCTCCAGATAACTTGTAAATGTTTTTTATTTTATGCTATGGTAACTAATGTAACTTTGTGAAACTTGTTCTTATGTAAAGCGCTCTGATACCTCCGGGTCTAGCCAGCGCTATATAAAACTTTTCAAAAAAAAAAAAAAAAAAATACCTTATTTTGTAAGGACGTTTTAAAGGATCATGGACAAAGAGATAATGTTTTAATACATTACATATAATATGACATTTAAAATCTTAGACTGACGGATGTATTTAAACAAAGTTGTCTAACAGTAAGTCTATCAGGATGTTAAATTTTGCAATCATCTCAAAAGCCCTATCATCAGTATTTTTAAATCATACTCTAGAAAACTTGTATTGAAAACATTAACTTCTGCAATGTAACATACACATCTGCTGACCCCCCTCTTTATTTTGTAGAGAAATACAACATCCTTATCACGTCAAAGTGCAATTTGAAGGCATTCATTGATCGGATTTATTATTAGTCAGGTGTAAATACTGATCCTTGCCTGTTCATGATCTCTCAGGATTCACAATCCTCATCTACAGGCAGAATGTACACAACAAAAACGAGGAAAAGGTTAAAAGAAAGCAGCACCCACCAAACCCCTGAAATAAACCGAACAGATTTTTCGGTAATGCAAAAAAGGATTATTACTAGTTCGGTAAACGGAAAATGGATGTACGTGTCATTTCACACTGAACTGGCTGTCCCTGCTTGGCTATTGCTCGGTTTATCCTGGAATCTGCAGTTTTAAGCGAGCAAATGTACAGTGAAGCCTCCCACACGAAAACTCACTCATGTCAAATGTCACAGATGCTGCACACAGGCTCATTCCTTATGCATCTGCCCAAATTGAAAAGGTTACTTCAATGTCTTCAAGATGACTCCGGAGCGGATGGCAGATTCAGGATTCGCTGTCCTGAAAGAAGAGCCCCTTTGTAGTTGCTAGGCGATAAGTCCAAGGTTTCAGCCTGCATGGGCTGGAGTTATCTCTAATTGACAGCTGCTTACCCGGAGGGTCTAATTCTAACCTTGCAACCAAACTATAATGAGAGGGCAGCATGCTGTCACCCCCGTATTCAGGCTGGGGTGACTGAAGAGATTACTGCAGGGCTCCGTGTCTAGTCTATTTTATGTTTTTTTTTACTTCTTGGAGAGGAGTGTTGTGGCAGTTATTGCCTGCTGTGTCTTGCAAAGCTGCCGTTTCTATTAGCGGGTCTCTTTCAAATTCAAACCAGCTGAATAAACTTTCAGCCGTAGCTGAGAAGACATCGAGTTAAAAAATGAGATGTAAATCTTTCAATTTAACTAGAAATAAAAAGTACCGGCTGCAGAAACCATACATAACCATGCTAATGTCCATAGTAAGACTTTGGGGCATATTAGCAAGACCAGCGATAAAATTATCGCCGTTTTAGCGGCAGGAAACTGCCGCTAAAACGGCGATAATGGGCTTGCTAATATGCGTTATGGAATTCAATAGAAGCCCAGGTTAGATGTGCAGGACATCTAACCTGGGCTTCTATTGGAATTCTATAACGCATATTAGCAAGCCCATTATCGCCGTTTTAGCGGCAGTTTCCTGCCGCTAAAACGGCGATAATTTTATCGCCTGTCTTGCTAATATGCCACTTTATTTCTGACATAGGTGACTAAATACGAAGTGCACGTCGCTGAAAATGTTAGCAAATTGGCAGGTCAAGAAAGAATCATGTGAAAATGGGGAAAACATTTCTGAAATGGATGTATATTTTACGTTTTTAGTTTTTTAAGTAATTTTCTTTTAAATGTCTAAACTTATGTGCAGGTGTCTGTACTGTGGTGGATGTCTGTGAAACACTGAGCTAAGTGTACGATAGGAAGGGACATTTATTAACATATTATCAAAGACAACGGAGTGCAGTAACATGCTACACAGAAAACATTTGGAAAATGCTCAGTAAAAGCCATATTCATATTTTAGAAAAATACTAATCTTTGGGGAGAAATGTGAATTGTCTGGTAATATAGTTTTTCATTTACTCATATTAAACACGTCAAGCTCAGCATTTCCATTTAGGTGCTTAAAAAAAATCATAGTTAGCTCTGTGTCACATGCATGCACAACGTATTCTACCAGTGTTATAGTAAAGCACTTGCCACAAGGCCTCAGTTTACAAGTGAATGCGTTGCCTGGCAAAAGAGAGTCCGAGCAGGCTCCTGTTACTGGGGACAGATGGAGCTGGGAGTGTGCTAGCGGTATCAATTAGACCCCCGAGGGGAAAGAAGGGAAGCAAAGCAATTATTCATTCCTGCTGCTCCTATGAGGTCACCTGCCAGGTTTCCTCGGAGCAGAAATAATCTGACCTTGTGAGAGTTGGTTTTCCACGCTCTTGCTCCCAAGTAGTCACAACAGCGGTGCTTGACCCGAAAAGGGAGGGGTTAGGGGAGAGGACGCTTGTAATACTGCTGTTTATGTACTCTTGTGAAAAAGTGTCCCTATGCTATATCATGGGGCAAATGTAAAAATATCGGGGCATATTTACAAGCCCCTTGCGCCACTTTTGCGCCGCCGTTGCGTTACGCATGTGACGCAGCGGCGACACAAACCATGCGCCGCGTTGCGCTATATTTACAATGTGACGCATCTAGGGAGATGCGTCACGTAG
Source organism: Calotriton arnoldi (assembly GCA_963921515.1). Classification (NCBI taxonomy): domain Eukaryota; kingdom Metazoa; phylum Chordata; class Amphibia; order Caudata; family Salamandridae; genus Calotriton; species Calotriton arnoldi. The sequence goes on from CAWUFW010012752.1 coordinate 502,108, forward strand.
TAAACCCCTGCGCCACATGAAACCTGCGTCAGGTTTCATGTGGGCGTACCGGCGCAGGGGGCGTTCCGGCGCAGGAACGCCTCGGAAAAGTGACGTAGTGAAATCTACAAGATTTCACGCAGTCACTTTTCCGACGCTGGTGCGTCAAATCCTTACGCCTGCTTCAAGCAGGCGTAAGGATTGACGCACCATGTTAGGGATAGGGAAGGTTGGAACAGTGCTGGAGTTGCGTCGCGCTTGCAACACAACTTCAGCACTGCGCCAACCTTCCAACCAGCAGATGCGTCACGCATCTGCTTATCCTTGCGCCACGATGCGCCGCATTGTAAATGCGGCGCATCGGACGTGGCGCAAGGATAAACTTGCGTGACGCATTTTCCCTGGCGCATCCCTGCTGATATGCAGGGATGCGCCAGGGAACGTAAATATGCCCCTATGTGTCCATAATTTCTTAATACACAAATTACAAGTGCTGCATGCTCAAATTTCTGGTTCCACCCTGCCCCACCATTGGGACAGAAACTGCCTTTGCGGATTGTGTTGACAATATCGTCAATTTGTTGATTAGGGCAGTGTGGGCTTTTGTACATGTTGTATCTACCTGCAGCCTTTATCTCAGTTGACCTTGCATTACTGGCTCACAGTCTTGGGGCAGAAGTGTGGGCCTTGGGGCTTCTTGGTTGAGGTTCACTTCTTTCTGACTCATCAGTTTCAATAGGTCAAGATGAGATCAGTCTTCTCCCTTCTTTACGCATTAATTTGTAGACTCCTGGAACTACACACTTTCAACTTGCCTCATTAATGTGTATGGTAATACCCTTATGGATCAGATCAAATTTGGCTCTGTGGCTGTATTGGAACGCATTCAAAGAAGACTCTTGTCTCATTGTTATACCATACAGCAGCTGATAACCAGAAGGTTCTTTCAACAATTAGAAATAAATAGGAAGAGAACCTGGGTTCTACCTTTTGAGAGGAGGTATTGGCACCGGTGTTCCCCTCAGCTCATTTCATGATGTGCTGTCCAGCTTGGAGGGAATTCCAGCGGATGACATTGATCCTATATTTTAGCGTCCCGATAAAGACCAGGTACTGGGGGGATACTGGAGTCGTGATGGAGAAAATGTGGACAGGAGGGTGCCTACATGTCTTCTGAACATGTCAAAAGCTACTGTACCCTTAGATTCAAACTTCATAGGACTTTTAAACTTTTTAAAGATATACACGTTCGAAAAGAAACGTTTCCCATTGTTTTTGGAGTTTGGGAACAGAGATATCTTACAGTTAAAGACAAATACTTGCTACTTAGCATGGTGGTGGTGGACAACAAATGCATTACTTGTCTATGGAAATCTGATTCAATCGCCACCACTCAACAAGTCAAGGATAGGAGATCTGCAGGAAATGGAACACATCATTCAGAGAATGCATTTGAGAGAATCATTATTCCAAGAAAGGGAGGCCCATCATGACCTACAATAACCAAGAGAGGAATAGTTTGAGTGCTGGTAGCATGGTATTTGAATTAAATGGTTGAGACTGTTTAAATATAGATTCATTGTTTTGCTGCATATGGGATGGGGTGCATTGACCCTTAAGTGCTTGAATTTATTTTATTTTATTTAGAGTATTTGTAAAGTGCTAATACCCTCTCTGAGAAAGCCCGAGAGTGCGCATGATCGATATAGGAACGGTTCAGTACTTAAATGGAAACTTTCACTCCAGGTCAATATTTGGCCTACTAAACAACAGCAGAATAAGATGAAAAGTGTCAGACTTCTAGTAAGTATTAATTTTTCTTTGATCTGTGTAAAAGACATTCCAATTTCTCTTGTATTTTGACTTTTTCGAGAACCTACTGTTAATGGTGCATTTGACACTTATTTTACAATTGTATTCCCCATGGTAATCTGTAATGGTCTATCTGTAGCTGAACCCATATCTGTTTGTAGTTTTGTCTTATTGCTTTTTTCTTGGAATGGAAATCCTTCATTGTACTCTATTGAGTTGGGCCACGTTTGCGCTATATAAAATTGCAACATTTATATATTTAAATTCAGTTTAGGCGCATTGGACAAGAAGCAGCTTGCATCAGACAGTGAATTCGACATTTTGCCATTACTACAAGATGAGTCAAGTGAAAAGCAGACACTACTGGTTCTTAGCTAACGTCTTCTTCATTGATATGTACCTGATACATTTCCTCTTATTTGTCTGTGGGCATTTACATCCCACCATGCTATCATTGTGTTTTCCTGCATTGTAATGCATGTTCTCTTACTCTCATTTCCCTTTGAATAGGTTTGTGTAAAGTGTCCAGGCTGCAGTGAGCGGAGGACCCTAAGCTAAAGGGCAAAGGCCCTCATTTGTGAGAACTGACGCATCGCTGCGGTAAGGAGGTGATGCGTCAGAAAAAGTTGTGCTGAGGTACGACAGTTTCAAACGCCATGGATGTGCCGTATTTATGGTGTGGCGCACCATGACGTAAAGTCCCATGGTGCGTCTAAAACATGACGCATCCGTGGGATGGCTGCCACAGAGAAAACTGACGCATGTGCAGCCAAAGTGATGCTAGTCTGCTTTGAGGCACATAAATCAACGCAAATCACTTTAGCGTCACATTGGAGTGCGTTGTGCATCAAAAATCCCTCAAAAAGTGACGCATTTGGGAAAAAGCATTACCTACACCTCAAAAGGGAGAGACAGAGCAGGAAGAAGGCAGAAGGCAGTAGGTGTCAGGGCAACAACCCCAACAACCCCATCACCAGCCAAGATGTCCCCAGGGGAAGAGGAAGAGTACTTTTAGTGAGGAGAATCAAATATTAGTAACAGAGGTGCCAAAGCATGAACATCAACTCTTTGTCACCTCAAAATTGGCATTAGGGAAGAAAGAGGCCATTTTGGCAGTCCATAGTGGACAAGATTAACAGTGTAGGGCAAGCTAAAAGGTCAGTGCCAGAGTGCAAGAATCGCTGGCATGATTATAAGCGTAGGCCCAAGGAGAAAATGGCCACAACCTGAAGGCAGCAATGCGGACCGGAGCAAAAGGACCTAAGGACCAAGAGGAGCTGGACGCCTTGGAGGAACAGGTAGTATCAGTCATTCTAGCAGAGTTGGTGGCAGGAGTGCCAGGACAGGAGAGTGCTGACTTTGAGGACCATCAAGACCTACAGGGTAAGTGACAACAAGGGACAATATGCACAAAAATGTCATGCTGTGCAGCGCAGCAATCTACGTTCCTGTGCTGCACTGCGCTAAGTGCAAGGGAAAGGATAGGAATTTCTCACATGTCCAGTCATACATCATAAAAATGTAAGTTATACTGCCCAGTCACATGTTGCACTGCCCAGTCCAGCTCTGTCAAGTTTGTCCAGTCCATGTGTGATGTGCAGCACCAGTCCAGGTTCACGGTTGTATACTGGGACATATAGTGGAATGTATAACATGAGTGACCTGGACTACAAGTCCCCCAATACAAAGCAAAAAAGGTGGACTGGAACGCCACATCATGCATGGACACTGGAACCCTGCCCATCCTGACTTTGACAATGCAGGCTCCCATGCACCATGAGGCTAGTGTGTCTGTCTTGGGGCCATGCAGACAAATCTGGACTGTAAAGCAATGGAATGGAATGGGGTTGCCAGAGGATTAACGCCTGACCTGAGAGGGGGTTCAGGTAAGGTGTATGTGAAGTATCACCACATAGGAAAATTCAAAGAGCCACATTATAATCACTAGCATGAAACTACATTGCACGCAGTTGTACTAATGTGAGGGGTGAGAGCACACAGGTATTGGCTGTCATGGTAGAGGCCACCCTACCTCCTCTCATGTACACATTTATACTGGGAGGATGAATGCATGTGATGAACACCAGAGAACCACGAATGTCGGACGAATAGATGGTGTGTGAGACTGGTGGGCCCATGGTAGTGTAGTGCAATGTAGGTGTGGCTGAGCACATTGAACTGGAACTGTGTCTGAATGGGGAGACATTGCATAGCGAGAAGGTGAGAAGTGACGTCTGTACTCAAAGGTAGTCTGAGCGATACTCATGCCCTGCTGTGTTGGATAGTGTCACACTTGTGATGCAGCTGGAAAGGGATGCCATAGAAGAGGGCATTGGTGTATTATATCCTACACGTGATGTGGACCTTGGTGAAGATGTAGCACATGTCAGGAGTGATTGTGAAAGAGAAGTGTCCAACTATGCCACATATGTCAAAGCAGGAGGATGTCAAACAGGGAATCATTAAGTGACTGAATGAGATAGGTTTCCACAGCGACGGGCAGGTCTTAGTGATGTTTGGAGGGTGAGGTGTATGGGCCTAGCTGTGTGATCAACCTGGGTAGGTACATGTCACAGAATATCAGCACTAGCATGTGGGTCACAGCATGAGCCATGGTTATTAGACAGAGGCAGCCATGTTGGTAAATTGCAAATGGTGATTCACACTGGAGGTGTTGGTGTCAAATGAGAGTCTGATCTGTGTGCCATAAATTTGAGTCCCTTGGTCCACTAGAGGATTGACAGAGGATGCATGTAGAGGTACAATTGAGTGGGGCTGAGTTAAGCGATGTGTGATACTCTGCAGATAACCAAATCTGGCAATGACAAAATGGGGTGAGAGTCAGTGGTAGCAACCTTCCTAGTTTGACTGGGCCTATCCCCTCAGAGTTGGCACACAGTGCCTATGGTTCAGAACTATGGAGACAACTGTGTGTGAACTGAAATCACATGAGTATACGCAATTAGGAAAACCATGGTAAGTACATGCCCTTACACATACCTGCAGTGTAACAAGGTTGCTAGCTGTGTATTGTTGTGTGGATGTGTGTCAAATATGATCTCTTGGCCACATGAATGCACAATGTGCATGCAAGACAGCACAACAAGGACGACTGGCATGGTGTACTGTTTGAAAAGCTGACTGCAGGATCAAAGATAATACATGACGAAAGCCACATCAATTTCCCTGGGGCTGTGGACTGAGTAGTGGCCAGAGGAAATGCAGGCACCCTGGTGATTTTGTGTAATGTGCACAGTCGTGGTGTCAATAGGTGAAATTCCATTCAGTATTTCTACCATGAGAAAGAAAGGCTATCACCAAGGCAGATGTGGACCTTACATTAACTTACCCTTCCGGCAGGGCAGGCCAGGAAGCTGTGCAACAGTGCTGCAATGTGTGGTATGACGCAACAATTCACCCTTGTCACACAGTGGTCCTGTAAACAATGTACAGGAAATTCCATCTGAAAGGCAACTACAGTGAATCTTGGCCACAATTCTATGAGTAACATATGTCCTACACATGAATGTTGAACTGAAAGTGAATGAAAATAGCATGAGTATGTCAGCCAAAGTTACTCATTTCAACATCTAGCATAGATCACCATAAACATGTTCTACTTTCATTGCAGAAAGAGAAACAACACCTCCTCACCAGTAGCCTGTCCTGGTTGCCAAATCTGTTGATGATGACATTCTGCCCCCCATGGACGGTGATAACTTCCAGCAACTCCTAGACTCCATTGGAACACCTTCTCCAGTCATGATAAGGGATGACAGCATCGCTGGCTCTCCAGAGGAACCCCCTACCACAGAACATGACCCATCTGCCAGCCAAAGCCCAAGTCTGGACTCTGAGGACCTCCAAGTTATCTTCCAACAGCAAGAGGTAGGAGTCCAGCAGCAGCTGGTAGATTAGGTGCAGGCGGGGATGGAGACCTGGGGGCACCCTAGAGGGAGTCCATAGGTGCCTCCGTCCCAATAAGGACACCTCTGAGGCAATCAAAGGCACCTACCCTTCACTCCATAGAATGGAACAGCCCCTGGCTGACATTGCTGGTGTCATGAGGCAGAGGCAACAACAACAGCCCTGCCAACGTGGTACCAGTGTGGTTGCCACCTAGCTGGGGGCCATCCGCGCCTTCCTCCAATCTATGGAGTGGAAGCAGGACTCCTGCATTGCTACTATGGGTGCCTTCCACCGAATTGTTGTTACCTTGGTGACAAGCCATCAGGCCCTTGCCAGTGCTATGTTGACCTCCTTGATGGCACAGACAAATACTTCTCGGGACAGGGGAGCCACATCTTCAGCCCCTGATGTGTGTCTGCCTCAGATGCACAAACCCCATCACCCTCAGCAGAGGCACAACACAGATCAGAAGAGGAAGATGTGGACTTCACCACTTTCCATTGGCGATCTACCCCGTAACATTTGTCTGTGCCTCTTTTTCAGTTTCACATTAGACCTGTTAATTATCATGCCATCACCCTTGTCACCTGGTACTGTCCCCTTTTTGTATGCCCACCTTTTAATCTTATCCATTTGTGGACTGTCAATGAGGCCTACCTTCCCTAATGGCAAGTTGGACCTCCCTCTCACTGAAATACTCCTCTCATTGACAAGTCACATGACGCGTAGCCCCCATTGACTTGGTCTGGACATCCTTTGGCTCTCAAACAATGTTGGGGTTCTTGCTGCAAGAACTGCTACTTTGAAATAGCCTATGTACACACCTGCAAATAAATGTACTACCATGAACCAGTATGTTGTATGTTTGTTGCAGACATGACTAACAAGAACATGGTAGATGTGTATATCCAAAAGCCACTTCCTAGCATCACACGGAAATTGTGTGACAGTCCCGATCACATGCTCTAGTTGGACATGGCCAAGTCTCATGTACCTCCACTGCCATGGCATTATGCAGAAAATCTCATTGAACTATTGAATGTCATGGTGTGACAATAAGCATCAGTAACTTGAGTGGCACACAGTGAAAAAGCTCAACTATTCACACAATTGTATACCTGCACAAATTGGGTCATGTGAGCATACTTACCTTAAAATCGATATTCTTGACAATGATATTCTTTTTTTTTTAAACTTATTTTTTATTAAACTTGGGTCAGTTACAGTATACAGCATTACCTTAACAATCAACTGAAGGCATAGATACAGTCACCCTTACATCAGAATCCAAATTTTGTTACAGTAATCAGAACGGATCTCCACACTCCCTCCCCGCAATTCTAAGGTGGCTGTCCTCACCCTACTCTAACTCCCAATCTACCCTCCCTCCCTCGATTCTTTCACAGATTCCTGTATATCTCCCACAGGTTCCACACTTTCTCCCACTTTTTGGGGCAACCCCTGCTCTCATATATTGTTTTTTCTGCTGCACAGCACCAGTCGAGATCTGTCTTCCATTGGCCTAGTGTCGGGGGACAATGATATTCTTGCTGAAGATATTTTCATATCACAATATTTTGGACACGATATTTGGTATGGCGATATCTTTCTTCGATATTTTGTCTGAATACCTGCATGAAGTGCCTCACTGAGCAAGGACTTCATGCCAAGGATGATTGATGTTTCTGGGCAGGTAGAGGCCACTTTCATTGCTACTAACCAGCAAACAACATTGACCTACTAGTACAATGGTTCAAGGATGAGTGCGTAAGTGAAAGACACCAGTGTGTGTCTCAGCGCAACCATGAATGGGTACTATGGGGTGACAGATCCATCGCTACTATACATGTAGCATAACTTACACACACAATGCTGCAGAAGGTGACTGTGTTGGGTTGTGTGTCCATTCACACAAAGAGGACCACTCACAGTTCCCAAAGGATGTTGAAGATGCCTTAAATGACTCCAGTGCATTGTTGACTGACTCTTGTTCATAGGCGTCTCACAAAGTTAGATATATCTACAAACGCTGCACGAAATTCCTACATCATATACTAAGCTCAACCTAAGCAATTATGACAACTCTTACACAGTAAATGATTACGCAGTCGTGAAAGTTGAAAACGTTTTTATAAATGAAAATGTAATACTCACTAACTAAAACTACTTACTCTACAGTAACTAACACTATCTAAACTATGCCTAAACTAACTTAACCTACCTATCCTACTCTAACTTATCTTAACACTCCCTTAACCTACCTAACCTTAGCTTAATCTATGCTATACATTTAGCACAAATGACATGTTAAACTTCAACCCCAACCCCCTTAATACACATAGTCACACAATAGAAAAATAAACTACACCTATACATGAACTAGCTACACAACAAATAATTATTTTTTGGGTATTTTTTGTTTGTATTTAAAAAAAAAAAAATTAATCACAAAATCTAACCATTATCCCCCACCCAGTAAAACCTTATTAAAATATAAAAACTAGAACCTATATAGTATCTGAAAAATCTAAAACCTAACTTATCTAAACCCATACTATCTACTAACTGACTAACATCTTGCCAACTCAAATACTATAATATAGAGGATAAAAGATTAGAAATGCAAATGTTCACAGTAGTTGGATGACCTGCTCCATTGCTTCCTCTAGGTTTGACATGTGGATGCACTGACTGGCCTGCTCCTCATGAATACTGTCCAGCTTACTGTTTAGTTTCCTCAGTTCATGTATTATGGTGTAGTAGAACACCGATTCCTTTTGACGGTGTGTCCTGGCCCACGTGGGCAGATGGTGTGTGGCAGCAGGGGTAGCCAGTGTTGATAGACTTTAGGGCAGCTGTGGCCCGGCTTGGGCCTGCTTTGTCCTGCGATGGACCTGCTCTGTCCTGCTTTGGGCCTGTTCTGGCCAATGGATGATGTTTGCATTGCAGGTATGGTTGGTCCAGGTATGCTCCAGGACCCCACCGCCGTTGCACACACATACATATTCTGCATCTTTCAGTATGCCTTTGCGATGCTCCTCACATGGCGGTAACATTCCCAGCGCACTTCAAAACTGCGTGTATCATTAGCTGTCATGTTGTCTAGTGTGAAAATGGAAAAAATTAGTTTACACAGGCAGTACATGTACATGACGTCTGTGAGAAATAGTCTGACATTATAGCACAATTATATGTTCCTGACCAGACCAATCCCACCATTAGAGATAGATATATGGAAAATATGTTCTCATTACAAAGACATCCCCTACTTGAACCTGGAAAACTGAGTCAAGTGTCATCTGTGTGGGTGCACAAAATGTAACAGTACTCACAATGAAATAGATACCATATCATACAGGACAAAAGTTCACACTCATGAAGATGTCCTGATCTACAATTTGACACAAGGGCCTGGTCATCCTAATTTGGGATTTAGAGTTGCATCCTGCAAATGTGCTGATCATTGATCATCAACATAAGTGTAAGTGGATAAGGTGATACAGTACAGGCAGCGTGGCGTGGCTTTGCATACCCCATCTGGACTATCACAAGGCTGCACATCTTGCTGCCTTCACTCACTCTGTGTCAGATAGTCAATAAATGGATAGGGGGTTGTCATGTACCTCCAGTAGACCATGATCGGGGGACATTAATAGCATTTACCCACAGGCAATAGTACGGAAATGTAACCATTATATTCTGCTTCAGACTTGTAGAGAAAATCATGAGGAATCATACTTAAACATGCTCACGTACACACATCATCCCAAGGCTGTATTTGGAGCCTTATATAATTAAATGTACATAGTATCTCAGTTGTGTGTGACTGCTTGTTGGACTACTCATCTGGCCAAAAAATGTACTTTTAGATACATAGGACCCTGGCTGTATAACTATGAGGGAGGCTCAAGTACCACCACAGAGGCTGGATCACACAACAGGCATACCTCATGGTAGGCTAACATATCGAAGATCTAAATGTCTATCCCATGATTAACAAACACATGAACAGACATACATGTAGTCATGTCATTTGTTGTCAGTCATGGCCCAAAGACATTACTTATGAAGATGTAGGTCCATCACATACGCAACATTTCGATGGAACATATGTTGTAGAATCACACATTGCGTGAATCTGCTGCCATGACACCTATCCTGCCCATGCTTGGTAACAATGCCAGTGTAGAAATAATGGAAATAATGCTCATCATCACTATCTGGCCTAGCTTCCTGCACAAACTGGGACATTTAAAACTGATCCCTGTCCAGACTTGCTTAGCAACTCTGAATTCACTGTGCTACGACATACGTTGACTCCAGATCTTATGGTTTGTGCCATTTATTGTATCAGGTAATGTGTCTGTGTGGAACACATGCAGAGTGTGTGCCAGATGATGCTCACTATGCCCAAAGCAACATGACTATAGATGTGCCACTCTAAGAACATATTTTAAGAGGCTTTCTTCCTGTGCGCCTGCTTACATACACCTTACAGTCTCAAAATTCTTAGTCCGTGAGCAGCCCTGAACAAACTGTGGGCAGGTTCTGTACTGAATCACAGACTGATAGCTCATTGATGGTAGCTGATTGTTCTCTACCACCACACATCACAATAGACTTTTTCCACATTGATCACACACAGACATCATAATGGTACATACATGTACTAATTACACTTACTGGTAGCATTAGGGTCCTGGAAGGATTGCACCTCTCCCCTTGAGAATGGAAGATGTCCACCTAGGAGACATGAAAGAGGTCATAGCAGTGTTAATATTGCTTCCACACATGTTTACATTTTTAATAAACAAACTATGATATCCAAGTATTTCAGAAGTAAACACTTGCTGAACACAATATGGCAATATGGCCAGCTCACTGCACACGTCTAGTCCATTTGCAGGCCTGAGCAGGTTGAATGCTGAACTTCAGATGTGATTGATTGAGTAATGCTGGGCAGCATAATGGCAGAGTCCAGTGTACCATGACACATGGGAGACATGACTGACCCTAGGATTAACTAAGGAGCATAATAATGAGCCCCTTGTGCCGCACTAGCATCTCTTTTTGTGATGCTCCAGTTGCGCTAATCACAAAATTATATATATATATGAGGTCTTTGGGTGGCTTAGAATGGGCTCATAGATATGGAATAAAGCAAGACAGCACATATTTCTGCAATGGAGGTACTGCAACATAGGAAACAGTACAAGCAGTACAATGCAGGAATAAACACCTTGGTCTCACTTTCCTTGCTCCTCTTTTCTTACCTGACAGGTTTCATCTTTTCTGATAGGTGAATTTTCAGTGGTCATAAGGCCTACGTCAGAGTTAAAGGGCAGGATTCCACTGTATTCATCATATAAGATGCATTCATGTCCCTTCACCCTGCACTGGCACATTTTCGGCACCCTAGCTACAAAGCAGACACCCTTGCACCATGGTGCAAGGGTGCCTGTGTTGGGCCTAGGTAGCCAATTCATCCCAGGCACAGGACAGGAAGCAATAACTGAAGGTATTGTTTTATATACCTTACATTTTGTGCAACAAGATTGCAAACATAGCCTTGGCATAGGGAGACTATCTGGGCTGCACTGTGTGGCCATGCCCATTATGTGCCCCTCTGTTGATACTCACAGGGCATCATTTAGACTATACTGTTATCCACATATGTAAGACAGAAACCAACATCATGAATTGCAGGACACACACTCAGTCATCGCACACTCTTTGGTACAACACTTACTTTGGACTGTGGCAGAGGGTCTGTAGCTGAACACCCTGTAGCAACACACACAATCACTGCATGTGCACACTGCTGCACATTGCTGACTTTCTGTTGTGCATGTCTTGCACAGGAACATGTGTTCTGCACATGGTGTTATCATGCCCAAAAGTTTCTGAAAACATGATATAGGGCTGGGGTGGGTGAGTCACACAGCAACAGACATTTGGAGTAGGTGAGTGAGCCATTAGTCATCACTGCAGTGAAACATGGTTAAATAGTAAATTTAACTTGTGATGTTCAATTAACATGATGCTGCCAATCATACGTTCTCTGTCTTACTCCTGTCAACGTTAGTAACAGTACATCTACTCTGAGGGAAGGCATTTGTGTGTGCCTCCTGGTCCAAGGATACTGCATTCACTGACACAGGCATAAGTGATCTGCTCAACTATATGATTGTACACTCAGGGCAGAGGTGTAGGAAAGTGCCCCTTTTTTCATGGTTGCCCCCCACTTTTTGCCTGATGTTGATGCTCTTTGACTAAGCGTGCCCTGGGTTTCTGCCAACCAGGTACCCAGGGCTTATGTTCTTTCCCTAATTCTGTACTGTTGCACACCCTATTGGCAACTCTCTGGCCACATGTAAGTCACTTGTAAAAGGTACCATGGGTACCAAAGGCCCTGTGACCAGGGAAGGCCTCTAAGGGCTGCAGCACATATTGTGCCACCCTTAGAGGCCGTGTACCCTGACTCACACATACTGCCATTGCAGGCTGCTGTTTTGGTGCAGGACACAGTGAAGAGTCGACATGGCACACATACCTGTGTGCCATGCCTGCAACCCACTTCCCATGGCATAGGTCAGCCACCCCTCTAGCTGGCTGCACTATGCCACTGGTGAGGGTACGGGTGCATGAGCCCTGTACCCCTACAGTGTCTAAGTCCATTCTTCGACATTGTAAGTGCAATAAAGCTATAAAGGGTATATGGTATGGGAGTTTGTCATTACCAACTCTACAGCCCAATAATGGCTTTACTGAAAACTGGGAAGTTTGATATCAAACTTCTCAGCACATTAAACCCACACTGATGCCAGTGTGGGATTTAATGAAAAATGCACTCAGAGGGCATCTTAGAGATGCCCCCTGAAAAACGACCTGACTCTAGTGTCCTGGCTGAGTGGCTGCTCGCCAGCTGCCACCACCAGACATGTTTCTGGACCCCTGGGTCGAGAGCCTGCCGCTCTCGGGATCCTGAAACAAAGCACATCCTGGGTCGAGGTGCCAAGCCTCCTCCCCCAGTATGGGCATGGTCCACGAAGGGGAAGCTTCAAAGGCTTGCTGCCTTTGCAAGCTGCCCCAGCCCTTTGCTGCTCCCAGCAACTGGCCCCCACCGGTTCTGACCCCCACTTTGGGTGGGAGAATCGGCAGGAAAACCAAGATAGGAGGAGAGGTGTGTCCACCTTTACCAACCCTCCCCCTCAGGTGGGAAAGGTGAGGCAAAGCACAACTCTCACCGCAATCTTGATGGGGGGACTCAGCCAACCAGAGTGAGGCTTATGCCTCCCTCCCACTAGAGGACCATTTGGTCCCAATGTTTACCTACCTGAAACGCCCCTAAATTTAGTATTTAGGGGCAAGCCTGAACCTTGCCTCCTCAGACAAGAAGAAACAAGAAGAAGAAGGACCGAAGAGCAATGCTCAAGGAAGAAGAGGAGGACACCAACTGAATTGGCTCCAGCCCTACCGGCCTGTCCCGACATCGATCTGCTCCAGCGGAATCCCGGTGTGTCCTGCAGCCAGTTGCCCCCCAGAACCCGGAGGACCTGCCCTGCCTTCGCCAACCAGACTTTGTCTCCCGTGAACACTGGATTTGCTCACCAACAGACTCTGGCTCCGGCCAAATCCGCACCACTCTGCACCCGATGACCACAGCCCGAGTTTGAGTGATCCAACACCACGAGGAGGTCTCCCCAATGATCCCGACCTGGGATCTGGTGATCCCTGACCTACTTCAAGTCTCCCGACGACACCTGCAGCCCCTTTCTGGAGGATCCCCCCCCGACCGCAACCGGAGCGGGTAACAAGAACCCGACGCCAAAAGACACCCCTGCCCTCGACACCCCACGGCCTTGGGTGGCCCAACTGACAGTGTCCCAGCATCCCACAACATCCCAACTTACCGCTCCGACCAGTGGTCGCCTCAGAAGATCTTTGTCCCAGAGCCTGCAGTGTTGGTTGCAACCGGAGAATCCTCATTGAAAACAACTGCGCGCCAGTTGTCAAAACAGCGCCCTGCACCCGGCTGCCCCTGTGCCGCTGTGGGTGCACCTTGTGTGCTAAACTGGATCCCCCTTTGCCCTGAGCTTAAGTTCAGGAGCTTTGATCCCTCAACCTTGTGGCCTGCTTGTGAGCAGCCACCAACCCGAGGCCCCCTATCCCCCTTTGGGTAACATTTGGCCTCAGCACTCTGCACCCGGCTGCCCTAGTGCTGCTGAGGGTGCTTTGAGAGTGCATCCTACACCCTGGGGGAACACTTGTTCTCAAGCCAGAAACCCAACTCCCAAAACCAAGTACTTACTTGTAAACTGATAACTTTATTTCCTCCTATAGGATTGCAGTGACTGCTTTCTGTGAAAATTTTTCGAAGTGTGGAGTTGAGAATTGTATGAAACCATAAGAAACTGTATATTTACAAAAACTGATTTACTCACCTTTTACTTAGGAAATGTCCCATTGTGATATCAAGGCATATCACACTGAGTAGAAAATGTAACTTAAAAAGTAACTATACGGTAATTGCAAAGTAAATGAAAAGTAATTTCAAATGTAATCAATTTCCTACAACTGCATGCAAATGTATTATTCTTGCAAAGTACTTTTACACTTATCTGTGCCAGGCCTTGCTTGGTTCTAAAAATAAAATACAACTAAATAATATTTTTATACAAAACAAATTGGTTAGAGTTCAGTCTTTGAGTGTGTGAAATCATTTCTTGCCCGAGTGTGCACAATAAATGCTTAACACTACCCTCTGATAAAGCCTTACTGCTCGCCCACACTACCACAAATAGTAAGGTATTATCTACTTTTACCTCTGCCTACCTTTGGGGATCCACTGGACTCTGTGCACACTATACCTTACTTTGGTATAGTATATACAGAGCCAGCTTCCTACAAGAGGTACACTACTCTTGCCATGCAAAGGAAAGTTTACATCACAACCCCTCCATCTGACAATGTGCAATGACTTAATGTGTATTCACATACAATTTTGTCTGCCTTTTCATCCAAGTGAAATCACACTATTGACATCTCAGTATTCCTCAGGTGTTCAGATGTTGGTGTATAACCTATCCAATGTCATATTGCTCTCGCTATTTACTCATTGTAGAATGTCATCTGCTCATATTGTATTTTTACAGGCCTTTCTTCCTCATTGCATTGCTGAGCGATGCATGGCAAATGTGTCCTTTATCTACGGTAGCATAATGTGCCATATGTGACAATATAGTGGTCCGTACAGAGAAGATTAAACAAACAATGAATATAGACTCAATCAGTACTATATTTGAAGCTGTCCAGTCGGACAGAAGCTTTAATATTCAATTAGTTTCGCAAAAATGAACACAAGACATTTAAAGTGGGACACAAGCCTGCATCCAACTCAGCAAAATAGGACGAACAACGTGTAACGAAAAAGGCTCAGGCAGAGTAAGTTGTTTGTATGTAGCACATACTGATGTTACAAACAAAATATAGTGGGACACCATTACACATGAGCGATATTTAGTTGAGAAGTGTATATGGTGTACATTAAGTCGACGGCGTTTCGATCCTTACAAAACATATTAGGATCATCTTCAGGACATTTACAATAGCATGCCTGGGTACATTTTCCAAAGATAAGAGTTGGGAGAGAAGAAAGGAGAGGGACACGAGATTAGGTTGGGCGAAAATGGAGAAACGACGCACAATCTTTTACTAGTGTGAAAAAGGATTATGTGAAAACCAATGAAAATTGCGGCGTACATGAGACACATGTGAACTAGGAAAAATAGAAGTGCAGGGGGAGCGGCGCTGAAGGGGTAAAAAGCAACCATACAGTTGAGTGTATAATATATTTAAAATTCAATGAAGGAACAGAACGCGCAGTGGCTTGAGAGACAACCAAAACAAGTTAGACATAAGCGCGGCGTAACCCGAGGAAACAAGGGTAGTGAACTGTTAAACAACGAAGATGGGCATTGGTGATCAACGCGTGAAGGCGGAGACACAACATACGGGAATAAATCATTAAAGTTACAAGATGATTGACAGTGCGCAATGACCAAGGAGTGGTCAGTTATTGTAGAAACGTGACCCTTCACCACTGCGTGAAAGAGAAAGAGAACCCTCAAGTAATGCTAAGGAGTGTGAAATACCTAATGTCCAGAAGGATAAGCCAAGGGGGCGGGAGCGGACCGGGCTGGAACAGATTTGACGTCCGGACCTGGTGCGGTCAACCCTTCAAGAGGCTGGTAGAGATAGCGCCACGTGCGCGGTCATGATATCAATTGGAGGGGTTAGGTTTGAATCGGCCTGTTGGGAGGGAAGGATGGTCTGCGTTAGGACAAAGGGCATGAGTCTCCACCGGAGACTGAAAGCAGGGCTTGGAAAGCAGCTTACCTAGTTGGGAGGACACTGCTACATGGGCGTGCTTCCTGCCGGCATCAATCACGGGGATGAATGGGGGCCGGAGTGCAGGGCTACTTATACTAGCTGAAGGCTGAGAGGATAACAAGGTCATGTGACCGGAGGAGCTAAAGTATGCAAGGTTGCATCTAAAAGGCGGCCATATTGGAACGGTAAAGTTATGGTAGATGCAGCCAGCAAGGGAGGTAAAAGTGGAACCAATAAGACTCCTGGATGAAGGGAAGTGAGAAGATAATAAATAGTAATTAGTAAAGAGTACCATGTGGTGGGGAGAGTACGCCTAAAAGTGTAAGAGGGTGCAAAAGAGGATATTGGAAAGCGGAGGGTACGGGGAGAAGGGGGAGGATGGAGTAATCGAAAATTCAGTATGAGACACTGAAAACAAACATTTAAGTCGAGTCAAAGGGAATAAAAACACTGTTCGCAGAGAGCAATTGAAAAAAACATAAAAGGAAATAAAGAGGGCTTGCATGACAACTGATAAATTATACAGAAAGAACCTAAATCACATAATTGGTTGAGGAACTAGGGTCACATGAAGTTCAAGGGACCTTGCTGATTTATGTTAATGTGGTCCAATCCTCAAGGCGGTTAAGTCCATTATGTATGCTTCCAGTTCGTAAAATCCACATGAGTTCCTCCTTATTGAGGAGCTGTGACATGTCCGCACCCGTTGGAGGTGGCTTGATGACATTGATGATGGTAAAGCGAATGTCGTCCTCGCTGTGACCCGACGCCAGGAAGTGATCCACAAGGGGGGCATTTGGTGTTCTGCAGCGTAGTCTGCTGCGGTGTTGGCAAATCCTTATTCGTGCTTTTTGTGTTGTCTGGCCAATATAGATTTTATCGCAGGGACACAGTATGGCATAGATGACGTTGCAAGTGTTGCAGTTAGAGAATTGTTTTAACTCCATTTTGATTTTACCAAAGATAAATTCCTTGCATTCAATAGTAAACTTACATGCAACACAGTTACCACATTTGACATGACCTGTGAGTGGTTCCAGGCCCTGGTGATCATTAAGTCTACCGGTGGGTTTGGTTATAGGTAAGGCTGCTCTTACCAAATGGTCCTTAATGTTTTTGCTCTTTTGAAATGCAAATAGTGGGCGTTCCAAATTCAGTGTGCCTGCATTGAGGACTTCCCAGTGTTTAAGGATGCTTTTGCGTACGGTATGTGAGACAGGTGAAAAGGTAGTGACACATACTAAGCGATTTTGTGATGATTTCTCTTTAGGTTCTAAGAGGAAGTCCCTTGGGCAATACCATGCTCTTTTGAGGGAATTACGAACTAGTCTGCGTGGGCATCCTCTTGCTGTCAGTTTGTTACTCAGGAGCTTAGCTTCACGAAAATAGTCCTCTTTAAGTGTGCAGTTCCTCCTAATGCGTAGGAACTGAGAATAGGGAAGTGAGTCTCTTAGGGCACGGAGATGGTTGCTGTCATATCTCAAAAGTGTGTTATGCTCAGTCGGTTTTCTAAAGAGGCTTGTGATTAGTACTCCATCTTGGTGTTGTATGTTAAGGTCAAGAAATGGAATCGTAGTTTTACTGTGTGTCATAGTAAAGTTGAGCCCCTCGCAATTATTGTTCAACCAATGGAGGAACTGTTTCATGGTTTCCTCTGAGTCTTGCCAGATCATAATAATATCGTCAATGTATCTCTTCCAGACTGAGATCCCAGTGTAGAAAGGGTTCATTGGCGACAGAATGCGCTTAGTCTCAAGGTCGTCCATGTAGAGTATGGCCAGGTTGGGAGCAAAAACAGCGCCTATTGAGGTCCCTTTGACCTGTTGGTAGTATTGGTCTTCGAAAAGGAAAAAATTCCTAGTTAGACATATTTCCAGTAATTGCAGTATGAAAAGGGTAGGTACTGCATGTGGGCGTGGACGTGTGTTAAGGACTTGCTCAATCACTAGTAGAGAGTCAATCTGGGGGATGTTCGTATAGAGCGATTCCACATCCAGAGTACATAGAGTGTCAGAATCGGGGTTGAATGGGTGGTGTTCAACAAGATTAATCATTGACATACTATCACGGATATAACAGTCTGTTTTGGGAACGAAATCTTTGATGAAAAAATCCACATATTGGCCGAGTGGTTCTAAAATAGAACCGCAGCCAGAGACTATCGGGCGGCCAGGTGGGTTTTCTTGGTTTTTATGTATTTTAGGTAAGGTATAGATTACAGGGGTGCGAGGTGACTTAGTGTTAAGAAACTGATGTTCAAGTTTGCTTTGCTTTGCTTTGCACTCCGACCCCCATTCATCCCGTGATTGATGCTGACAGGAAGCACACCCATGTAGCAGTGTCCTCTCAACTAGGTAAGCTCCTTTCCAAGCCCCGCTATCAGTCTCCGGTGGAGACTCACGCACTTTGTCCTAACGCAGACCATCTTTCCCTCCCAACAGGCCGATTCAGACCTAACCCCTTCAATTGATATCGTGACCGCACACGCGGCGCTATCTCTACCAGCCTCTTGAAGGGTTGACCGCACCAGGTCCGGATGTCAAATCTGTCCCAGCCCGGGCCGCTCCCGCCCCCGTGGCTTATTCTTCTGGACATTAGGTATTTCACCCTCCTTAGCATCACATGAGGGTTCTCTTTCTCTTTCACGCAGTGGTGAAGGGTCACGTTTCTACAGTAACTGACCACTCCTCGGTCATTGCGCGCTGTCAATCATCTTGTAACTTTAATGATTGATTCCTCCACCTTTACGCGCTGATCACCAATGCCCATCTTCATTGTTTAACAGTTCACTACCCTTGTTTCCTCAGGTTATGCCGCGCTTATGTCTAACTTGTTTTGGTTGTCTCTCAGGCCACTGTGCGTCCTGTTCCTTCATTGAATTTTAAATATATTATACACTCAACTGTATGGTTGCTTTTTACCCCTTGAGCGCCGCTCCCCCAGCACTTCTATTTTTCCTAGTTCACATGTGTCCCACGTACACGGCAATTTTCATTGGTTTTCACATAATCCTTTTTCACACTAGTAAAAGATTGTACGTCGTTTCTCCATTTTCGCCCAACCTAATCTCGTGTTCCTCTCCTTTCTCCTTTCTTCTCTCACAACTCTTATCTTTGGACAATACAGGCAAATGTACCCAGGCAGGCTATTGTAAATGTCCTGATGATGATCCTAATATGTTTTGTAAGGATCGAAACGCCGTCGACTTAATGTACACCATATACACTTCTCAACTAAATATCGCTCATGTGTAATGGTGTCCCACTATATTTTGTTTGTAACATCAGTATGTGCTACATACTGCTGGAGC